>JANZLQ010000017.1:27122413-27184955 GCA_026212715.1 Elanus axillaris | reverse complement strand
AAGAGAAGAGAAGAGAAGAGAAGAGAAGAGAAGAGAAGAGAAGAGAAGAGAAGAGAAGAGAAGAGAAGAGAAGAGAATATTTTCAGTCGGAAGGGACCTACAATGATGGTCTAGTCCAACTACCTAGACAGATAGAGAAAACAGCCAGTGGTTGTAAGCCAAGGGTTTTGAGACTCAATGTTTCAAGCTTACAGAAAAGGAGAGGTGAGGGGAGAGGTAATTTTACCATGGATCTGGAACGTTTAAACACGGAAAAGATCTCACATATGGGACATTTCTGTCCTTTTGTCAAAGACACAGTAAGAGATCGTGGTTAGAAGTTTCCACTGGGCAAAATCTACCATGGTGTTTCTTGGAAGTGAAGATAGTTGAACATTAGGATTGTAGAAACTTGGAATAAACTTTCATGTCCATGACTTTTATGGGACAGCCACAGCTTTTGACCCAGGGACTAGTTTGTGAAGGAAAGTTGGCTAGGTCTTAGGCTTACAGTACAAAGAAGTTGTTGATGAGGCCATACTACAAACCAGATCAGATGACTCCTTTTTCTGTAAAGAAAGGTTTTTGACAGGTTTTTGCTGGGTTTCATTTTAATTTGAATGAATTCCCTGGTGTTCAGGAAACACTGGCTCAAGCTTTGCTTCTTGGAGATGGCTCGCACAATGCTTTCCTTGAAAAACTGGGGCACCTGCTATCTGCCACACTTTCGTCAAGGCCATTACATTCTTAAAGGGTAATAAATTCATCAACTTAACAACAGAAAGAGAAAATTCATACCCAGAAACCTGGGGACGGTCAGAAACGATCAGAGATGGTCAGAAATGTTCAGTGTGTGTATATGTGCACACACAGATATATATATATATATTCTGTATATCCAGTATATTCTGTAATATAAAACTTTTTGATCTGTGAGTCTTCAGTTGAGCTATTTGGGGGGAGGGAGGGAGGTGGAAAAGAGGGGGAAGTTATGAAGATGTTGGCATTTTAAAGTTACGTTTTTACAGAATTGAAATGGAGTTTCTAATCTTTCTCTTGAAATGTTCATGAAACCATTTTTGAAAAAAATTACATTTCACCATGTCTTTACCTTCTTTTTTTCCCCATTTTGTTCTGTAATACAATAAAAAAAGATGTAGTACTTTACTACTTTTTCATTATTTCATTGCCATCTTTTATTTCCTTGACATTATTTTTGATGGTAAGGGAGAAAAAAAGTGGGGAAAAGGAGCTAGACAAAGGTGAACATTATTCTGATGCACACAGGGCACCAGAAGAACCATGAAGTGGAGCTTAAAATTAGTGATTTCTTAGGAAAGCTAGAAGATGTCAATGAAATGCAGCTTTGCCACTGAAGTTTTCGTTTTCAGACAAAATTCATTTTTTCAAAGAAAATACAATTAATTCTAGCATAATTTATATACAGTGATGCTGTTGCTCTAAAACCCCTTCGTTCATGGTTGCTATAGAAAACCTTTTGGAAAACAGATGTATCTATAACAAGCTTTTAGCCAAGTGCTTTCTTCAAGTTTTTTTCCTTTTCCATTCACATGTGATCTTGACGAAATAGATTTATATATGGGCACATCCTAATCTCACTTTAATTAGGGTAAATCAGAAGCACTTCATGAGCATCCCTGAAAGTATGCTGATCTAAAAGTGGACCAAAAGAAAAAATCTAGCTCCCGTGGTGTATTTATTTTATGGTTTTATTTCACATGGGTTTTGTGATTATTTATTTATGTTTGGCTTAAATATCTCCAACCTGAAGGTGACACAAGGCCTCATTTTAAATGTTTTTCTGTAGCAGTCCAGCTAGTGCCCAAAGCGTAAGTTGGCTGGCTGAGCACAAGATCCTTTCACACCCCTCTAGCAAAATCTTCCATCAGAAAGTCATGAGCCCTGAGAGGACTTTCAGAGAATTTATTACATTATTAATAAACTGGCTGATTAAAGGACACAGTTCCCTCTGGCTTTTCCTAAACTGGTTTTGTTCATGGTATTTTAATTCAGGCACATTCCATAATTAAGACAATTTGATTCCATTTCTATTAACAGTGATAAGGAACCAAATTATAAAAAAAATCAAATAAAAGTAGAGAAAGGCCTGAGGACACAAGCCTCAGAGAGTGCCCAGTAGCCTGCAGTTGACTGGGATACTTTCTGTATGGAAGGTATCAGATTCTTTTCGTTGCACAACGTCTCCTTTAGAGTTAAAGAAAATAAGAATGGAGAAAGAGAAACGTATGGCATCTCAGCCAGGGAGTGCAGTTCACTCCTAGCACACTGCCTCGGCTCGACCACAGCAATCTTGGCTGGCACAGCTCGGAGGTGAACACCTCACAAATACAAAGGTGCAAGGGAAAGAAATCAAATTTACGAGACCTACATTTGCGCAAGTCTTGTATTAGCCATTTACAGATGCATTTCTCTGCATTATACTGAGATTTGACCAGTTTCTGCCTTATTAGACAAAGACAAAAGGGTTTAATTGGAGAAAGAGGCTTTAATTATGTTTAGCATATGCAGCGCATGCTGGCAATCCACTTTCAATAAAATGGACATGAAGACCCAAGTGAGCTGAGCTGACCACCAGGAAGGATCACAGATTTCCAGCTGCAGTGAGCAGAGCCCATTTGTGAATCAACCCCAGCGAGCATGTCCTGGCAGAGCTGAATTTCACAAACCCACGGCATTTTAATATGCTTTAACTGTAGCCTAATAAACTACATCTCTATTAGTAAAGTAAATAGAGCCAAGACATGGGCTGAGATGTTGGCCCAGGATTTTTAGTAAAGCCTCTGACACGGTTTTGGCCGGATTAGCTATGCCATTCCCAGACGTGGTCTGAGAGTCAGCACATGCCAAGTACCAAACTGAAGTTTGGATGTGGCGACTCATTTTGGGGTATTTAGTTCTTAGGTACTTAAACAGGACCATGACAGTTGATCATTAGGCCAGAGATGAATCCTTCATCCCTTATAGAAACCCTCCGAAAAAGGATAGCTTACAGCCAGGTATATAAAATGTAGGGGCGGGGGATAATAAATATATATATTCTGTATTAACCCAACACTTCAATAAAACTATTTTCTAGATGTAGGGCAAAAAATGTCTCCTGTCTACACTTCTGTGTTCCTAAGTACCTATTACAGAGCCTTAACATGTCTTTTTTGTAGTGACTAGGATGCGGGGCATTCACTGTACGGGTGTACCACAGGTCTTTGCTGACTCGAATTGCAGAAAAGAGTTTTCTCTGCAGCAGAACTGCCTGACGAACCGCTGACAGCTCTGACTGAGGAAGTGTTTGTGGCTCAGTACCTGCAGCAAGGGATGGAAAAGAAACATCGATGTTGTCAAATAGCTGCCTACAGGTGCAGAAATAGGTCAGCCAACCTGGAAACGTTTGGATTATCTCCAAATAAGAATTGGCAGGTCAAAGATAACATGGGAATGTGGGTCTGGTCAAATGATACAGGAATGCATTGAAGCAGAAAGCAAGTTACGCGACTGAAAAGGGGTGGGAGAGTTACTTGATACCGAGCACTCGGGGCAAATATCAAAGATGCTGCTTCTGGTTTAATTGATGTCTGATCATCTCCTAGTCATTTAGAATATACTCTGCATCCTTTCAGTAAGGAAGAGCTGTCAAGGTTGTCCTCCCCCGTATTTGCCACCTGCACTCTGGCATATCAGGGCAGGCCAACTTCAATCCACAGGAGATGCTACTAACCATGTATTCGGTATTTCTGTGCCCTCTTTCTTCATTTTGTGGAGTGCGTTGGCTTCAGAGAATTATGCCAACCTGAAATTGCTATCACAAAATGGAGGATGTGGCTTATGAAGCAGTCCCAAACTGCTCGTACCCGTAGCTCTGTGATTATCCTGCTGTCGTGCTACCTGGACACCACTGAGGGTTGAAGCTGAATTCAGGTGGCATGTTGGCCCTGACACAGGGCTACCTTAATCTTCAAGCATCATGGCTTTCAGGTGCACTGTGGGGTGGGTGGTGGGTTTGTTGTCTTCCATTCTGACTCACCACTGGCTCAAGAAAAGAGTTATTTTTCTCTCCCTACTGATCAGTGAAATAAGCACTAAAAAAAGACTGTGCATTGTAGGTCACCTACCCACTCTTCTACTTTACAGGTTTTAAAGTGCTTCTTCACATGTAGCTCTATCATTTTCCAGCCTTTCATAAAAGATAGACTCCAGCTATCTGTCAGGGTCATAAAATGAAGACCATTGTGTTCTGTGTCTGATCTAATGGATAAAGCTGGAACTTGCTTTCACACTGATGCCTGAAATAACTGAGCCAACCTATTGAGATGTAAGCTCAAATCCACTTTGCCCTCCTAACTTCTGGGATTCTAAGTACATTTTTCAGAATTCTTGCTGATATTTTGAAGCTCTTCCAGATGGATGCGTAAAACAGAAAAACATTCTAATCTTATATTTAAAACCTGGTTATTCGGTATTGTTATCTCTAAGTATTGCTGCAAACTGATGTAATGAGCATGTGCTGTCGCAAAGCAAGCTCAGAGCAGAATAATATTGCAATGCAGAGACACTTTTGGAGAGAAAACAAATACCTTCTTTCCTAGTCCCCCTCCCCAAGCCCCCTGAATACATGTAGTCAGCTCTTTCTGTATCACCAAGGGGTTTTTATTCCTTTGCAATATGGCAAGCTATTTCTTCCTTCTTAAATTTAGTTTAATCAGCAGTTATAGCACAGTGTGTGGCTCTTCATAATTCTACTGATGTTTCTGCAAATGATGACTTAGTAGTGCAGTGCATTATTATTTCTGTGGACGATCACTTACAAACATCTGTCGGGACTGACATAGGTAGAGCTGAGCCTGCCTTCAGGCAGAAGGATGGGTTAGAGGTCCTTCCCAGTCCTATTTTCATAATACTCTGCTTATTCAGTTGCCTGGTGGGTTTTTTTTCCCCTATGTCTTCAGCACTCGATGTCGTTATCTGCCCCAAATCATCTTTTTCTTTTTTGTGATGCCCTAATAATGAGCTTTTGTCATGTATAATGACTACATCTTTTTTTTCTTCTCCTTTTTATCATAATATCATCTGCTTGGGACGTTCTGAGAAAAATGCAACAAGCTATGATAAATCACCTTGTCAAGTTACACAGTAATTCAAGCTGTTGCTGAAGTTACGGATAAAATCCAGCAAGAGGCTTTGTGGGGAAGAAAGGTGGGGGAAGGAATTCGGTTCTTCAGAGCCTGCATCTCTCTCGTGTCTGTAATGAATCTATGGGTGGGATGAAGTGTGGGGGATGTGTCAACCTTACTGTTGTTCCTAATGAATCAAGAAGCTATTCTGAAGAGTTTCTCTGTCTCTCAGGAGCCGTTTCCATGTTGCAACATCGGATATGCATTTTGAATCGCTCTCCCTTTTCAACCTGCACCTGCAGTGCAGTAAAATATATTAAGTTTAGTATGGTGCATCTCCTCAGGTTGAAGGTTGGGCAGACCTGGCTGCAAGCTTTATAGACCCCGATGCGCTCTGAGGTTTTACAGCAGCCACAGAAAGTAGCAGCAAACACGGGCAGTTTTGCAGATGTGCTCTCTGTATTTGTTGTCAGGGACCTCGGAGGGGAAAAAAAAGCTTTCTTCTTTTCTTTTAAAGAAGACAATCAGTGGCACAAGTGTTCCCAAGACGCTGAGACCAGTTAGTCTGTAAATAGCAGAAGTCTTAGATTTTCCCTTTGTAGTCCCTTCAGCCAAAAGGGAGTTCTGGAGGAGCTGGAGCACGCTCCTTTGCTGCACCTGGTCACAAATAAAGAGCAACCGCATCCCTTGAGAATGAAGGACTTGAAAGGAAAAGGACTTAGAAAGTCCAAATATAAGGGTAAGACACAGTATGTGTTTCTTTTCTATGAGCACAGCCATCTTAAACTGAAATCATTCTCTGAATTGCAGGTCCTCATGGCAGATGCGTAGGAAAACTGCCTGGATACTGAGCTGTACATAGAAATGAAAAGCAAAACAGATCCATGATTCCAGATAAAAGAAATAGCTAAGTTTTAAAATAGTTTTACTCCCAGTTGCCCCTTTCCCCTGGCGTAGCAGTGTTTCAATAGTTTAACACATCAGTGGAAAAAATAGCACCCAAAAAAGACATCACCCAGAGGAATTAAGATACTATTATTTATAATATCCAGAAATTGTCTGTGCATGAGGAGCATAAAATAAGCGCAGTGTAAATTAGCGCATAAAGCACAGCCTGAACCTGTCCTTGTGTATTAAATGATGCCGTGCAATGTTTGCAGGCACAAACGCTCCTTCATCCACACTGGTCACTTGTTAGCACGTCCTTGGCACACGTGGGGCTCTGGCTGGCTGGCACTAGCCCGGGCAATTCCTGGCCACCGTGTGCAAGCTCACACAGGCCAAGAACCATTCCCAGTATGTAATCTGCACATGGAAACCTGTCTTCAGGGCCTGAGAGAGGTTAATAGGACGGATGTGAGCTGTGTCATAACATTTAGCCTCTGGGCCACAGAGCTCTCAGGTGTATTTTATGAAATACAGGAATCGGTGAGCACAAAGACTGTGATTTCCCCAACAAATCATCCTTTGCAGGAAAAAAAAAAAAACATTATTAGATTACTGTTACACATTTATATATAAGCAAGAATAGCATTCTGGTTGAAGTTAGACTGGGTAATAGACATACTATGAGCAGTGAAATAGCAGGAGAAATGCTTGCTATGAAACACAATTACAAATCCCGGTTTTGCACAGATGCTCATATGGGGCCTCTGTCGTGTAATGCCAGATGCGAAAATATCCCTTTGTTCAACAGTTCAACACAGTTTGTTCAACAGACGGTGACAATTTTGTATCAGATTCATTCAGCTGAGCTCATATATAAATTATTGAAATGGCCTGGGATTTCCCTGCCTGGGAGATAACCTCTTTTTATCTGTGCTGCATACCTAGAGTGGAGGCCAGTGATGTTCCCCGTCTGTGTCCCTTGGAAGAAAACCACAGGCAATGCATTCCAGTTGCTTTTGAAATCTCCAACCAAACCTTGCTCTCAAGGGGAATAAACAATCTCCAGGACACGCTGCAGGACTCAGCTGTTTATGTGGGGCCTGTGGGAGACAAATGTCATTGATCAGCATTATTTAGAGGAAAGGATGGGGTTTTTCCACTTTTTCCTGGTAAAAGATAAGAAGTCACATGTGTGTACTGTGCTTTCACCTGGCTGAGTTTTTAAATCATCGCAGAAAATACCTGTGGTCTGTTTTCCACCCGTGCGCATGCCCTCCTAACTGCCCCTTCTGTACACGCTCCCTGCTCTCTGATGCCTCGTTCAGTTTGTAAGTTCCTCGGGGCAGAGACCCATCAGTCCTCATTACCCTGACGCGAGCCATGCACACCTTTGCTGCTCTCTCTATAAAATAATCTTGCATATAAACCCAGGGTTGTCATGGTGATTTGAAACTCCCTGAAAGCTTGCTGTAATGCAGTTCATCTTAGGCACATATCTACACTTACTTAAAATCAACCATATGACAAGTCACCTTGTATGTAATGGCATCCAACCCACCCCTTAGGGAGCAAAAAATCTGCATAGGCTGTGCAGCTGCCTTTTGGGGGGAGTAAGATTTTGATCATCTAACTGCTTTTGACCTCAACTGGCGCCAGATGCCGTCAGCTGTTCCTACAACCATGCGAACAGTCCTCCTCATTTATAATTTACAAAATATAAATCACAGCTTTTTGTGAGGGTTTGGGGGTTATATGGAGGAACAGCCTGTGTATAATTCTTAATGATACCTCAAAATTCAGCATGAGGGTGGGAAGCTGCTGTTTTCTCCATGTGGTATATTCCTTAAATATTCAACGCAGAGACAACCAGAGGAGAAGGAAAAAAAAGAGGGATTAATTTTGCCATCCCTGTAGAGATGCTCTGTAGGGAGCAGTTCAGCTCCTATGGAAGTCAGTGGGATGGGATCAGGTCTTGGGAAGTGAAACAAAAAGGAGGTAGAAGTATTAATATTTAATTTTCAAAGACTGTAAGTTATGTGCCTTTTCTGAAGAGACCCCTTTCTGTAGCCATCATTAAGGGCAAACTAAACAATTCTTTCCACATCTGTATGGAAACTTAGTCTGTAGATAAAGACAAGATGTCCCAGAGTAATATGCACAATACAAGGGAAATCATACCTTAGTAGAATGAAATTATGGCTTCATCCTAAACCAACTCTGCTCTAGTCCAGATCTTTTTTGGTGGCTGTTGTGCCCCACCGTGGGTGCATTAAGGTTGCCTTTCTGTCGTTGGTTTGTTTTAGTCTTGTATTAATGGAGGGCTCTCTTTCTGAATGTCATTGCATTTAAACTGCTAAATGTGCAGTAGCAATTAGCTGCTCAAACGGTGACTGGGAGAGAGCGAATAATAGTTAATTTGTGGCATTTGCTTCAGATGAAAACTGTAACCTGCTCAAGTTTTGAGGAGTTTAGCAGCATTGTGAGGAATTACCTATAATGTTCTGGCACTCCTATTTACCAGGCTCCCACGGGGCTGCTGAGCTCATATTGCTCTTTCCATATCCAGTCCGTAGATGGATTGGTCTTCTGCCTCCCTCATTAAAGACTGAGAACTACTCCATCCATCTCAAGCCTATGTGGTTTGCCTTGCTGTGTTAATCTATCAATGAGTATTTTAACCTGCAGCTGGTGGTCCTCGATGCTGAACGCATTTTCTTACCAAAGGTAACCAAACTCTGAGTGTGTTTCAGCAATGGGAAGGACCAGTTTCAACGTATGATGTTCAGTATAGGGGTTGTACATTTTTAGTGTGTAGGGGGAGGCGAGGGGAAGAAGGCAGGGGTACGTCAGTGCCCCTTATTTACGGCTCCTTCTTGCAGTGTGGGTCTAGTTTCAGTGCCTGTGACTGCTCAGTGTTTAGCATCAGGCAGTGTTTTGCTTCTTTCTCTAGTGGCCTGGAGCAGCACTGACAAATGAGGACTTTAAACAAATTTTGTCCCTCTGTTAACAGCAAAGGAGGATTAGCAGCACTTCTCTTAATTATCTCCTTTGGAAAAAGAGTGACACTGAACGAAAAGGACAAAGTCTGCAAGATCAGGCCAATTTATGATAAGAAAAAAGAAACCATAATCCTTATATTCAGCAAAAGCCCTGTACCTCTTATGGCAACACTGACCTTTTGGGAACAAGCATAAAAGTGTGCAGGAGAGCTCAGGTGGGTGGGTACATACGGTATCAATTTGGGTTTTCTGCATTTGTCAGAGGATCTGCTGTTAGCCATCAAAAGGGGCAAAACACTGGGCTCTGGGTTAGTGTGCTCTGGTTTTCTTCTGTGAGGCCACTGAGGACAGGGGAGGCATTAAATAAATGAGAAAAAAAATCCAAGAAGGCTACTTTGTGTTCGCTCCTCAGATTCTTTTCCTTTTTCTGATTTAGGGATGAATTTCCCCTTTCAAGGAGAAGGGGGATACGCAGTGCTTATGCTGCTGTCTCATCCTTTCCTGGTGGCAATGAAGAGAAGCTACAGTCCATCTCTGGACTTATTCCTGACACTGGTTGCTGCAGTATCTGGCCACTTCTGCTCATCAAGGATTAGCTAAGAGAAAAGGCCTCTGCAGTGCAGTGAGGCACAGAGCGTACAGATACCATTCCCCTCTGTGCCATTCCCCCATTTCAGGATCTGCCTTACCCAGCTGGATTCTGTGGCTCTACCTATACCAGCAGCCCTGAGCTTGAGCAACGTCCTGAGTTCTTCCATACTGTGAAATTGTTATCGGGGTTCCTTGTCATGGTTGTGGCCCAAAGCAATGAGTGCTCTATCCAGGAAGGTCTGGACGTTTAGGTCTTTTAGCTGGACCAGCTGGCCTCCAGGATCACTCTGTTTACTGGTAGAAATCTGGGCCATTCATTTAAAGTAGTGTGATATAAGCACTGGACTATGTTTTCCTCTATTCCTTCTCCATTCTTTTGATTATGCTTTAAATTTCTCATTTTTTGTTTGCTAGCCTGTCTTCCTCTCCCTTCATCTTCGTCGCCTTTGTTCTTTGCTTGTTGCTTGCTAACACTTGTTACTATATATACAGTATTTCTGAACTAAAAACCTTTCATGCAGTACCTTTATTTCTTGACTAGCTAAGTGCTTTCTCTGTTACTTAGTACTGAGTCTGACAGACACATGCCTCTGGCTTATTAATCTCATAGAGTGAGGTTCATTATGAATATGTGCTATTAGCAAACAGGAAAGTGCTTACTTATAATTGCTGTTCTCTAAAGGTTGCCTTGTCTGTGGGTTCAGATTCATCATCTTTGTTCTAGAAAGTGAAAATCTGTTTCTGCTAATAGGGCTGGCCCTTATTAGACCACGCAGCAGTCAGCAGTGGCTCTGGGGGAAGATCTATGCTGCTTTTTTTCAAGTTCTCCTAGGGACTGCCAGTGGGATGGTGTTAGGGCCACCTCTGCATTCATGCTTGAGACCTAGAGAGTGGGTTCAGAGGTCCTCAGTCCCGTCCGTGCTGTACCACAGATAAAGCACACGTGCGGATGTAGTCTATCACCGCAAACTCTGGCAGGAGAACTCAGCAGCCCCATCCTTCCCTATTTGCATACCTGGGTTTTCTGTATTAAGCATAACCCTCAACTCCAGGTATTGTCCTAGAGAAGCAGGATCAGCTGCTGTGACTCCTCTGCATCCACTCTGACCTTGTTGCCTCTGCATGCTTTGCAAGGTTGCTGCATCCAAGGAGTGAGAAAGTAAAAAAAAGCAGCAGGAATCTCAAGAGCAGGCAGACCTGCCATATCAGAAGGTAGCAGCACTGTTATCCTCCTGAGATCCAATACCAAGGGTGCTTCCAGCCTAACTTCACGCTGCAAGTGATTTTGCTGGGTACAGTTCACTGAGAGCATCATATGTGGGTGTCATATGTAGGATATGTAAGATGTCATATGTAGGATGGTGTCCAGTGGCCTCTTGGTGTTCTGCTTTGCTCGCGATACCTAAGGAACGGGAAAGCTCCTTCATCGGGTTTGCATGATCAGCTTTGGAGCAGATCCACAGAGAAGGGGAGAAGTTGGCGAAGACCTAGTTAATAGACGGTCTGTGGGAGAGGCTGACTCTGTTTAATTAGTGGATGTCACTACCAGGGAGAGAGAGCCAGCTTGTTGTTAGTGGTGAATCCAACGGGGTTTGTGACCTCTGAGCCGATGGAAGTCCCATCCGATCGGTGGCCTGCCAGCAGCAAGTAAAGGCCTCCCCAAGACTGAGCTACCCTGTATGGCACTTTTGTCTTCTCTGGAGGGAGCTTTTAAAGGCTTGAGTGTGCTCGCTGTGCAAGCTATCAGATCCCAAATGTATGGTCTCAGTCGTGAGCAGCCAGAGGTGACAGAGGACTTCCTGGGACTTTCCATACCCAGCCCAATTTACTACTCAGGGTATAGCCTGGATGTTCCAGGTAGGGTCTGGGCAAGAGTTTGGGCCAGGTGAATTCTCTGGGGAATGCCTTTAGGCCTGGGAGCCCTTGTCCCCAGGAGACCAGATGAGGAAGCTCCTACTGCACTCTTACAGGCACCCTAAAACTGTCTCTGGGTGGATGGCTGGGAGTGTGGTCTCACCGGCATTACTGAGGGTGTTACTGGAGGGCAGTTCAGATGCAGCCTGAATATGCTTGGAGGCACGTCTTCATTCATATTAATTTTCCTAAAAGAAAAAGGTCATCCTAAATGAAATAAGAAGTCATTTTGCCTCTCCCTGGGAGCCACACAGCACAGCAGCAAAAAGGAGTTGCAGAACAATCACTAAAATATTGCAGAGAAGAGGGTTTAAAAGGTCCACTAACTTAAGAGAACTCCGTTCACTATGTTGTCCCACTGGTACAACAGTGGAAGACAGCTGAAGGTCATAACTATGTTTTTACACGTGTGTAATGCCGAGATAACCAACGCCTGCTTCTAATGTTTTGAGGCAAACCTGAAAATGACTTTTCTTTAAAAACTCCCATTTTCCTTATAACCCTGAATTCAGTCCATTCCCTGACATGCAGGGAGTTCCGTGAACAAAAAAGGGTCAGATGCCTTCACGGCTTTCTGGTCTATAACAGCAGCACTGTGAGTATTCAGAAGTGCTGCCCAAATTACTGTCCGGTGTCCGAGCGCATCCTTCTCGGGGTGTGAGCAGAGGGACTGCAGCTCTCTGAGACCCGCACAACACCCGAAATGTCGAGATCAGACGGTAACAGATTGCAGCCCAGGGAGCGCCGCTTCGATCTTGGGATGAACAACAGTGAAATGCAAGCAGTATTTTAACATTTAAGTTGCACATTTTAACTCTGGGAAGCCAAGGAAGTCAAAGGCAGAACCGAAACGTGAATCCCTCAACCTGTCCTCTCATCATTATAAATTGCTGTGGTCTCTAGCAGAGCCATCCCGAGCTGTTTTGGAACGTATAGATGTGTGAAAGGTTGCGGAAAAAGATTATTTAAGAAACAGTATGCAGTGATCTGATAAAAGATGACAACATAATTAATATCCTCAAGGAGGCAGAGTTAAAGCTCTATGAGCCTTGCATTTCTCATTTCCTGACTTTTGAGTGCTTAACTGTGCATATTTAATGTTATATTAAAATAAAGGAGAGGTGCATGTTATAAGCCAATAGTCCCTTTCCTGCTACTTGAGGATATTGAATTATTTCACGGAAGATGCATTGTTTTGATGATATCTGCATGATGTGAATTGAAGTGACATCAGCTGTGATCCACATTTATAATTCTAATTTATAATATCATATTAGTAAATTAGGCCATGCATTTTTCTATCCAGTATCAGAGTCCATGCTGCTTTTTGGCAGACATGAGCTAAATATGAAATCAAAAGAGTGTTGTTCTGATTGGAAACAAAAAGAGGCCAAGACTGTTTTGCTGCTCTGCAACATGCTGTTACAGAGCGACTGGTTAGGACTGGGGAAGAAAACATGATCTGGGGAAGCAACCTAGAATGTATTAATAACTTTGCTGCTGGGGATGTTGGAGCTCCGTTAATGTAAGACTTACCTGAAATGAGGTAAAGCTGCTTAGAAACATTTCCAAATGTAAGGGTAGGTAGTGACTTTTTAAGCAGCAGTGGGGAAGGGGCTCAGAGGGGATTATTCCCAGAGATGTCACTGAGACACACTGCAAATGTTTCCTCTTATAACTTCCTAAAAGAAAAAAGTAAATTCACAGCAGGCTTCCTAGGTGGAATGTCGCCGGCTTGCTCTGTAATCTGCCTTGCTGGCTGTGCTACCATCTTCCAGCTCCAGCACCTCAGGTGTAAAAGTCACAAGTCTGCACAGCCTTGCAGATAGAAGATCCACTTTAAAGAATAAAATCCGAAATCAATGCACAGCACTTGGCAGAGGTGGAGTACTGAGGCGGTGCTGCAGATAACAGCAGGAGTGTCACTCTTGGTGTCCATTCCCCTGTGCTTGCTGGCAGACTTGTAAAGCTGCGTTTGGGGGTGTGAGTTATTTTCTGTGCTGTGTCTGTGTGAGCACCTCTCTGCTCGAACATGGGAGGGTTGGTGGGGACCACGAACTACGATGGCAGCTCTGTTCCCTTTTGAATAGGTAAAGCACACTCTCGTCCTTGTGCTCTCAGAGCACCGGAGCTTTTTCCTCACCTCCAGACCTTCTTTGTGTACCAAACACCCATGAAGACGCTGTCAGAGCAACAACCCTTTGGTACGAAGCAGGACTGACCAAGAGACAGAAGTGCCTTGGCTGCAGGCAAAAGCTAAGTGAGATGATTTTGGGGGAACTTCAGGAGATACAAGGCTGCTGCATGTATTATACTGAAATTTGCACAAAACCACATGCCTACAGAAACATATTTACATCTGTCTCCCAAGACCACTCCCCATAACAGGTATTCTTATCAGATCAATACAATGTCTGGGTAGGTGTGGAAAGGAGACTGGAATGTGCACAAATGGGTTTTCATGGATATTTAAGGCATTTTCACAGTCCCTGGTGCTTTCTACCTATGCAGACCTGGAATAATTGTGTCTATAGCTGTAGACCTAAAACAAGCAGGAATCTGATTAGAATCAGGTCTGTCCTGCGGGCAGGCAATTGTGAATGGCTTTCTACCATCATGTGGCCAATTTTCATTCACCCAATCTGTTGTTCTGGAAGGCTGAAATTGTACAAACTACATAAAAACATAGGACCAGATGTGTCGGGTCTGACCAAAGGTCCACCCAGCCTATTGCTCTGATGGCATCCCTCTAGGCTGGTTCCTCATCCAGTGTCCATCACTGTCACACCTTGGTGTGGCCATGGCTGCTTTACTGGCATTTTGATAACTGTATTGGGGGATGTGGACTTTGTTACAGCTTTTCTGGAGTTCTGGTTCATGTGACAGGAGAAAGGGTGTGCCTTTCCCTCAGCCTAAACATGATGAGGTGTGGAAAAAGCATGGGTCAATCTCCCTTGGTGTGATCAGAGAAAGCCAGGCAGGAGGCAGGTTTGGAGGTGACCGGAGCAGGAGATGAGATCTTCAGGTTAGGAAGGGAACTCAAGTTCCCAGGCTGCCAATCCTTCCTTTTCCAAAGGTGTTAGGAGGAAAAGGACAAGTTGCGGGCGCTGGAAGATTGCGACATTGGGGTTGTCATCATTCTTTCTTCATTGAGTTGCGTATCCTACTCCTTCAGTAGGTGGATCACAAAATGTCCTCCTGCCTCGCCTTGGAGAGGAAGCGCAGCTCTGAGAAATGTATCACCTGCTTTCTGGCAAGAACTCTGGAAGAGTTCTTCTCTTGGAGATTTGGAGCAGACTGAAGAAGGAGTGAGGGACCCTTCTCTGTGGATCTCATTGACCCCAGCACTTTTCAGGCACAGGGGAACAGAATTTGAGCATCCGCATGGTTGACCAGGTTGGGATGGAAAGCTCATGTTCAGGCTGTCTGCCCAAGTGCCCACTAGCAAATCCCAGGCATTGAGAGCTTTGCTCTGATGTCTTCCTGCATGTTCTGGGACAGCCACAGTCCAGGTCTTCTGCTGAAGATCAGGAGCATCCATAATGTGAGGACCTGGAGCCTGGTGCCACTCCTCAGCAAGATTTACAAGACCTCATGGTGGCTGACAACAAGGGATAAGGAGAGATTGAGATACCATAGGGAAGCCTGGCCAGACCAGAGGAGGAATGTTTGCCTTGAACCCTGCTTGGATGTGGCTGTGGCAAATAGAGGAGAAAGGAAGGCTTTAGGTTTACTTTGCTACCACAAACCTTTAAAGGCTGGTTGAGAGGCTACGCTATTATCATGTGAAGAAAAAACCTACAGCAAGAACAAAGTAAAACACCTCACTGTCAGTAACATCCTTCCGTTAAAATACAAGAAGAAGAAAGTAATAATTTATTTTGTAAAGCCATGGTTATTTTCCGGTCACTGGATCTTGGATCTTGTCTTCTGCTATATTTGTACTCCTGACAGAGATGGGAGCTGCAGCAGCTGCAGTGACTGATTGCCAGGTATTGAAATAATAAGGCCAAAAAGCTGTCATGTGATGTAAACTTTGGAGAAGAAATTTCTGTGAATACGAAACATCGAGGCTCTGAGTCAGGACTCTTCAGTGCTATCCCTACCTCTGCCAGCAGACTGCTATGTAGGACACCGTGGCTTGTTTTCCCTTCACGCCTAGTTTGCACCAAAATAACTCTGCTGACATCAAAGGCCCTACATCTGAGCTGCAGCAAAAAGAGGAGGAGGAGGAGGAGCAGGAGGAGGAGGAGGAGGAGGAACAGACGCTTCAGGTGCAGTTGCACGTCACAGTCGAGCAACTCACCCAACCGTCTGCTGTTGGGAGAGGTGATTCTGACTTCTCCGCTCTTCTGCTGTCCCCTTCCACCCCTTCTTTTTCACTAGCACTCATGTGAGACTGTGCTGAGCCAATTCAGAGATCTAAACTGGCAGAAAATGCTATAATCTTTTGTGAGTTAGTTTTCCACTGATACAATTCCCTGGGCAAGTTGACGAGAAGGTAAGAAGAGCACCAGCACTGACCTGAGGAAATTGGGAGTGCGTGAAGAAAAGTGATGGGGAGAGGTCTGAGCAGGACTGTCCATTACAGCAGCACGGACTCCTTTGTTCAGCTGATGTTAGCACCTCAGCTTGTTTTACAGGCATTTTTCTTTTTTAAGTAACGTGATGTTTTGTACGGTGCTTCGCTGATCTTCAAGGATATTGAGGCTGAGTTAGTTTTTGTAAGTTGTAAGTTAAAAAAGCGCTTTTGCTAAGATACTATGGTGAAGAGAAACATTCTTTTGGTACATGCAAAGGAACAGTTTATCTAAAGGGAACAATTTATTATGTGTCGTTTGATCCACACTGACTGATAGAGTCAGTTCAAATGACCTGATGATATTTGCTATTGATTAATAGACCACATAGGAGTAGTCAAAAACTAGCTGGATGTAACCCACTTAGCTTCAATACAACTGTGTGAGTGAGAAAAAAAGAGGAGTATGAGTAGAGATTTTGAGAATATGGCCCATTAATAGGGCCAGATATGGAAGTCCTCACTCAGATCTTGACAAGCTTTTACAGTAGCAAAATGGTTGCTGGGCCAAACCTTATGGGTCTTATTTCCTAACTGAATCCAATGGAACTTTGCCTGAAAACCATTAAGTCCATTAGTTGGCACGCCGATCTCAGTGACAGCTTTGAATGGGTGAGATCTAAGTCTGAATTCAAGACTTGGCCCTTAATTCTTTGTTTGTAAGAATACACACTATCCAGCACTGTAAACATCACTCCTCTTTCGTAAATGCAAAGTACCCCTTTTTAACACAGAAATTCAGAAACACCTTATGCATTCACAAAGCTTAAGTACTGATACCGCAATACTTCACCAAGTATATGCTCAAGGAATAATTAGGATGTTGAAGACCTGGTGCATGTGTCTGATGTATGAACTTGCTAGTGGCTAAATAAGCAAGACTGAGACTGCCACATTAAATTTGCTGGTGTCACAAGGAATAGAGCAGAGCATCTTTGAAGTAATTACAGGTGAGTGGACCAATGTACTGTTACAAATGTAGTTCCATTAAGACATTTTCCATCACATTCTGTCTTATAAATCTGGATGTTTTATTGATGCAGAGCTAAATCAAGTATCTGCCATCACTACATTCTCTTCTTCCACCCCCAGCTGGCATTTCATGCAGCACATATTGCAGTTTTCTTTTTGAACAGAAGCCTTTTCATCTACTGGAAAGCAGAAAAATGCCATAGGTGACATAGTTTAGCAGCATTTAACACATTAAATAGCTCTCTGAACTGCTGCAGATGGGATAAAGAGAGTCCTGTATGCATGTCAAAGCTACAGGAAAACACATTTTCCCTTCAGAAATGAGCACTGCCTTTTCCATGTGCATAGTTTAAAGAGAACAAATGTTGGGTCTGGAAAGGATTCCCTAAGTCATCTAATCTGGTTCCTTGTTATTCTGGGCAACCACCTGATTGAATCCTTCCCATTAACAAATTGAGTCCCATTTAACATCTAGTGAGGTTTTTTCTGAGCTATTCCCATGGGGAGGCTATTTCCTAACTTCATTTATCCAAGAGTAAAAGATTTTTTTTTTAACTTTTTTTTTTTTTTAAACTTACAGCCTACTTATCTTCATGGCCAGTTTAGCCACACCTGTGGTTCAGATTCTCTCTGCCCACATCTGCTGGTTGCTCATTGGCCTTGGACAGAGTACAAAAATGCTTTAGAGGACTAGGATAACATGGTATGGCAATTCTTCTTTGCCAGATGGTACGTTTTTTTAGAAGAAAGCTGTCAGTCACTGCCTGTTGGACTAATTCTTCATGCCAACCTTTACAAAATCATGGCACAACAAAGCTGATCGTAGATGATTTGGGAGGTTGAAACCATGGAGGGTTAGAGATGTACTTACACCGGGAGCTTGACTGAGCTTTTCATCTGTGTTGCCGCTTTGACGAACACGTCCTCATGTGCAGATGTGTGGTGGGGTGCCACGTTGATAGCTGGGGCAAGAGTAAGGCTGCAGATTCCCTGATGCAGCACAGATATTTGAATGGAGCAATGAATAGGCAACAAGATGGGACAAACTGGCCTAGAGTGAAGAATAATGTTCTGCTGCCAAAGAGCAGGGGAAGAGGGTCAGTGTCAGAAGACTGTGAATGACCTATCCTTGGATAGGTCCAGCTGGCTTGCCAAAAATGCTGCTTTTAATACAGCCAGTTTTATCCCAAAATCTTGGCAAGTTGGCAGCTTGCCATGCAGGCTGTGGTTTAGCAGCACCCACTAACAGCAGAGATCAGCTCATAAGACTTACAGATATCGCAGAGGTAGAAATCACATAATTCTGAAGGGCTTAGCTGCAAATATCATTTAATGGCAGAAGATGGATGTAAATACCAGAGCCAAAGTGTCATCAAAATGAAAAATGACTTAAGACTGCTTACCCAAGCTCATGTCATCAGCAGATAAATTAATGGAATAATGTTTTAAGCTGCTTGATAATGTACAAGTGGAAAAAAAAAATCACAACAGTGCTGATATGGAATGGATTGAAAGAGGCCCCAAAATAGCCTCTAAAATTATGCTGTATAAAAGTTCTGTAATGTGAATAAACCTGTAGGAAGTACTCTAGACAGTCACACAAGCAGGCTGCTGTGGTATACCTTGTCATGGGAGGAAATGATTAATGTACCTCTCTCTCTCCTAGAGATTTCTTGAATGATTGCACCCCTGGATTGCACTTCTCTTATTAATAGGTGCATCATGCCAGTGGGGCAAAGCTTGAAGGGCAGAGTCTGGCTTCATTCATATTATTGAAGTCCTTTACTTTTGGAAACAGGGTGGCCACTTGCAACTGCCTTTGGGAATGGTCCCTGGCCCACGCTCTCTGAAACCCTGATTGGAAAGCATGGGAAAGAGTGTTAGTTGCTGTGGGCTAAGAGCATGCCGTGGGCCGCTATAAAAGCTTAGCAGTACTGATGATTGAGTTCCTCTGCCCATGCCCTGGCACAGTTTAATTTGCAAGTATGGTTGTAGCCATATTATATTAGCTCTGTGGATAGAATTGAATAAAACGATCTTTCAGGAGCTAATGGGGTTCTTTGGGTAGACACAGTATGCTTCAAGGTAAGTATAGGTTGAGAACAATATCTTTGAATGTAACTTATATTAATTAATTAGACCTTTTGAAAGGAAGGTGCCTAGTTCCCTTAGAGCAGATGTGGCTGATAGCAAAGGAAGCAGTGGTAACTTCACGGTCACCATATCAAATATTACCCCAAAAAGGGCGTTCTCTCCTTCTTAGCTTTGTTTTAATAGCTGAAGATCTTGCTTTTCATGTCTGGATTTGAAGTCTTCCATTTTAATCCATTTCTAAGTGCTCCACTCTTCAAGAGTAGTTGCTGGTTTTTTTCTATGATATTCCAGTTCTCTCTGTATTGATCTCAGAGCTGTTAGCGGTTACAAGTGGCTGGAACTTGCAGGAGACAGGTGAGGTACTGGGGGACTGGAAAAAGGCAGATTTGGTGCCTGTCTTAATACTAAATGGAAAAGGGGGACCTGACAATGTAGAAATCAGCCACTCTAAGTTAATTCCTAGAAATATACTGGCACAAATAATCAAAGCCTTTTTAAGCACCCAGAAGATAACAAGGACCTAAGTAACAGTGAACATGGGCTTCTCAAGAACAAATGACATCAAACTAATCTAATTTCCTTCTGCAACAGGATAAAAAGCCTTGTGGACAGGAGAGAAGCAGTAGGTGTCATATATCTTTGTGCAAGAAAGCTTTTGACACTGACCCTCATGACATCCTTGTAAGCAAGCTAAGGCAACAAGGTCTACATGGAACTACTGTAAAGTCTGTATGAAATTTGCTGGAAAGCTGTAGTCAGAGAAGTTAACAATAGTTTTGACATTTTTTTGTGTCAGAGTAGAAAGATGCCTTGAATGGAATTGCACAGGGCTCTGGTTTAGGCAAGCGACTTTAACTGCATGCATTTGGAGTGGAAAATGGCAAGGCTAGGAGGTTATTTTATGGGAATAGATTTAGGATGAGCATGGTGAATAGCACCCAACAATGCTGTGTTCTTGGAAAAACACGCAAATACATTCTAGGCTGTATATTTATTAAGTTACCCTACACAGTATATGCAGTAAACCTGCTTTATTCAGATCTCACAAAGCCACAGCTGTTTTGCTGTGCATGGTTCTGGGTGATGTCCTTCAACACGAACATAGATCAGCTGGTGGGGGTGTAGCGTAGAGCAATGTGAATGATCAGAGATGAGAAAGGATTGGGCAAATATCCATCAGGAAAGCTGGCAGTGTAGCTGTTTCTGTTGTGGGACAGTAGCATGACTTGCAAACGTCTGTGCAAACCATGCGATGCCATGGTGGCATTTTGCATGGGCATATTTTGTCGATTCATTTCTATTGTTCTGTGTCAAAGTAGCGAATGAACATTGAAACAGGATTAGTCCGAAGAATGTTCCTTGAGGAACTCTAATTTTAATCTTCCTCTGGTCTAATCTTGCTCTAATTTAGGGTGTTTTTCTGTCATCTTTCTTTTAGCCAGAGTCCTTGTACTAATTAGCATCTTTAATCACAAATAGTTTCCCATCTGGCGTGAAATCAAATACTTAAGTATTTCTAGTATTAGAAGTCACAACAGAGCTGTTCAGTCAAAATTTTGCCGAAAATTAAGAAGGACTATTAACTCTGTCCATTCTTGGAAACTCCCATGGATGCTAATATTGCTTAAAGTGATGTATTTTAGCAATCTGTCAGATATGTTATGTCTGCTTATGTATGCTGAATATTTAGGGACCCAAGGTGTGCCTCTTCTATATTTGGTAGTCTGAATTGAGCTTAAATGTCACAGTAGCCAAGGCCATCATCTTAGTCCCCTGTAGTAAGGCAGGGGTTTCTGTATTTATTGTGGCCTTTCCTCTGTAGCTGGTGTATACTAAGTGCAGGACACAGTTTATGCATGTAATATAATGAATTCCTTTGGAAAAAAATAAGGTGAAGTGAGCGTTAATTCCAGCATCTCTTCTTTCTAAGTGGTAAGGAGTCTCAGCCTACATAATCTGTTTATTCTATGTTTTGTGAATTTTCTTTGACAGAATCAGAATCTTTTATGGGAACTTGATTACCTCGTTGCTAGAATTCCATTCCAGATCCAAAGGAGACCTATTTCTGATTCTTGTCTTCTCCTATTTTACTGCACTGGAAGTGCAGAAGCATTTAAATCTCTCTCCATCACACACACACACACACACACACACAGCCTAACACACGACTTTATGCGATGTGTCTGCTTGGCAACTTGTGAGAGTTTTGCTGGCGCGTGGGAGAGACCTGCAGGAGTCAAGTGCAGCATTAATGTAAGTTCCCAGTGGCTTAGAGGGAAGCTCATTACTGACCTGGCTTGTGCGTCTTGTTCATTTACAGTAACACTTTAAATATTTAATCGATCTCTCATTCTTTCCTGTCATGGACCATTTTCCCTCAATTGATTCCTTTTTGGGGGGCAGGGATGGCTGGAATGCATTTATGTTAGTGGAATTCTATAAATTATACTCATTAAGAGGCCAGATACAATAGGCCAATGTGGAATTAGTCTAAGCTTCATATTGTACTTTTTGCCCCAGGTTCTCAAAGCACTTCAGAAGCACTAACTAGATAAAGGTGAAGAGCAAAGCTTTGCTGAAAGTTAAAAGACCTCCTTAAGTTCCCAGGAGCTGCTGCTTAGGAGTTCTCATTGCAGAGTTAACAGGATTATCCTTTCGGTAATGCTCGGCTCACTCAGCTTCAGCCTTTCTGGGTTTTCTGTCACGATAAGGGATGGGGATGCCTCCTAACGAGAGGGAAGGGAAGTGGAAGGTTGGCGTGAGAAACATCGCTTTTTCTGGCAAAAAGATGTGTAGTCTTCTCGGTTGCATCTCCTGAGACTCCTCACCAGGCCAGGCAATTCCGAGGCACTCGCAAGGTCGAGGGGTGTCCTCGTATTACACAGTTTAGCTGTGAAGCGTCTCTTCTGTAGGTAGAGATGCTGTAATGTCTGTTTTACAAGGGGGCAAATAGAGGGACGGGCAGGAAAGAGCCTGCCCCAACCTCTCATCTACAGACTCACAAATCTTGTGTTGACTTTGTGGGATCGCAAATTAATTTTTACCACGAAGGATTGGACAGCAACTTTTTGGGGTGATATTTTTAATAAGGTCTGTAAGCCTCACTTTGTAATCCTGTGAAATAGGCATTAGACAGCATGGGCTTGTCAAGACAGCCGTAGCAGGCACATTTACTTTACACGGCTCCTGAATGCACTCGGGGGAATCACGGAAACAATATCACACCTTTGGGGTTGTACAGAGGTCTTGGAGTACAGTTTGGCCTTGTTCTTGATGAACATGGTATCACTTTATAAACCCTGTAAAGAAAGAACTGTGGGGTATTTGCCTTTCACCAAGCCAGGCTCAGAGAAGATAATAAGAAACCTTCAGTAGCTCAAGGCAAACACTTTTAATGGGCAGGCAGAGGGGGGGGTTCGGCAAACGTGCTTTAAGATGGGGTGACAAAACAGATATTCAGAGCTGTCTCTGGGCCCAGCAAGTTCTTTGCCACTCCTGGTGAATGTAGAAATCACCTTGAAAACGTGTCATTTTCAAATTGAATTAAATCCCTTGCATACTTCCTCCGTTGCTATTGATTTTTATTCTATTGATTGGCCAATAAATGCTCAGGTATTTCATATATGCATTTAAAGTTTTCCTGTGTCATCCGGTTTTGCGCTGTCGATCTTAAATCTAAATGTCCTCAGTTA
Source organism: Elanus axillaris (assembly GCA_026212715.1). Taxonomy (NCBI): domain Eukaryota; kingdom Metazoa; phylum Chordata; class Aves; order Accipitriformes; family Accipitridae; genus Elanus; species Elanus axillaris. Next base: position 27,162,100 of record JANZLQ010000017.1, on the reverse strand, counting down.
GCTGAAATAACAAATTTTTAAAAGCAGCCCCAAACCTGTCCTGTTCCCTAGTAACTTAGCACAAAGTACTATCCCACAAGTGTCACAAGTGGTTTTCTTCAAATCACAGTGATAGAACACAGAAGAAAGAGAAAGCCAGGTTACTGCTCTGTGGGAACAGGGTATTTTCATGTATAGGAATATTTGCTTTTCAACACAATGCTTTGTAATATTATCCATTATTACACAGCTAAAATGCTCAGCCTTTGAACTCAAAAGCTAGTATTGCCTAACTACAAGGACCGGTGTCTGCGCAACTCCATTTATGCTATTACTATTTAAGCAAGCATTTGAGTAGCGGGCTCTGAATACAGTTAAATTGCAAAAACAAATGCTGCTGTTGTCGTTATTGATGGTGTATGTCCTTGATACAAGTGCTGTATCTCAAGGAGAGAAGTATTCATGCAATCGTCCACTGCTGACTTTCTGGGCACCCTTCATTTCAGTTTTGTTTGGTAAGTGGTGGAGTCTTTGAATGAAGATGCAACATTTCAATTATTCCTCTCTTTTCTTTCCTGGAAACTGTCAAGGGATAAGAGCTGTGATTGTAATTGAAAATATCCCTACAAAGCCTCAAAATTATTATAACTGAAATTAAAATCTTATTCTTTAACTACTATTAGGTTTCACCTTGAAAAATCATGTCTGACTTTCAAAGAGAGTTTCACGGCTAATAATAATAATAATCTTTGAGAATTTAGTAGATTTTGACCATTCTTTTTCCTATATGGTTACAAAGAAATACCATAGGGAGTCTCAGTCTTCTAATTGCAAATCTGATTTGCTTTGACCTGGAGTCACCATCAGAAATTTTGGCACCTAACTGAGGCACATAACACAGGAAAAAAGAAATGATGGGGTCTTCTGTAGTCAGTGGAGCAGTATAGACACCTCTGGATGGCAAGGCAAATTTTAGGAGGACTGAACTACTCGCTGGCGGTGGGTGTCTGTTGATTGTGGAGTCTCGTAAGTTCAGGTTATGCGGGAGGCCCCGAGCATGTCGCTGTTGAGACGTCTCTTGTTGAGGTGCTAGATGGGGCCATCCCCCCACCAGTCGCCTTTTATTGGCCACATCAAAAAAATGTACGGCCACATTAAATAAAATGTTTCTGCGCTAACAGAAGGTGACAGCTAAAGTAGTGAATGGGTGGAAGAGAAGAAGTTACTTCCAACCTCAGTCTTGCAGGTGGAGCTGGATGCTCCCCATTTTAGGGATGTCTTACAGTTCCTCTCAGAAGTCTTTTCCTCAGTTGATTGATACTTTAGCAAACATTAATTTGGGGGGTAAAATTTTCCATGCCAGTTTTCTGTCTCCTCAGACTGATATTTTTAAAGATCCAGCCAAAATTGTTCAGAGAAGGAAGCTGGAGAAAAACATGTTGTTTTCAATACTAAAATATTTCTCCCAGCCTGTCTACAAGGAGCCGTGGTACCTCCCTGCTGCAGAGCAGAGATCTGAAATTCAGTAAGGGGGTGTCTTTTGCGCATGTTCTGCCTTTTTTTTTTTTTTTTTGATCTCCCTGTGGAAATTTCCCTAGCCTTTCTTAATTTACAGGCTTTTTTTTTTTTTTTAAATCCCACACATTTGGGAGAGATGTCACAGCATTTAACAGCTGAAGCCTTCAAAAGCCGCTGCGGGGTAAGTGTCGTGCTGCTCTGACTGCGCGTGCCCTGTTGCCGCAGCTTGCTTGCCCCCGCTACCCAAGCGGCAGGGATGCTTCTTACCATCACGGCTGATGTTGGCTCTTTGCAAATCTGGGAGCTGGCTTTTCCTGGGGTTTTAAAACAATGGCACCCAGCGCGATGAGTGCAATGAGGAGGGACAAGCTGCTGGGCTAGAAGGCAAAGATGAAAGAAATGATATTTTAAGGGTGGGGGAAGAAAGGAGCAGGTTGGGGTGGAGAGAGGGGAACAAGAGAGCCAAGGGGATTAGAAATTGTTTAGGGCTGCTCAGACACATCGGAGAGGGAGCTGGGACCAGGAGCCCAATGGAGGGTACCTGGGTCTGCAGCCTGCAGAGCTTGGAGAGGTGCTGGCCGAGGAAGGGTTCAGAGGGAAATCCAAACCACCTGATGAGGTGAGGAAAGGCATAGCCCAAGCATAATTCCCATGGCTCAGCCCCAGTACTAATTGTAACACCACAACCCAGCACAGCGCCTATTTAAAGGCTGACCCGCGGGCTACAATACATACAGTTACAGCCTTCTTCCTTTTCCTTGTATCCCATTTTTAAGGTCCTCTACACAGCATATGATCCTGCAACTCCTTATTTCCTGGTGAACACACAGCTTTAAATACAACAGCCGTGTTAAACTCACCAGAACAAAGTGCTTGTTGCTAGATTTTAATCCAGCAAGCCCAGCGAACATCCACTTTTGCAGCGTCAGGTATTAGAGAGGAACAAGACACACACACTTTCAGAGAAGAAAAAGAAAGGAAATCAAGCTGCTTTCATGTATTCTTTGTAATTATTTTCCCCCTGTTGTTTAGAATTCAAGGGTTTTTTTTTAAAAAAGGAGGGGGCTGGGGGGGAAGAGGGCTCTAACATTTACTGGCAGTAATCATTTCACCATCTGCTCAGGCGTGCTGCTTCCAGAACACACATTCTCAGCTGTTGAGCAGTCAGCTCTCCGCTCCCCTTCCTTTTGGAGACAGGGATGCCAGCAGTTCCTAAACTGTAACAGCATGAACAAGGCTTTTTTTTTTTTTTTCCCCCTCCTTTTTTCCCTTTCAGTTGCTGGAATTTTTTTGAAAAGGCAGGAGAGTTAGGACTTTTCACCAGATTGTTTCAAAGACTGAGCTGTTCCCGACTTGATGCTTCTTCATCTGAGTGCATGCGAGTGGTTGAAAATGTGGAGATTATTAATATTTTAATATTTTGGAGTGCCCCAAATGGGTTTCCTCTGTAGTAGAGTTCCACTGGCACCTGGGCTGCTCTCAAGGATGGATTTAGCCTGTGTTTCTTTAGCTGTACCTAGGGGAAGGCTTTCCTGGTGGGGCACTCTCATGCCTGGGCATAGACACCGTTGATTTCTGCTTTCATGAACTGTAATGCTGAGCTCAGCACCCCTCTTTCTCATGACTTCTTCCCATTCTCTTCTACGTGCCAAGCCAGTGCTGAGATGCTCAACATCCCAGTCTCTTCTCTGAGAGCCCAAACTCAGCAGAGAATCACAGCATATAGAAGAGAAGGAGGGATACCTTGCTACCAAATGGGCTTTGTTGGCTAAAAGGAGCCAGGACAGCCAGAGTTACCCTCTTGGCGTGCTCCTGCATCATTGCCCTTCGGCTAGTGGTGAGCAGAAGCACTTAAGTAAATATATGACTAATTTAGAGGGCAGAGGGTAACATTAATTAGCTCATCCTGTCCTCAAATGTTTCTGTGTCACTGACTCCCTAATCTATGCCTCTTGCGTTTTCTGTTGTTGTTTCTCATGGCAATATTAACCCGCGATCTCAGTTTGTACATTTAAATTCAAAATGAAAAAACATCCATCAGAGAAAGACCCTATTCGATTCTCCCACTCTATAGCCAATGCTTTACAAAGAAATGAGCCAGAGTGAATTCAGAGCCCATTAGGCATGTCCCAGGAGGCATAAATCTATATGCTTACAGATGTACTTACAGATACAAATCTGCATTAAGAAAAAAAATCCTGCTTGACCTAAGGTATTTGTTCTAAACTACACAATTTAAAGCGCAGCTTTCTATGGAGAAGTGACTCTGTGGGATGGCTTTTTGTGATTTTATGTGTGTTTCATTGCATCAAGATCAAATTTACTCTTTTACAAGCCGAAGAAATGTTATTTCTCTGTCAGCCCCACATACTTGCTCATTTCCATAGCCCAAGCTGGATGGGTGTTTTCCCATCCAGAAATCAGGTGGTTTTTTGATCAGCATTTGATCCAGCTGAAGTGTAATGCAGACCGCGTTGCTTGGAGCCTCAAAACCACCTTGGGAATATCCTTTTATTTCTCAAGGCAGTGTCTGTGTTTGTGCATTAGCCTCTGTATTTTCACCTTTGAGCACGCTGTGACACTCAAACCAGTTCTTTGCTGCCATTTAAGAAAATACCAATCTCTGAGATTGAATGAGGTGGACAAGCTATTTATAAAAAGGTTATGTAAGCCAAATACTTACCATCCTCATAGCACAGGATGGTGACACAGGGCAAATCAGAAGATAGGCAGGTGGGAGAAAGGGGTTGGGAAGACAAGAAATGGAGGCTAAAGAACACGAGGAAGCAGGGAAAAGAGGAAAAGGGAAGTTGTTCGGGCCTGAAAGTCCTCCTAAATATCGGTGCCTATTGCAAATTTCCCCTGTGCAAGGAAAACCCATCCAGTGACCTCCTGTTGCTGTCACCTAGATGTAGATAGGAGCTCCTTATGGTGTTATTATACCTCCCCCAATGATTATTAGATGTAGTGCTGTGTAGTGAAGGGGAGTAGGAACGTCCCCTGCAGGCTTGCTGATTTTAAAGATCGAGAGCCCTTCACAGCCTGAGATGGGCAGAAGCTGGCCACTTCCATAAGGTGAGCGGCTGTGTCACACAGCCTGTGCAAGGCAAGCTTGGCTGTGGGGCACAAATGCTATGTTCACCAGCCGGAGAAAATTAGACAGAAACCGTCTATGCTCTGGAGATTGGGAGAGGACGAACTGAATGACCTTATTCCTTCCAAGGAAACGCGGATACAGTGAGCAGGGATTAAGGGCAACAGATTTGAGACCATTCGTGGTGTCAGGCATGGTGGGAGAGGCCATGCTGACTTGTGATCTTGGATATATCACTTGGAAGAGTACGGGAAATTCTTTAACGTGTCTCTCCTGCCCGCTTCGAGTTGCTTACGTGGTGGGACCCCCATTGCTTCCCCTGGAGAAATGACAGCCTGGCCGGGCTGGCATCTGTTGGTGCCTATAGCCTTGATCACAGCGAGTGCTTGGACCAAGCCCCTTCATTTCCTTCTCGTAAAACCCTCAAAGGACCCACACTGCGATGGACGTAAAGAGGCAGCAAAAGGGAAGCAGTTGTTCGCCGAAGGAAGGAGTAGAGGCGTGTTGCTAACACTGTGATTCCTTGGAGCAACGTGTCCTGATGCAGCCTGCCATGCCAAGAGAGGCACAGAGCCACGCATGACATCTCCAAATGGTCTGTTAGCTTTCCCCGTGCTCGTGCTTCGAAAAAAAGGAGAAGGCAGAGGAGAGGGCAGAGACCCCAACAGTGGATGGGGAGGTGTTTTGGGGGGCGGCAGGGGGAGCGCCGTCATTTCTCTCTACTTGCTGTAATAACCTAAATGAACAGTTTTGAGACTAGCCACTTCCTAATTAGGACAAGCTTAAAAAGGACCACTTGGCATCCTTGTTGGTGAGAGCCATGTGCTACCTGCAGCAGGCCAACTCCAAAATGAAACTGATTTTTCTCTTACCTACATTCTGCATTCAAGCAGCTGCTCCTAACAGGTGCTTGCTCTCTTCCTAGCAGATGGCGACAAAAAAATGGGTTTGTTGGCAGGTTTTGCCACAAAGCAGCCTTCTTATCACACATATTGATGTGTATACAAACATACACGCGCGCTATCAGGCTTTCAGTTGAAAAAGTAATTCTCCTTCTGATATCAGGTCAGTCACGTGGGGTCTTAGCAAGAATGGTATGTACTTCTCTCTTTTGTATCCTGGCTCTAAAGGCATTTGTGTCTTAGCTGCCACATCAAAACCCGGGCTAACATTTCCCCATTCGTTCAACTCTTCTGCTGTATCTAAAGGTCCATGTGGTAGGAGGAATATGTAATGTTAGCCTGCATACCTCCATATTTATCAGTGCATCTTTAAGAGCTTGTTCTAGCTTAAATAACAATGAACTAGGAAGCCAGCAGGGTTTAGACAGGGACTGCCCTGATGTTTTTCTCCTTGTCATTGTTTAGGGTAATATAATAGAAATGCAGGAAACAAACGGTCTCTCTCCTTAAATAAAACTACCAACTGAAAATTTACAGTGGAGCAGAGACTCAGCAATGCATTTCAACAAAGAAATAGAACTGCAGCATTTTATCACCGGGAAATGCACCCAGGACTCTGAGTGCCGAAATGTGTTCAAAGCTGCCTTGGGGAAGTACGCGGGGAGATCGTTTGTTGTGTATTCGTCACTCGAAGAGAGACAGCTGTCAAACAAATCCTTATATCGCCTTTTGGTCTTGGTCTGTTAACTCCAATTCCACCTCCCAGATTTTGCCTGGTGAGGGCTGTAAATTTGACAAAATGGTGCAAAGCAACACCAGCTTCGGAGGACTACGGCATCACCCAAAAGACCTTTCCTACTTCTATTTCTTGTCATGCAAGTAGCACCAGGAAGACCCCATACTCGCTCTGTTTTGCTGTTCATTTCAAAGAAACAGCCTGAGCCAAGACAACCAGATGAGGATGACATCTGGCTATCAAACCTTTGCCAAGTCGCTGCTGTTCTGTAGCTGGCAGGAAGATGATGTGCTGCAAATGCCAGGTTCTCACTGAAATGTAAAGTGCATTCCCTGCATTTTCTTTGCTTCCTATCCAGCCACAATCAGTTCGGTATTTTGTTTTACTAATGGCCAAATTCAAATCTCCTTTCCAGACGCATAAATCCATTTTGCCGATGCTAGGAGGCTTATACGACGAGTGGAATTTGACCCTGAAGTCCAAGATGGTCTTGTATTTTCTAAGCTTACTGACAAATTAACTTGTTGACTATGAATCTCATTCAAACGTCCAAGCCCCTCCTGTGGGGTATGTTTGTGGTGAGGCTTGCTAATCACATATATGAGACCAGTTTGTATCCAAACTCTTCCAGGAAGGAGTAGGTAGAGCTTGGGGCAGGTGGATAAGCTAAAGAAGCTCTGGGGTCTCCTTCACTGCTATTTTTCTGTAAGCCTAAGGTGCACCTCTTTAGTGAGAAATTATTTGCCCTGTTTCCTTAGGAAGGATTTTTGTTTTCACCCCTCCCCACGTGCTGCTGTACTCTCAGCATTTTTGGCAGCTGCCAGAGGGCATGAAAGAAAGAACTATGCTGGTTTTGCAGATGATGTTCTGGCCAAGTGCATTTTTTCCCCTATTCTGGTAAAATAGGTTTGCTGCAGGCACAAGTAACCAGTTTTCAAAACTGGAGAAGGAAAGTAATTGTATTAAATAAATATGCACAGAGCTTGGGCTGTTGAAATGAACTTGCTTTGCAAAGGGTAGAGGCCATATTTCTACTTTTCTAGCTAGCATCCAAAGTTTGACTTCTTTGCCACATATCTGCAGATTTCAGAAGTATCATTGTGCTTTCAGTCTGTGGGCTTCTAAGCAGAAGCCATCTGCTCTCAAGGGCACTCACATAAGAAGTGGATATTGATGCCTGAAGAATAACTGAAATCTTTTAGATTTTCTTTCGTGAACCAGCTTGCTATGAAAATGAAGTCCATGCCAAAATCTTCACCAAAGAGTCTGTAGATGGAAAGGGCTTAGAGAAATTGGATTAATTATGTATTATTTTGTCGTGTGCAACTGTGCTACTAACTCACCCTCAGTTTGATCTTCCTCTGTAGCTTTTGTGGAGCTGATTTCAGAGCACGTTTGGATGTGGCCCTAGCAAGGTGATGCAGTAGGTGACGCCGGATTTAGTAGCTTCTGTTTGATCCCAGCTGTGCCCGTTTCCCTTTAGTGCTTTATCAGTTTCGCCTGGTTTGGTACAGGGGCTGACTTCTGGGATTTGACTCTGTTGTCTGATGCACAAGTGTCACGGTGACGTTCATGACGTCCTGGAGGGGCATCTGCTGTGCTTTAGATGCCACTCCAGTGGGATGGACGTTCCCATCAGTATTTTATCAGACCTCCCAACCTCCTGAGCATGTGTCTGGTACCTTGAGCTACCTTGCATACATGGGGTTCAGCACAATCAAAACAAAGTGTACGGCCGACAGCATTACCCTGCCCTCCACTCTGAGATCAGTTGGTTGCAGCATCAAATAAGCAAAACCAAACCTATCTGTATGGAAATTCTCAGGATTGTATGTGCTTATTCAAGTGGGGTTTTTCTCTGCTGGCTCCAGTGTAGACCTTATATAGAGCAAATTCAAACCATAACAATTTATTTTATTTTAGCTTCATCAGAAGTTACCGTCTATCTGTGCCATAGGAATAGGTTAGAATATTTTGAATTAAAATCAAATTTGATCAAAGATTTGTCAAATATGGGGGGATCTTTGCATTAAAAGGTATGTACAGATACCATAACTAACTTGAATCATGTTAGATGCTACGTAACTGCTCAACTTGAAACATCATTCTGAATATCTAACTGAATCTATGTATCTTTAGATTCTGGCCTTATCAATGATCATAATGCATCCTCCTGTAAAATCATCAGTTAAATCATGGAACTGCCATGGCAGTGTGGTATATTCACGTCTGCACAAAAAATAAATTGCTTGATATTATCCCAGTACTTGAGAGCAAAACTTTTTGTCCAGAAAAGATAACAAATAGCTAATTTAGGTTTCCAAAAGCATGTGTACTATTATCGTTAGTAAGAAGCTTAACCAACCTGCAAGCAAATCCTAAACAATCCAGATCTTAGTCTTATTAAGCTTATGTGTTTCCTACCACTTAAAAGCCTATAAAAAAACCTAAAGATCTGGGTAAATGAGATTTTCTGGAAGGCAAGCTTTAAAGTTTACCTCCTTCTCTTTTTAAACAAGAAGGCGATGCCTCTATTTACATGCCATTTCTGGAACTCAAACGGAGCGAGTATATCGCTGCTGCAGTGTTTCATGGAACATCCTTTGTTTATTCACACTGTGCCACTTTTAAACTTCAGATGTAAACAACAAAGGCTTCTTTGTATTTCACACTATCTCATGCTCACTACCTTATGAAGTCCAAAGCCAAAACAGTGTGGAATTTTACCCTGCTCACACTTTCTTCTGCTTGTTGGATGCGTTCTTCCAGCCTTTTCTATTTATAGTAGCTGGAAAACTACTTATCTTCTGATTAAAACATGCTCTGTTCGTTTTCTCTTGACTTTTCGGTCCTTGGTATGGGCTAAAATTGTATTCTGCGGTACCCATTTCAAATATAATTTTAGTAGTAATTATGCATATATTCAATAACAGAAACAATTTGTCATCCTGAAGGATCCAAATTGCTTTAAAGTGATCGACCCGCCTGTGATCTGTTACAGAGATTAAAAATCCAGAAAATATTCCACCGAACTCAGTTGGTCAGACAGAAAGGTCAGAAAGACCCAGGCTGGAAATGCAGCAGCTATCTGACAACATACCTTTTAGCACAGAAGAGTATGGTTTCCAATTCAAACCAGAGTGGGAATTTTAGTTGGAATTTTCATGAAACTGTAGCTGCACTGATCGTTGAGATCTGCCTCTGAGAAGTCCCCCCCTGCCTTTTTCACTATGGGGAAGGACCTCAATTTTATGTTTCATTTGACATGCGGTGGGTCAGACCACGTGGTGTCCACGTCAGTCCCGTGCTGGATCCATCTCCTCTCTGCTTGCTGGTGCCTGGGGGAGGTAGCCAAGGCTCTTTGCTCCTATTCTCCCATTCTGTGCTTATCTCCGTGGGAAAGACAAGGACAGATTCCCCAGGCAGTTTTAGACGCTTTGCTGGGCTGTGTTGCATACAGTCCTGTCCTATATGTATAGTATAAATGAAATTTTACTTTTCAAGAAAACCAGAGTATCTTGGTGTGGATTTTTTTCCTTTTCCACAGACAAGTAGCATCCTTCATCATCCCATCCCCTTATACTGTATTTGAGTACAAGAGATATCTGATGAGCCCACCCATTGAATACTGTGTTGGGTTTTGGGCCCCTTGCTACAAGGCAGATATTGGGGTGCTGGAGTGCACCCAGCGAAGAGCAACAAAGCTGGTAAAGGGTCTAGAGCACAAGGAGGAGCGGCTGAGGGAACTGGGATTGTTTAGCCTAGAGAAAAGGAGGCTGAGGGGAGACCTGATCACTCTCTACAACTACTTGAAAGGAGGTTGTAGCGAGGTGGGGGTCAGTCTCTTCTCCCAAGTAACAAAAGGACAAAAAGGACAAAAGCCAACGGCCTCAAGTTGCGCCAGGTAAGGTTCAGATTGGATATTAGAAAAAAATTATTCACCAAAAGGGCTGTTAAGCACTGGACCAGGCTGCCCAGGGAAGTGGTGGAGTCACCGTCCCTGGGGGTATTTAAAAGACGTGTAGCCGTGGTGCTCAGGGACATGGTTTAGTGGTGGACTTGGCAGTGCTAGGTTAACGGCTGGACTCGATGATCTTAAAGGTCTTTTCCAACCTAAATGTTTCTATGATTCTGCAGTTCTGTTTGGGTAGAACATTTAATGTATAGCATAACAAATACTTTTGCTGTAATTTGCTTGGAGCATTAGGTCCATGATAGATCCCTCTGAGATCTTTCCTTATATAAGAAACCAGCAATATAGACTGAAAACACTTCAATGGTGACACCAGCTAGTTTAGTAGGTGAGTCTAGTGGTAGGTGTTCAAGGTGAGTCATTCTCCACTCTAGAATATCCTCCCGTGGCTGCGTGAAAGCTTGGTTGAACGAACAATATCAACAAAATCCCCTTGACCTCAGAATGGCCAGAGTTTTCTTTGCGGTCTCAGCTGACCTAGGAGGAGTGAGGCATGCCCTGTGATAACTTCCTTCGTGTTCGTGTTCACTGTGGCAACAGGAGCCTGCAACTTCGGTCAGGCTCCTTGTTGTGCCAAGTGGTGCACATATGGCCATAGTAAGAAGCACTGCATGCCCTGCAGAGCTGGAATAAAAAAGAAGGAGTAGCATTAATGCCATTTTAAAGAATGAGAAACAGAAGCAGAAAGAGAGATTGGGAGCGCTTGTTTTGCTGTCACCAGGACAGTCTGAGGTGAGCTAGCTGATAGTCCTGCTGCTCCAGAAAGTAGGCTCAGGGCTTTCACCACAAACAACTCTATCTTCTAAAGAGGGTGGACAGCACAATGCAAATCATTGCCCACCTCTTTGTGGTTGAGATGGTTTAGCATTACACACTAATGGTCATGAGAAGCTGAATAGAAAAACAGAGCTTGTTACTAGAGAAAAAATAAGTGGCAGAGATGACAGGTTGTGCAACAATTTCCATTATAAGGATCTTCTTTCAGGTATTCCAGTATACCAATTTTTGTGATTTCAGAAGTAAATATTTCTGTTTGGTCTCTGTCTGAAAGTTTTTCCTTCCCATCACAACAGAAGTAATTTCTGGATTTTTCAGGATGAGTCTAGGAAAAGATAAATTGTTTATTCCTCTTAAAAATTCATATGTTTTCCTGAGACACTGTCATGCTTATATATTGTGGAAGAAATACTTGCTATAAATCCAGTGTTGGCTCCAGTGAGAAAAATAAAATGTTGGCAATGTAACAGTAGAGCTGAACTGAGCCCTCTATGTTAAATATGTGAAATGAACATTTTTACTTCTACATTGCAACTTCCCCATAATGAATAATAATTGGAGTGACCTCCATTTAGTGCAAAGGATTCGTACAGAAGGGAATACCTTGCATCGCACACTAGTCTGCACTTTGCAATGAAGTGTGGTTCAGAGAAAACTGAGCTAATAGAAGTAGTAAAGTGTTTTCTTCTGATCTTACCATTACACTGCTTTTGGACCCGAGTTAGCTTCTCGGAGTCGTTCAGGACTGCACCATGTGGAGATACCAGTCCTGGTCTGCAACAGCTTGGAAGAATCTTCACTAAGCTTCACTGCTCCGTATGCGGGCTGTTTTCGGTGGCCCCATCTCAGTTTGGACCTGGCTGTTTTTCATTTCAGGAATATGAGAGTAATGGATGAGTGATTAGTGAAGAACAGTCTGCTGCCTCGAACCGCGGAATAGATTTTAGCTTTAGATCACTGAAAGTCAGAACAGGACATATCTTTTCTTAGCCATCATAAATTATCCATGCAGGATGTACAGTAAAAGGCTGTTTGGCTGCGTTAAAATTGGCTAGACAAACAGAATTTCCATCTCTCTCAATGGCTCCTTCAACACCTAATTAGTTCCCAGATGCTAGTTGAGCAAGATGTCTTTTATCTTTGCTAATGTTATCTTCCTATACCTCCTAAATGCCCCCTGGTGCCATTCTTCACTTTCATCTTTCTTCCCTCAAGAGAAGGCAGGATGGGTGTTCAGGAAGCTCTACTCTGAAGGTCAAGCTTGTAAAGACTGGGGGTCAAGTTGATCCTGTTATACCAGTCAGTATCTGGAGCGAAAGCTTTGAATCCAGAATTAGATTGATATGATGGAGTGCAGGATATGACTTCCTTTCTATGCATGTTCATAGGATCGGTATCCAACAGGAAAAAATAGAATTGCAGATTTTATTTCACTGTCAGTTCCATTTAATACAATTTAGGACAAATTCAATGTTCATCTCTTCCCATTGCTAGAAGGTAGAAAGAAGTCTGTCTGTATAAATCTGCCATTTCAGCTGGCATAGCTGATTGTTGTGGGCAATGAGGAAGTACACTCAGATGTAAAATAGTAGGAAATATCAGACTTAACTGCACTCCTGATCCTTCCTAGACCCTCTGAGCATAACCACTTGGGGCCTCAGATATGTTAATAGCCAGGCTATCGGCCAACTGTGATTTACCTTGGCAGGTCTGAGTTATATCCAAGCCCAGCAATTCTTTCCCCTCTGGCAGGAATGAGAGACCAAACAGCCTCCTTCAAGCTAAGTGTTTAAGAGAAAAGCATTTCAGAGAAAGCAGATCTTCAAACCAATGGAATAGGCTATATATATACATGCAGCTTTCCCCTAAGGCTCGTGAAGCTCTGTCTCTAGCTAGGTTCAGTTTACTCGATTCAGATGACGTGCTCTGTTGTGTGTGTAGGTTTTGTCAATAGGCAAAAGCTCTGACAAAGTCAGTTTTGCAGTTTTACAGATGAGAATCAAAGTTCTTCAGCTTAGACTTTGCACCACCATCTTTTTAAGCTTCTATTTTATTTCCTTCTTGTCTGCATTTTCCCTGCACTGGAAGAATATACTGCTGTGAACAATTCCAGCAGGCCCATGTAACAGCATTTCTCCTCCTTGACCAGGTTATGTGTAGTCCCTATAGGAGTTGCATGTCTTCACATTTATAATGTAGCTGTACATAGCAGCTTGTTTCCTATCACAGCAAAGACCAAAGAAAGCAGTAAAGTCCATGGGTTTCACCGTTTCTGCTCTCGGGTCCATATACTCACACTAGGAAGGATGCAGAATTTATACCAACATAATTTGATCATTCCTGGTTTCAATCTTGCCCAATTTGCAAAAGGCATGCTCCAAAGTGAGCTCTGAGACTAGATAGCTTCCCTGCAAGGATATTAATAATACTTAGAAATTATATAGCACTCCAAAACCCTGTGCAAGCATTAGCTAATTATGTAGTACTCCAAAGCCCTGTGCAAAACATTAGCTAATCAATTCTTGCAGCACCTATGAAATATATCAACATCATTGAATCCACTGTGCAGAGGTAACTGGAAACAGGAGAATGTGGGTATCTGGTCCCAGTCCGTGCGGCTACCCGGTGTGGTAGCTGGGGTTAGACTTCAGCCCTTGCCAGCCACTGCTCCCACATTTTCCTTGGCAGGATCTTCCTCTCCGTCTGCCTCTCTGTGGATAAAAACATGATTTCCAAAAGGAGGTCACCTACATGGATATGAATGCGGATTCTACCAGCTAGACATGATTTCAGCCCATTCCAGGGCTTTGTAGAGGACATTGGCATCGATTAGTTTGGAAAAGCCAATATCAGTAAGTGACATAGAGAAGACTGGACCCGGCAGGGCAAACTGAATTTTAATATTTGCCAGAATAACAATGGAGTGTTTACCACTGAGGTCCTCCAGCCAAGTGAAGGCAGCACAAAGGAAATAATTTAAGATAATATATCATTAAGATGTGATACTGCAGAGCAGGCTTTCTTGCAGAAAAGGAGAGGTATATCTACACGACACTTAGCAAATGAAGGAGAAATAAAACATTCTTTCTTAATTGCACATTATTGAGGCCTCAAGCTACTCACTGTGTTAGTTCCTCTGGACCAAAGTTAGTTCCTCTGGATCAAGTGAACACGCATTGCTGAATGTCTGCTCCCAAGCCTGCCAGCGACTAATCCACACACTTGGCAAAGTCAGTTAATTTGTTTTCCAGTTAAAAATATCACAGTAATCATGTATCTAGGAGGTATGCATACTCCCATCCTACAGAGGATCCAGTCTGTGCAACTAATTCCTGCAGGCCTTCTCTTGAAATAGTGCAGCTCCTTTAACTCTTAGTGCTTTTGGAGACAGAGCTGCATTTCAGGATTGCCGATGATGATACGAAATTTTGAGTAGCCAATATAGGAAAGGGGTAGCCCTAGAGATTTTAAATGGGCACTCCCTGCTGGAGCTCTCAGCATCGTGAGGTTACTTGCCTTACAGTTTTACATCAAGGATGACTGATGATAGAGAAGCACAAGCTGTCATAGGTGTCAAGATACTCCGCAGGATTTTTGACATCAGTGATTTTAGAGGGGCCGTTAGAAACACAGTAGCTTCACGAAACTTGCTGAGACATGAGACAAACTGGATATTGCAGCAGCCTGAGTACAGGCTGTAAGCTTGCTTTTAAAGAGTGTATTGGATCAAACACAGGATGATGCTATTTTTATCAAAAGCCACAAAATGCTGGAAACCAATTAATACTCCGCTGCTTTACTAATGCCTCTGCTCAGAAAATTAAATGGTTTCATTTAACAAAACCAATTTTAAAGCTTTTTTTTGTCAAATGTTTAAGTGGGTTCAACCTCTTCTCTAAACTTCCGTGAACTATGCATTTTCAGCACAGCGTATCAAAGTGTCACTGGCTTCCAGTCTGTTCCTTCAGGTGTATGGAGGTACAAAGGAATTGTGCTTTTCTGGCACAGGACATTCCAAATTCTTAAGGCACTTTACAAGTATTAGCTACTTCCATCTGAATATAAACAAGAAGCCAAACACCTTGAATGTGTTGTTGCCATGCTGTAATGTCAAATGATTAAATATTTTGACATGCTTTGGCTCAATATAAACAGCTGGCTACAAAAAGCTGAAGCAGCAATTACTGTCAGTTCAGAGGGCAGTAGCATATCAAAGTGCAGAAGGGTCTTGTGCTAAATACAGTTGCTTGGGAGTAAGTGACGAAGAACCTTCTGTGGTTGCACCGGTTTGGTTTATTCCTCGGCAGTCTACAATATAATGTCCCCTGTTGAGGACAGCATTTCAGACAGCATAACTGAAGTGAATTGCTGCCAGCAGAACAAACCGATTTCACTAACATGCAGACTCCGCTGTGTCCCAGTGACCCAGTGCATGGCCTTCAAGTTCAAAAGTGAGAACATCTCTAAGGTGATACCATCTCTCTAAATGACTAGGACATCCCTTAAAATCTTTCTAACTGCATCTGCCCACCATGGGATCCCCCCACCCCAGCGGAGATGGGACTGGTAGCACTGGGTTAAGTGGCAGAGAGTTGGAAAACCAACTGGTGTGGTGCAAATGGAAAAAAAGTGGGGCTTGATTTGCTGCAGTTCATTGAGGTTCCAAGCCTGTGTGTTCAAAATCATATATTTACCCACAGTGAAGTTTGTGCCAGTTGCTGGTCCTATGCACGTAGTGTTCATGTGTATAGACTGGCTATTTGATGGCCCAATATCCGCAGTGCAAGTGGGCTTCTCTAGACAGTGCCTTGGTGCACTCCTCCAGTCCGGGTGCCACCAGGAGGGAAATCGCTTCTTGCCAATATGTGCTGCACAAGCCCAAATATAGATGCAAATCCGCATCCAAAATAATCGTTCCACTTCACTAAGTCACTAATAAATTTTCCTTAGGATAGCAGAGCATTTTAGGAATCAGTTCTGGAGACAAAGCGTCTGCAAGGCTTGAGCTGTCCATGAAGGACTTGGTGCAGGTAATACCATAGCAGAAAGCTACATAATTCCTCGTGTCTGTGTTCATAGCTGAGGAATTTGGGGGTTTCCCACCCCAGATTGAAGTTACAAGTTTGAGGAGCTGTCTCCAGTTCAAGCTACAGCAGAGGAGGTTCAGAGCAAATCACTGAAATGAGCAGCAGCAGGTCAGTGCAACCAGGTGGTGGTCGGCTTCAGGTATGAGAAGAACTTAAATTGGAAATTGCTTGCACACTAGAATCACGGGTAAGCTGTGATTTGAATTGGCCCTGCTACTGCAGGAATGAAAAGTGGGCTGCTGCTGTGCTTGAGGTGTCTTCAGGATGATCCAGCAGAATTATAAACAAGTTAGGTCTGATGTTTTATGCTGCAGATTGCTTGCATTACCAGAAGTTAGTAGACACACCTAGAATAGTGTTTCAGAGAAGAGCTGATGTGACTTTAGCAGAGGAAACGCGTGTCTTGCACACATAATATAATTCTGTGAAGAAAGCGGGTGTTAAAAAGGGAGCCAGGTGCTGTGGGATAAGCGGAAAGTTTCTTTTCTGAATGAATAACTGGTTATAGATAGGAAATAAAAGATACAAATAACTGGGCAGTTTTTGCAGTGAAGGGAGATTACCAGTTGCCTGTCTTGGGAACCTGTGCAGTTTCATATACTGATAGAAGAGCTGCAAAAGGGAGGGAGATGATAGTGACGTGCCAAAAACTGCTGATGGTATAGAGTTATTTCAGGTAAGCAAAAGTAGACATGACTACAAAAAAATTGCAGAAGAATCTAACAGTATCAAATGTCCGGGCAATAAAATAGCTGCTGAAATTCCATGTTGGTAAGTCAAGTGCAGACACAATGATAGGTTTTAAATTAGCCCACGAAAGAGGTCCTGGCGTCATTGCAGATGGTTCTTTGAAAACGTGTGCTCAGTGCTCAGCAGAGGTCAGAAAGGCAAGTGGAATGCTAAGAATTGCTGGGAAAGAGATGGAGAATAAAAGAGAAAATGTAAGTACACCACTGAATAAATCCATGGTGATCTTGAATAGAGTGCAATTCCAGTCACCCATCTCAATGCAGCAGTAAAATAGAACTAGAAAAGATGCAGAAAAGGGCAAGAAGGCTGACCTGAGTTCTGAAGCGGGGAGTCTAAGCCTGTGAAGCTTGCTGAAGAAATGAATGAGCAGGATTCAGGCAGAGGTGTAAAATCAAGATCTCTATGGAGAGAGCGAATAAGGAATTATTTTTTGCAGCAGAGGATGTAATGACATGGTCAGGCAAAAAATTTAAAGCAAACAACAGGAAAAAACTTTCACGGACTATAATAAATTAGGAAACTCATTAAACAAAATCTTTTACGTGCTGGAAGTACAGGTTGTTTAAAAAAGTAGTAGTGCTGAGGTTCCTGGCGGTGGCTCCAACGTGTTCGTCCAGCACTTATCCCAGCACACGGAGTTGGCCATGTCCCTGCTGTCCTCTACAGCTGGGCGAGATTTGGGTTGTGGTTTGGTTTGGCCTCTCGCCAGTAGAACCTGCCAGGTTTTTGGGAGCTGGATTATAATCAATTAAAGGATCATTGTGTTCTTCTAGTGTGATCTCTCCTGTGACAAAAGCCCCAGAAGTCCCTTGACTGAGTTAATGAATTAGTTCTCTTTGAATTACAGCAGCGTATTTGCGGAAAAAAAGATCCAAGAGTACCTTAAAACTTTCCTGTACTGAGTAAAGGGTTCCAAGGGTTAATTGCAGTCTCCCTAATTTGGTCCTTCCCATTTCTGCATGCAAAGGCTGCAGTAGCCCTTTTGGCTGCAGCATGGTAATGGGAGGTCAGGTCGGATGGCGCAGGAATTTTCCAACAGCAAGGACTAAAAAGTCTGCTAGAACAGGATTATCATCAAATTCTATCTGCCTTGGCAGCAGGAAATCAATCAAGAGTGGGCTGATTTACACCTGCTGGAGCCAGCACATCATGAACTTCATCATCTTTCCCAGTGATGTTTTTATCTTTGCATTGACACAGTCAGTGCAAGGAAAATATTTTCCTGTTTAAAATCAAAACATTCAAGGTAGTGTTTGGCAGAGTGTTGGAGCCTGGGGTTCCTGCTGCTTCTGACAACAGTGCTGGTATCTTTTGCTAATGACCAAAGTGCAATATAATGAGTTGTCTTGAGCTTCTGCTTTATTCAGCGTGCAGTGTTTTAATAGACTGTTAGTAATTCTGAAAGGGATAAATGATGTTTATGCCCTCTTGTGGTATGTTATTGAACAGAATGGATTTTCTAACTGACAAAATTAGGCCAATGATGGAAAAGTCCCAGGTAAAAATCTGTAACAAATACTGTTTTGCACAGTAGAAAAATATCTATCCCTCCAGCAGCACCCTCATGACTCAGTTAAGGCGGGGGGAAGCCAATTTTACATGCATTTACAGCAGCAAGTAGTGACTAATGCCCATGATGACAGAGTTTGTGCCATCTTTCTGGAGTGAAGATAATTTTAAAAGTGCTTTTCTTTGCTAGGAAGACTAGAAAGTAAGTGAAATACTGCTTTTCAAAAGCAGTTGTGTTGACACCTCTTCGTGTTAGTTGTTGTCGACATGTTGTGATACATACCTTCATATTTTTTATCTTCACTCACACGGGTGAGTGTGACGGGTAAATAATCTGATTCCCTTGGGACAAAGCCTTTCCCAAAGATGAAGAACACTGTTTGGTGATTTTACATGGGGAAATAAGGCCAGATTCCTGTGAAATTGGGCTTGTTACCCTGCCGTGTTCAAATACAATGCATTAACTAGTCGACATCTTCCTAACCTGTGCTGAGAATTTAGATGTAGGGTTGGGAACTCAGAGGCGCTCCAGACAGGTCAGTCACGGATTTTGTATCAGTCCTATTACTTCATTCCTGATTGAAAACTGAATACAGCAAAATATATCCTCCAGACAGTGAAATTACCAGAATCAATCAGACTAATGCTCTACAAAGTCCAGCAACTGATGCCAGACTGTGGTCACTACTTTGCTGTGCTGAGGCAGGATCTAGGAAACCCTGCCATATGAAATCTGAAGATTTTTTGGTCCCAAATAATCACCTGTTTTTTTAAGTATTAGCTAATGCTGTGAGGAAGCATTATTTCCATTACATTTCATCTTTCTCTGCCCAGCCACCAAGTATGTAGAAGACTATTGTGAAGAGGAAGGGAATGATTTCCTTTCCACATCCATGATAAGTACAACCACAGTAGTGGGTTTAAATGAAAGTGGTGGGCTGAACTGGGCTAGGCTTTAGGAGAAACTCCCTAACAGGATGGTAAATGTTGGAACGGCTTTCTTGAGGAAACGGGAGGATCTGCGTCTCCGAAGATTTTTTCAGAAACAGTTAAGCAAATGTTCGCTGGGAGTAAGGCAGCTATCATTTGTTGTATCGTGATGAAAGAAGTCGGGTTTGATGACTTACGATAGGTCCACCAGTTCAATTTTTGTGATCTGTGTGATGATTTCCTTTTATTTGGTTTATTTATTAGTATGATGAAAGAACACATTAATCTGTTAATCTGAAATGCTGACCCTTTGTTCTTACAGTTGATCTTGCTGCCAAGTCTGGCTGATAGCAATGCAATTCTATGTCCAGTATTTTACAGGTATACTTTGCAACAGTAGTCTGACACCAATTAAAATGCTTATTAGGTTATCATGGACTTCAGTGAACGCAAGTTATGTCCCCACTGAGATGAGAATTGGCTCCAAAATGTTGGTCCTTACCAGTTTTCTTAGAGAAGGAGAATTCAGTAGGAAAAATGTCATGGCAATTCATGTTAAAAAGAAAATCCCTCTGTCAGAAACCTTTCAGGAGTTGCAAATTCAGTTAGGGAATATCAGAAAGAAATTAAAGTCTAATTTAAAGTCCCCACTCAGATTCTTTCTTCTTTTCCTGCAAAGTGGTTATTGCTCCTGGTCCACGTATTGGCAAATCTTTTGGAAATGAGTCATAATTTGCCTTAAAAATACCTTTCTGGTCATGATGGAGCTGTTGTTTTTGAAGAATGGTTTTGCAGCGACTCTCTGAAAAGAGCCCAAATGCTTTTATTTCTCAATGACATCAGTGGGACTAAAATTTCACCCAGAAATTCTTCTTGGTATCAGGACATTCGGGCCGGATAGCACATTTCAAAGGTGAGGCACCTGCCAGGTGAAGTACTTGGACACTGCAAGGCAGCTGGCCAGGCTTGATCAGAGTGTGCTCTGCTGCCTTTCACATTTGTTTTCCACTTTTGCTGATGGCACCGCATCCCTGCCTGGCATGGTTAATAAAGAGAACAAATGTGTGGCCATAGCAAATTAAACAAATGAGCCATTAAAACGGGAGGGTGCACTACCTCTTCTCACCAACACCTACTTTGGAGCCCGCAATGTCTCCTAGCAAAATAACACGAGAGCAAGGCAAGAGGGCTTTCAGGGATGTGCTGCAAATGTGGTCCAAGTGCTGAGAGATGTCTGTGGCTCCTGCTGAAAGAAAACCTGATGTCATTCATCAGCAGAGAAGCCAGCAAACCGCTAATGGCTTTCCATCGTATTTCTTGACAGGTATTGACGGAGGGCGGTTTTGGTCCCATCACAACAGAAATCCGGGAGGCTCCGGAGTTTTATTACGCCGAAGATTACCATCAGCAGTACCTCAGTAAGAACCCCGGCGGATACTGTGGCCTCGGGGGAACAGGGCTTTCCTGCCCCATTGGGATCATGAAATAGCCTGTGCTTACTCCACTGCCTCCACTTTGGTTTAGGGAGTCTGAAAAAAGACCGACACCCCTAATAAGTGTGACAGTACACCCGCAGCATCAGCGCATAAAGATTTGGGAACCCATTGGGGTGACTTTCCGTAACCTGAGCAGTTTCCCATTCCCCGACGTTAAAAGCCAAAGTAGAGGCAGAAATTGCGCCTGTTGGCAAATGCAGCTTCTTGCTCTGTACAGCTCACTGGGTTTCTTTGTAATCTTGTAATCTGAAGAGAAAAGAAACTTCTAAAAGTTTGGCTTAAGATGCTGCTAAAAGGATGAATTAGGAAGTGGTTGCACCTGCTAACTGCTTTGCATAGCTAATGCCTTCAGTCATGTTTATTTTCTTGGGTTAATGAATTTGCTCATGTTATGAGAGCTTTGACTTCTGGAGACATGGCTGGGCTCATCTTAACTATCACAACCCTGTAATTTGATGTCTTTGAGAATGGTGAATTTATAAGATCAGTAGTTCTCTCACAATTCCACTTTCACAGCAACATGTAATATCACCTAGAGTGCCTATTTTCTGAAACAATTTTAGTAAGAAAAAGTAAAAATTGTAATGTGATACTTCTTTTTGACAGTTCCAAAAAGTATATAAACACAAAAAGAAATCAGATTTGTTTCCTGCACTACAATAAATTACAAAATAAGAAAAGAAAAATGTTGTCTGTGATGTGTTCCATGGCTCTAAGTATATATCTGGGTAGATCTAAAAAAAGTATCAAATATTATAAAAGGCTGCAGCCTGCTAATTAAACACCAGGGCTTTTAAATCTGCATTATCATGCATGACAGTACAGAGGAGTAGGATTCATATTGGCCACACTGTAATGTAATCATTCCTATGATTAATTATTTGTACTTCAACAGCTTGTGGAGCCCCCACCAAGACCAGAGTTCATTATGGCAGGTGCTGTGCAAATGTAATGGCGGGCAGTCTCTGCCCCAGTGCGTGTACAGTCAAAATAACAGGACAGCCAGAAAGAGGCAAAATAAATTTTCATTTTATTGATGGGGTTCTCAGAGTGGAGACTAAAAGCTACAGCCAAAGGACATATGGGATGCAGGGATTATTCCGTAGGGCATGGGCCCCTATGGATTATATATATGCTATGGAGTATCCTAGGGAATCAGCTTCAGCAGGAGAGATGGGGATGGGTTTGTCCCACCCAACCAGCCTGCTGCTTGCAATACTTCCCAGAGCAGTGGGAGGGGTGGGCTTGAGCATCTCGTGTGTTTCCTATTTCGGAGGCTGTTTTAATCACTAAGTTTGGAGAACATGTATCATCAGTGTGTCCTTTTGCAGATGTGCGTTCTTCAGGGGTGGCTTGTAGGAGCCCGCCTTGATATGTCAATTCTGGGCAGCAGAGCACATAAAACCATTTTTGAAGGCCAGGTGGTGGGAACCCAGAGACACAAATCCACAGGATTTCCTTTTGGATAGAGCTCCGTGGCACTCCTCTCCATATCTTGGTTTGATGTTTCCTGCTCACCAGCTCAGTTTTTAGTTTCAAAAAGGCTCAAAACAGCTCCCCAGAGATGTCCTGTAACTACCCACCAGATCTTGTTCCAAGCTTGGAGCGACTGAAAATGTGGATCAGAGCGTCAGTCTCTGGGCTTGTAAATCCACTGCTGAAGCCCTGCCTGCTTTACCCAAAGACAGACGGGAAGTCCGTGCCAGAGAAATCAGCTCCCCATCTTCCCTTGCTCCTCAGCTGATGCCGAGTTCATTCCAGTCTCAAAAGCCAGAGGAAACCTGTCCTTTTAGTAGATTTATACCTGGGGCAAGATTGAGAGGAGCCACCACTGGCAGCATTGCCATGTTAGGCTCTTTCTGGAGATGCCCCGAAATGTGCCCACATCACGCTCGGGATTTCCAGTTGCTGTGGTAACTGATCGCCTGTCCTTAACGTGTTCTGCCACTGAATGGTTCTAGTGCTCACTGTCAAGGAAACCAGCACTTTCCTCTAATTTCCTAGGCATGAGGTGACAGAAAAGCAAAGAAGAGAGGAAAATAAAGTCTTTACTTTCATCCTATGCATTTTTAACCTCTGCGTAATTCAGACTTCAATGGGATAACTCCTGATTTGCTCCAAAGTACAAGGCAAAACATTTCATATGCTGAATCATTCCGGTGCTCATAAAATGTTGCTCGGTTCCCTTCTGTCCTTTCCCCTCCCTTCCTATTCCACGCTATAGTTATTGTTTTGAAACAAGCTGGAAAGTCTTTGGAGAAAGTACCATTCTGTCTTCAATATAGCCAGGGTAAAGTCTGAACCTGGCTGAGTTTTTTTTTAAGTCCTGTTCCTGATGGAAATAATATGTTGGTTTAGAAATCAGCATAGCTGGGTCCACTGATGCTAAAATTGGCCCACACTAACATATTATACCACCACAGATTTAATTACAGAATTACTGTAGGGTCCAGTTTTGGCCTCGACCCCTTGCAGTTGCTGCTGAAGAAACAAAGCATATCAGGGATATGATCAGTAAAGGTGAAATAATAATGATTCAGCCTCATGATTTAGTTTTTTTAAGCTGGATTTGGTCTTGTAAGCTACCCTTGCCCACAGGAAAGAAGGGAGTGACTGCCTTATCATCTTTGATACTATATTTTTGACTTGGCACTGTTGGAAATTTACGGCAAAATTTACCCTCCCACAGAGCTTCCTCTTCTGAGAACATAGACTTGGTTTAAACAAAGAAGATAAAATCAATTCAAAGTTTGATGGGCTTCAGCTCTTCTCAGAGCTGAAGAGGAAAACTGATGGAGGACCAGCAGCTAAGGTCTTGGGAGAGAAGAACATGGTTCAGGATCCGGAAAGGGTCACAGCACCCAATTCATGAAGTCCACTATTGCAATACCCTGTGAAAATCAGTCCAGGCTCCAGACAGGAATTTCACTGCTGCCCTACTCCTATTATAGCTAAAGGAAATTCCAAGCCTCTTGGAAATCACCGACCTTTCCCTCATCGCCTTAGGAAGGACGGCATCCAACTGTGATGTCAACAGAAACAAAGGGATTGTGTGATGTCAGAGGCTGGTTGCCCTGGCAGAGAGATGTGCTGCCTTTGGTGAGAACGTGGAATGCGGATGGTGTCCTGAGGCGTCTGCAGAAGCATCGCTGCTCTGAATGTTATCGAAGAGTGTTGGTCCAAGACTGTGATTGAAATGCTGCTCCTTCTCCTCATTTGTGTAGCTTCTCTGATCAGCAGCATCAATGCAGGTTCTTCTTCTCAATCTTTTGTGTTCAGAAATAACCAGCAGAGGGGAACTGCCAGCAGTCCTACAGGATGTACACATGTCAGTAAATGAAATAGGCTGGGCTTCTTCCTTGTACTTGATGGCTTATATGGACGGCTTGTACTATGAGCTGCTGCTGAGCTCTTCTGCTCATACTCCCTAAACAAGGACTTTAGCCAGCCTGCCTGTGGAAATGGTCTATGGCCCTGCTAGCCCCCAAACTGCCTCGGCATTGCTTGGCAGAGTGCAGGTTTGGGGAGGCTACAGTGATGCCAGGGGCTTTGGTA
Organism: Elanus axillaris; assembly: GCA_026212715.1. NCBI lineage: Eukaryota > Metazoa > Chordata > Aves > Accipitriformes > Accipitridae > Elanus > Elanus axillaris. The sequence continues at coordinate 27,137,794 of JANZLQ010000017.1, read as the reverse complement.
GACATCAAGTAGCATGGATAATTATAGACCAGTGCTTTAGCTGATGTTCTGCCCCTCTAGTTTAGTTACACAGGCAGTGGAACTGCCGTACGTGAGCAATATGTCTCATTTTGTACCCAGAGTGTGGCCTCCGACCGTCTTATGAGTCCTTTCTGGAGACTGGCAAGAGGATCACAGCAGAGAGATATGCCAAGACTGGGGAGTTCCCGTGGCATGTGAGCATCCAGAGCAATGGGAAACATATCTGTGGAGGCACCATGATCAGCGCATTGTGGATTTTAACTGCAGCCCACTGCTTTGTGGAAGAGGTGTGAGTACTCAGGAGAAGTGAGGACAACCTAGGCCAGTGGGGTTGGTAACATCGCTCCTTGTGCGTGTAGAATGTGTCTGTCCTTGAGGTCTAGAGCAACATATATGTGACTGAGCCAGAAAGAGAGCCCTAAACACAGGATGTGTCTTTTTTGGGGAAAACAAACCCATTTTTGATCAGAGGTAGTGTTACAATGGAAACGTGCAGAAATCTGCATAACCGGGAGATGCAGAAGGGCAATATTTTGAAGGATGGTCTGAGGAGCCTTTTATAAATGCCCATGATGCTGTTCTGATGGCCCCAAGTATTTCCTTTACACCTAAAAAGAGGTGTATTCCATTCCAGTGTATACTAACCCCCAAATTACCCTTGCTTTCATATAGCAAACGCCTTTACCTCATGGAGACTCTGATTTTAAAACAGCAGTCTCTGGTTAAATCAACCCCATGCAGTGCCCGGGGCAGAGTCCAGCCTTCCGTAACCCCCTTCCAAATTTTGGCAGGTCCAAGAGCTGAGACCGCTCGGTGACAAATGACCTGTGGCATCACAACCCGGAGCAGCTGGCTGGGGGCAGCGCGGGCTGGAGCAGCCAGCCCAGGGCACAGCGATCCCGACGATCTAGCCCATTCCATCTGCTCATTAGCGGCTGGGCTATTTATAACTTGGTTGCATTCATGCTCTACCTCTGCACCTCTCTCCCCTGAAAATGAGCTTTGCCTAGAAGTGAGGGTGGATTTCTGCGGTATTTATAGCTAACCTGCCTCTGCAATTTGCTGAGCACCACCCTACCCTGCTCAGGCAGAGGAGGCACCAACCTTTATAACACAAAGCCTTCATGTTTGCTTATGTCTACGCTGCTTCTGTTCTGTTTATAAGGCCACCAGATCTCACTGTTGTAGTGGGGGGAACAGACCTGAGCCACCCGCTGGAAGAACATAAGCCGGACAGCTTGATCCTGCATGAAAACTTTGACAGAATGAGCATGCAAAATGATATCGCTCTGATCCTGCTCAGCTCTCCCATTGAGTTCAGCAATGAGAAAATCCCCATCTGCTTGCCCTTCATATATGACATCAATACGTGGCAACACTGCTGGGTTGCTGGGTGGGGAGCAACAAGTGCAGGTGAGATGCTGTCAGGAGATGTATTTGCTAATGGAGGCTGGGGTTTATCCATTTAAGGTACATGTGCTCTCCCCAGAGGGGTTACCCACACTAACTTCCACTCCCTGCCTCCCTGGAATACACAGCCGGACCCTCGCAGCCTCTGCACATCCACCACTTCTCTGTTCAGTGCAAGACCCCGTCACCTACTGACCCTCAGAACAAAGTCCCTGGTACTCTGAGCATGTATGTTCAAGGTGAAACTTTAGAGCCCACCTTTGCTCTGCAGAAACGCAACCTCTTGCTTGCATTTTTTTGGCATCCTAAGTAAGACAAGCTCCACCCTGGTGGGCAAGTTAAGCTGGGTCTAAAGCGGTCTGGAATAAGGGAAATGAAGGTCTAGGGTTGTCTTTGGTTTAATGCCTCCATGAACCAGATTGATTCAATGGTACTGGCCACCCCTCTTCTTCACTCGTTTAGAACAGCAGGTTGCTATTGCTAATTGCTCTCATTTAAGCCCTAATGAAAGTAGCTCCAGCACTGATTGTGACCCAAAATGTCTATCCTGAACAAATGTCACTAAATGGCTAATGAGTGATTTCATATTGGAAAGAGATAATTGGGATGGAGTGGGCAGGGTGGTGCCTTGGGACTTTAACAGTCCTCCCTAGGATGTAGAAAGTGATTGTCCCATTTAATCCTTGCTATTCTGCTCTGTAGGTTTACTGTCTCCTCGCTGAAACTCTGCATTTTCCTTCTTAGACTTCATTTGCCTCCCGTATCAGTAATACACAACACAGCACTGTGTTATAGTTGTGAAACTCTCCCATTTCACCAAGGTAACGTGCTCATAGAAAAGCAGGGGGCTGCTGCAGAGTGACTCTGCAGCTTGGCAGGGTTTCTCTTTAGCTAGTCTCTGTAAAATGCATGGCATGGCTCCGGCAATCAGTCTCATGCTGCTGTGTGGGCTCAGTTGACTTGTTTCCTTCTGCTACCCAAATTGCACCCTGCGTGAGGTCAGTGCGCTCAGCCCTGGCACATACCCCTTCTGTCTGGGAGAAGTTTCAGAAGAAAACCAGTAGAGGCTGAGTACGGTGAGAGAGATACGCAATGGCATGATATGGGCCATACCAAAAAGTATGAGGCATTGTTCCTTGGTGGGGGAAAATGGGTCATTTTTCATCTCTACCAGTTTTTGTAGGTGGCTCTCTCTCAGCTGGCACCTCAGGTAGCACTAGCCTGACTCCCCTCCAACCGCAGTGAATTAGAGCTCAACCAGGAGAGACACCTCCTTGGAGATACCTACCTCAAAGCCTTTTCATCTGTGGGCAATTCCCATCTTAGCTGGGAAAAGAACCTGATAGCTTTCTGCCTTTTAGATCTTACCTTTGAATCCCACCTTTCTGAAGGTGCTGGGGGGATTTAGCTCAGTGAAATACGGAAGAAGGAGCGAGTTTCTCTGTAGGTCTCCTCCCCACCAGTAACCTCCATGAAAAGTCAGTTCTATCCTCCAGACTCAGGTTCACTTTAAAGAGAAACGTGGGTGAAACGAGTGCGTTTGTCAAGTAGCCCTCCATATTTTCAGTCTTTTTGTTACTTGCTGGTGCCCACTGTGATTTCTGTTTTCCCATCTCAAGGGAAGAGTAAAGCAGTTATTTCCATTGTGTACTGCCATGCTGAGAGCCACTTTGTGAAAGACACAGCTGGTCCCCTGGGTGAGCCATGGCCTCACAGCCCCCCAGGAGAGCGTGGGGATACAAAGTCAGCTGTTCTGGGGAAAGGCTCAGTGGAATTTCCTCTGCAGGGCTCGCACAGGACCCCATGAAGGGTCCCTCAAACTGAGTTCCCCAGAAACGTGACTGAAAAACCCAAGGTGTGCAGTGCAGCTCATCACCAAGACCAGCAGGATAAGCCATTCCTTTGGGGGTCTTCCAGCTGTACCACATCCCAGAGTTCATCTGCAAAAATAAGTCATTTTAAAAAAATCCTATTTAGCAAGCCTCCACTCACCAGGATTTCAGATTTGCCCATTAACAATTCCCCCCTTTCTACCTACCCACCCACCTCCTGGTCTGGTATAAAGTCAAGAGCACAAACTTGTCTTTGCTAACACTTGGACGGCCTCTGTAAGCTCCCATGACCCCAAGACCGTACGGTTGTGCCCTGAGACCTTCTTGCCCTGAGATGCTTTACAAATTCAGCTGAGAGCATCCCCAGGGGTGGTCTCCAGCTGCAGTTTCAGCCTTAACAGTCTGCACTGCTCTGCAGTTTTTGTTGATCGTTCTCTTCTCGCTGGTTTGCGGTTGCGGTTCCAGCGTCCCACATGCTGCAGAAAGCGCGGATGAAGCTCATCAGCAGGGAGGAATGCTTGGAGCAGATCCTACACCTAGAAGAGAACATGCTGTGTGCTGAGCTGGAGAAAGGCGGTAGAGATGCCTGCCAGGTAAAGTAAACAGGGTCCTGGATGGCCACGCTGCCTATGGGGGCACAGACACGTTGGAGGAGAAGCAACTTCGCTTCAGGAATGAACATTGATCCTTCCCGTGGCTTCCTGGGGTTGCTAAAGCTTTTCTGCAGGAGGCCAGGGCAGGATGCCCAGGGGCCAAGGAACTGCCTGCAAAGGCATATTGACCCAGGTACGGGGGTGCAGGACTCCTGGGGCTCCGGAAAGCAATAGCGGTGCTGGAAATGAAACACCTTGTTGAGTGGATGAGCCTCTCCTCACGCTCTCCCCACTGTCCCTGTTCCCTCCCTGCACCGAGAGAGACGGGAGCTCTGCAAGGGAAACCGTGAGCTGAAAGAAGGGCAAGGGAAAAGGGTGGTTCCTAGCAAGTGTCCTTGGATAGGAAACAGGTTTGGATGGCTCTAGGCACAGGATTTTGGACTGTTACCTCACAGCAATTTAAAAACCCAGCGTCTGCTGTGGCCAAGCTGTGAAGTGGTGGGAGAGGTGGGAGGAGAGGTCTCGCATCCCTGCAGGAGGGCTCGGCACAGCATGGGCTGTGTCCTCCTCCTGCCTCGTGTCCCCCCAGCCCTGGGCCAGGCAGTGCAGCTCTACCACCAGGTTAAATACTGAAAGGAGACAGGAAAGTTTGTCCAGGAGGCTCAAAGCAAAAGAATTGGGAGGCAAATTTAATCCAGGTGTGTTTAATTTGAATATTGGAAACCTTGCACAGGTGAGGTCTTGGCTCTGATCTAAATGTCCTTTGCTAACGTGGCAGGTTGGTCTGTGGGTGCCAGAACCAGTCGTGTCTTATTGCAATGAGTTTGTGATACAGGATGATGGACTTTTCAAACTAAAATATTAAGAGTTCAAGTGGACTGCTAAGGAGAGAGAGCTGACACAAACACCCAAATGTGGGAAAACGTCACTCAGAACTTGTGCCCTCAGAACATACTCCACCTGCAGAATTGCTGTCCGGATGTCAAACAAAGTCTGAAAGCCAACAAACACCTTCTCTTTCATAGCATCCAACCTCCAACCCCTCCTCTGAGAGCCTGGTAAGGACTGCGCTCCCCTGCAGCCGCTGTTTCAGGACTCAGGTCTCCATCCTCCCCCCAGGCGAGGGTTTTCTTAGATGGGTGCACATATTTGCAGCGGGACAGATGGGCAGACACATGTACGCACAGCTCCATCCTGTAGGAATCGTTCATTGAGGGAACTAAAACAACAGCCAGGACAGAGAGAGATCCCCTGCCCTTTAGGCAAAGAGCAGCTATAGGGACCATGGACTGCCAAGCCTTTGCGAGCTGGGCCCATAGCTGGGCAGCAGAGGGGAAGTTTGCTTTGCAAAATCATTTTTTGATTAGCCAGAGAGCATCTGTCTCTGAAACCATTCATCTAGTGACTTTCACCTCCATTAAATTCAATCAAAAATATTAAAAAGAAAACTGCCACAGGATAGCATTAACATAATTAAAGAATGCACTTCCCAGCCCAGCCTTAAGTTCTGCGGCTGAATTATGCTGGTGAAACAGCAAGAGCACTTGTACCCAGCAAAATGAATCTCCTGTACTCAGAAGGCTGATGAGGGTGCTATTTTGATCTACAATAATGTTAGAGTCTTCTGAGAAATGAACTAGAAATGTGAGCTTTCCAAGCAGTGGAAGTACACAACGATTGAATGTGTGATAATGCTCATAATCCGGCAACTGCCCACTCTTAGTGGAAGCTTGACCAGGCAGAAATGTCTCGCAAACTGAAATAATGAGAGCAAGACAAAACCATACCCTAGGCTAGTGGAGCCCTTCAGGAGAGAAAGAGGTGACCTTTTTCCTGGGAAGTGCTGATGGAAGTCAGGTAGGACGCATTTTGGCCTTGCTAGGCTGGGTCAGAAATCTGGTGGCTTGCCCTGGTAATGAACTGGGAAGCCAGGTCCAAACCTGATGCTTGCTCTGCAGCATGGACCACTGGACACCCGATTCATCTGCCCCGGGCAGAGATTGAGGCACACAGTAGACAGTGCAATCTATCGAGCTACACTTGTCTATAAAGATGATGGGGTTTGTGTCAAATGAGAATGATCCTAAATCCTTTACAAAGTCAGCGCTGTCAAGGAGGTAGAGCAGCCCTGGGCATGGTTTTCATCTGTGCCAACCAGCTGCAATCTGGATGATTTCCAGACACAGCTCAAGCTTTTGCATGGGTCAGGAGCCACCCACAATAGACTCATGGAATGGGTTGGGTTGGGAGGGACCTTGAAAGGTCCATCTCGTCCAACCCCCTGCCGTGAGCAGGGACATCTTCAACCAGAGCAGGCTGCTCAGAGCCCCGTCCAACCTGACCTTGGATGGTTCCAGGGATGGGGCAGGATCACTTTGGATCCTGTCACCCCAGTTTAGAGGCCAGGAAGGAGCAGCAGCACAGGCAGGGCAGAGGCCCCTGGTCAGGGAAGAAGATGCTGAGCTTGCTGGTGTAGTTGTGGTCATGGTAAATCTGGAAGCCATGCACTGCACAGATGCATGACCTGTCTGGGCATGAAGTAGATAAAAGCCTTATGTTAACCTTTTCTGACCTTTGCTGAGAATTGGGATACATTTGTTCGTGTCCAAAGCCATGCTAAGTTGGGCAAGTTGCATCTAGACCCGAGGCTGTAAGCCCACGTGATCCTGATCTGGGTACGAAGGATTACCATCCTAGCTCTTCGGACTGTGTGCCATTTGCGTGGTAGATTTTCCCCGTTGCAGCAAGCTGGTTTATGTGAGTAACTAGAGCCACACAGAAGTCTTCACCAAGGCATCATGCAGAAGTTTTATTCTACTGACCACTGCCTTAATAGCCCCATGTGGCAACAGGACATGAATAGAAAGGCTGAGACATTTCACCAGCTGCCATCGTACTAGTACCAGACAAGACTAATTTGTGGATCACTGACCATATTCCTATAATAAGTCAAGGAGATTGAGTAGCAGAGCTCCTGAGTATTTGTACTTTAAAAAAAAAAATCCATTCACTTAAAAAGAAAAATCTATTGTATACCATTCCCTAGTGGTTCTGCAGACAAATATATAGATTGACTGTGAATTAACACTAACAGGATCTGTAATTGACTTATAGTTCTATTTAGTCATAAACATTAGCATTAATGGATGTTCATGGGGTACAAGTGCTAAAGAACAGACGCTAGAGATGGCCTATGTGTTATTTTTTCGTGTGCTACATTTCTTCCATGACCCCATGAACCACAAATGATGTCTAATTCCCTGCTTTCTTAAGCATCGTTTGTTAGGCTCTGATGCAATGGTAACTTGAACAATAATTAGAGTATGAGGGGCTCACAAACCAAATGCCTCTTCAGCGTCTTGCCTATCCAGACAAAATTCAGTAAATGGCTCAATTATATTTCAGAGAGTTTCTGCAAAGGAGGTCTGTGGGGGTAGCTCTGCGATGTTGTGATTAGGACAGAGAGTGTGTTCAGCTGGAAGTCACAGTTCACGTACAGTTCAGGTCAGCAGCAGATGAAGAGGGGCCCGGCCCCTGGCCAGACTTTCAGGGGAAGGAACCGTTGTGTAGCCACAAACAAGCAGTGAGATGGTTCCAGCTCAGCTTCACCGTGCCCTACGCCGTCCCCCCGTGTAGGGCTGATCCGAGTCATGGGCTGAAGGTGTCTACCCCCTTCCACCAGCTGTAGCAGGAGGTGGTCTTGGCCATCTCTGATAAATGTCTGAAATGATGCTAGGATGCGTCTAAGGCTCTGGGGCTTAATTTCTTTAGTTGTGTGAATAAGGCAGAGAAGGGCCTCTTTCCTTCACCTGTATTATATGTCCTGCCCACATATACTGTCAGCAGTTCGGAAAGGGCAAATGCCCTTTATAGCACCTGGGGCGCTCAGGGCTGTCACCCCTCATAGCTAGAGTGATAGCAGTAGTTGTTGTATAACCCTGGGTGGGATTTACCCAGTGAGATACAAATGTCTTTTCTGTAGCCATCTGCAGCTACCGAGTCATCTTCCCCATCAGTAGGGAGAAAAAAAGCACTTCTGACATGTAATTCATTGAGACTGTTTTAACCACCTGTTATAAAACAAGGTAAATCCCTGTATGAGTGCTTATTGCTCCCCATTTATGAAAAACGAGTCCAAGGTGTCTAGGTCACAGGGAGACACATGGCTCCAAGGCAGGACAGCTGCCTACATCTAAGTCTCCTCTGCTATTTTAGATATCCCAGGTTACCCTCCTGGCATCCCACTGCCCCATCTCAAACCATCCCCCGTGCCAGTAATGTGACTGCAATGGGAGCTTGACACTTGCACTGGAAACACCAAGGAGAGGTCATCAGTCTGGAGCTGAACTTACCCCTTGCACCCTCACTTCATCTGTGCCTAAGAGTGCAGAAGTGACGAAAGCTCTTGCATCCTTTTACTGGTGCCAACTTGGGTCCAAAACTGCAAAGGAAGACTTGCAAAATAGAGTTGTTTTAGAGGAAAAGTCTGCAAATGAAAATTGGGTCCGTGTAGGTAAATTATCACAAGGAAAAGGTCACAAACCAGGGAAGCGTGGTCAGTCCCTCAGGCTGTCCGAAGTACCTGGATGGAGGGGGATAGACGATGGTCTGATCGCAGTCTGTAGGGAGGGAGAGTATCTGTAGGAGCTCGGAGGTTACGGGCCCTTCTGCCTATCAAAGGGCTCCTGGGGGCCAGGAGTCAAAGGTAACCACATTTCAGTTCAAAGTTATTACTAACGATACAAAATGACTTTGCTATTGTACCTTACCGTAATATCGATGAGACTTTCCAGTCTCGTGGTGGATTCTCCATCACTGAGCTATTGCTAACACGATGAGGTGGGTTTTTTCCCTAAGGGACAGATTGCTTTAAGTAGGAAGGTATCCTGGGAAGCCCCAGAAGAGAGCAGTAGGAAAGTGTTTCTGCATTTGCAGTCTCTCAAATTTTCTTCTGAAGGGCGCTTTGATGTGCAGCTTATAAGAATCAGAAGACTTTTCCTGTGTCCCATAGTTTTATAGGCTTTTCATCATTTTATCATTTTATGATATGGGCAGACAAGTGAACACATTCAGGCTGTGGTGGCTTAATTCTCTGATCTGTGAAACGTTCCTTCCTATTGGAAGGACCTGGGTTGTCGGCGGTGTCGCATGCCTCTTCTGCTTCCTTCCTCCGGGTTGTAGCGTTTGGTCCTTCAAACAGAAGCCGTTTGGTTTGCAGCAAGAGGGTCCAGGATTGCTTCATGTGCCTGGCGGGGGAAGCTGTGGGGAGCAGAGTGTCTCTGCATCCAGCTGAGCACAAAAGCCCACCGTCCGCTTGCCCTCGGAGTGGGGAATGGGTGCGATGACTCAGAGGAGCCACTTCTCCTTCCATTACAGTGAGTCAACAGGGCTTTAAGGGAAAGTCATGACTCACAGGCAGATTTAAATTCTTTGAAGGAGTGACAAGCATGTGGCAGAGGGTGATCCAGCTGACATAACGCGCTGAGATTTCCAATCTTTTAACAAGATTTCTCATGGAAGGCTCACGGAGGAACTGAGCTGTCATGAAGTAGGAGGGCTTCGGTTTGAAAGGGTGGCAACACGGAGGAAGGATTTGACCAGAGAAAGGGCTTACAAGGGGAGTTGTGCTGGCATCCATGCAAAGAATTGTGATATTCAAGGAGGGCGAAAGCCCAGATGAACAGGTTGGCCAATGCCACAGCATTACTCAGAGTGGTCAAAATTAAAACTGACCGTGCAGAGGTGCAGCAGGATCTCATTATTCCAAGTGACAGGAGGTTAAAGCAGCAGATGCAGTTCACTGTTGATAAAGGAAAAGTAATGACTGTAGGGAGAAGCAACTTGAGCTGTACACATGCAATAAAAGGCTCTAAATTAGCTATTACCATGTAAGAAGATCTTGGAGTAACTGTGTATAGTCCTTCAAAAACATCAGCATGAGGCTCTGTGGAGGTCAAAAAGGCAACGAGAATATTATGAATTATTAGGAAAGAAACAGGTAGCAAAGCAAATGCATGTTATGCAAGGGCATTAATCTTGGGAGCCTACGTCTTGTGTGCTGTGTGCGATTCCTGTCCATCCCATCTGAGAAAGGAGTAGCGTTAGAAGAGAAGACCAGAGTAGGAAGGATGAACAGGGACATGGAATGGCTTCTGGTGGAAAGGAGAATAACAGAGCAGGACTCTGAGGCTTGTAAAAGTTTGTCTGATGGGGACATGAAACAGATTTCTAAAGTCATGAGCAGCGAGGGCAGTCAGGAGCTGTCCTCTTGCCACTACTGTTCAAAACACATGAAGGAGGGGGTGTCAGATGGCCATATCAGGCAGCAGATTTAAAACGACGAGAAGGAAGTGTTTTTTCATCCAACAGATAATTAAACTATGGAAGTCACTGACCAGGATGTTGTGGGTATTTATCCTAAGGGATAAATGGATTCAAAAAGCAATTAGATAACTTCCTGGATGAAGATCTCTCTAAGGCTATTAACCACCGTGATGTAAATACAACTCTGTAAATACTTGCCCTGTTTCTCATTCTCCTTCCCTGAGCACTTGCTACAGATGACAGTCAGACACAGGAGTCTGGACCACATGGGTCTCTGGCCAGATACATCACAACCGCCTTTAAGTCCGTGCCACCGCAGTTACTAAAGGACCCCGCGGACCTCGGTGTGGGTGGAGTTGGGCGGTCTTGTTCTCCCATTTTCCAGCAAGGGGATGGAGGAGCAGAGCAGCTGAAGGGTCTCACCTCAGGTCTCAAAGGGATCCCATGAAAGGAGTCCAGGTGCCCTGTATAACCTGGTTCATTTTCAATACCTGCACACTGAAAATGGCCGTAGCCTCCCTCCTTCTGCCCTCCTCTAAAGATAGCCTGTTCACGGTGAAAGAACTGAAGAAATAATCTGTTTGCAAAAGCCTCTACTTCCTGCAGCCAGGGCAGCTCTAATGGCAAGCGTTGTTATTCGCATGCTGATTCTCTCCAATTTACACAGAGCTTACCAACATGGAAATGAAACCAGCAATGACTTGCAAGGATTGTGTATCCACCTAATGAGTATCAGATGGGTTGTCCTCCCTCCCCCAGAGCTTCTCCCACCTAAGAAGATTTATGTGGCTGAACTTGTTTGTTCTGATCAATTACCATGTTGCAGACATGAATACAAATATGAAAGGAAGAAGATTACACCCTTGATCCAAAGCCCACTAAGTCAGCAGAAAGGCTCTGATGTTCACAAAAAGGCTTTAGCCCTGGTGAAAAGGATGAAACTTTTGATCAGCTTCAGTGAACAAAGTGCCTTGTTAGTTGATGACAGTTTTTATACAACCCAGAACTATTTACCGGCAAATATATCATGGCTCTCACCTCTCCTAATGGAAGGATTAACATGCATTTGTGGAAGGTATGAGTTCAGCACCAGATCTGATTTGATGTAGTTGCTTTTCAGTCATCCTCCAGTTGACAAGAAACATGCAACAGAGGCAAAGTTACTAATTTTAGGTATTTTTCTGTCCAGAAACTTGGCACTGAGACTAAAGAGCAGGAGCAGGTATCTGGTGTGTGTTGCTGACCAGAAGTATTTCACCACCAGGATACAGGACGCTGAAAGCTGAAAGTAGCATTTAATAAGTTCTTCGATCTTCAGAGTCGTTAACCTGAGCATTCATTAAATTAGTGCTACTGGAAACATCACAGAGCTGAGATAATTGTACCAGCGCTCAAAACTCGCTCCTCCCACACCCTCTCCTACACAAGGATGGAAAATCTTGGGCCAGCGTTTCTGAAAGCTTAAGGTGGATACAGGAATATTCAGAAGTGTCCAGGAACTGCATTTATTTTCTCTGTCTTTTGCCCTATAAAGAACAGGCTACTGATTCATCCAGACTACTGCTATAATTATGAGAGTGAGATTATCACATGGAGAGGATGACTTAGCCCATTCTGTGATAAAATCATGGAGTTAAATAGCTGAAGTTAAGAGAAATGGCACGTAAGAAGTTGCACCCATGAAGCAGACCAGCTCAGCTGATGTGGAAAGGGATCTGAAGCAGGATTTGGGTCTCAGGGCTTGTGGATTAGAGAAATGGATTTGCAGCTGCTGCCTGGATTTGCACAGCATTGCCTAACTCCCTCTCTGCCCAGGTTTTAAATCGCTTTCCGCAGCGGACAGACCCCCAAGCCCTGCAGACAGCTCTCCCTTTCCCCACCGACCAGGCGGAGAGCAAACTGAACATGGATAAAGAAGGCAACAGAGAAAAGCAGATCTGGTTTGAAAGGAAACCTGCATGATGTGTGGTTTAAATAGGGAATCCTGGCGCTGCCGTTGCCTCGTACAGATCGCATCCTTTTTCTGCTGTGGTTTTTCTCAGCTATGAAATATGATAAGACTTCTCCCCCCAAGGATAGTCACAAGGTATCAGGAATAAACGTATTTAAGCGCCCTGGGAGAAAGGTCCGTTGCAAGTGTGAACAGCCTCCAAATTGGACACTTTGAAACCCATCTGCCCTGATGGTGTGCAGGGATTCTGCCAGTGCTAAAAATCTCTTTTACAAGGAAAAGCTGGCACGATACATCCCGACATATCACCGATGAAGGATCGTCAGCCTTCAGTGCTGCGCCACTGGCTTGTGAATGGCTCCCACCCTCTCAACTTCATTTATTATCTTTGTGTAGGAGGCTCGAAGTGCCTTCCTTTCGCTACCATGATAATACGTTTGGCCTGTTCCTGCCCTTAGGGAATTAGCAGTAAAATTCCCAATAATTTAATTGTGCATACAGCCTAGGAGATGTTCATTCATTCAAACAGGATGCCATCGCCAAGGACACTGATAATGCATGGATCCAAGGTCACTGCAAGGTCACTTTTGCCATTCACGAAAATTCTTGGCTGAAACAGGGTCAGGAAACATCTTTAGATCCTGAGTCTGAAGAGGGTCCAGCAGCGCTGGCTGAGATGCAGACACATAGCTCCAGTAATGTATAATAATAATAACAACCTCCAGCTGCAGTGCAGACAGTATCGAATTCACAGTCGGACTGGATGATCTTAAAGGTCTTTTCCAACCTATATGATTCTGTGATTCTATGACTGAATGTTGAAGCAACATTTGCTCTGTATCTATCTCAGGTTTTCCCTTCTGTATGCATGTTGAACTAAAAAGAAAAATAGAAAAAAAAAAAAAAAAGATAAACATATTAATGACCTGGGCCTTCCATCTAGCGAAGTGAGTAGGAATTCAGCCATAAACTTCAGCGGGTGCTGATGAGTTGCACAGGGGACTACAGCCGCTTCCTTACTTATTAATTAATGTGTGTTAGCTCAGGGTAGCTGCTGGCGGAAGGGGGTTCATACATTAATGACAAAAACATTTCTCAAAGTAGTGTGCAAAGAGAGAAGGACAGCATTTCCCAGGAAAGCTGGCTGTCTCGGGAAATGGGTTTGTATTGAATTTATTTGCCACACGTACTGGAGATAGGGTAGAAAAAGAGATTCAAACCCACTGTGGAAGGAAACTTCTTGAGAGCAGGGGCTGCGCAGCACTGAGATGTACATGACTGTCAGAAAAGTGCTGTATCTGGCTGGGCGGATTTTGCGCTGGTTTCTCTTCTCCCTTAGGTTGCGTTCAGAGATTGCACGCAGAGGTCATACGGGCAACTAGACGTGCTCCTGGTGTTCAAGCTACAGCAGCCAAGGGGAGGACATTCCTCTTTGCAAGGTGGCTGCAACGTGCATTTGAAGGCTTGCACACACGGGGTGAGTGATGGTTGTCCTTGCAGTAGCAGGCAAGTCTTCAGTAAAATTACTGTGGTTGCAAGAAGGATTTGTCAGGATTAGCGTTCTCCTCTTGTCCAGTTCCTGGATGCCAGCACCCAAAATTAACAGTGGCAGGTACGCGGCACCTCCATGCATTGGTTTTGCAGAGAGGTCAAGGACTGCATGAGCAGTCACAGCAGATGTTCCTTTTTGCTCTTGGATGTTGTCTCTTGGTGACAGGATTCAGGTATCCTTCTGGGGCCGTGGGAGCATGTGGAAAAGGCTGAGAAGGACAGGGCATTGCACTGAGCCAGAGCTTGTGACTGATCTGTTCCTCTTACCTTCTGTGTCTATTTATTCTGCAAGGATCTCAGGGCTGAGCTGTGAAATTTTGAGTCTGAAAATTTCCTTGTTCCCCCAAATCCTTACAAACTTGGGATAGAGTCTGATTTTCCCAATCAGCCTGTGGGATGCAGCTGCTATGAGAGGTTTGATCCTGCTATAACATCCTCCTTATGCCATAGGTTGACAGCGGGGGACCTCTGGTTTGCAGCTACTGGAACACCATGAAGTGGTTTCAGGTTGGCATCGTCAGCTGGGGACAAGACTGTGCAGAAAAGCCAAGCTATGAGATCCTAGTATCTGTTTACAGCTACCGTGGCTGGATTGAGGCTGAAACAGCCATAAGGGGGAAACCTTTCTTCATTGAAGGTGTGGATAACCATGCATATGCCGAGGTGGTTCTTTCCACGGCTGAGACACAGCTGGTATTTCTTGAGTATCGTCTCCTTTTATTTATCTCTTTAATAGCAATTAGATTACTCTAGAGAAGATTTTAAAAAACAAAATAAAAGAACTACTGTCTCATTCTTCTTTTGCTGCTGACCCATATAATCACGTCTCAGATCAACCTGCTCCATCTCACCAATGTGGACACAGATGCCAAAATGAGATGGCACAGTGAGACCAGGGAGCGTTGCAGAGGACAGAGAGATGAATGAGAGAGACCAGGACACAGACAAGAGAGGCCATAATCCTCTGAAGACAACAGATTTTCCACACTGGCGGGTCACATCAGGCCCAGTTTTTTGCTAAGCTCTCACATGCAAAGTCAAGATGCGGCATCTGAAGCAACTTCTCCCTTGGAAAACTGAAACCCTAAGAAAGGTCTTAGCTTACTCAGTTGCATATTAACCTAGCTGTTGGTAGGATAGCTCTGGGTTAATGCATCTTACCGCTAATTATTAGTTGTACTAATGTATCTTCTATCTTGCAGCTGGCCCAAGCTAAAGGCATCTTCAGGGACCAAAGCAGCTGTTCAGGCGATACGTCAAGCTGCTGGGACAAGACTACATGTCATATTCAGTATCTCCTTAAGCTAGAAAAAGGGCAAGAAATCTTTTGGGCAGTGTTGGAAGGTGTAGCACCATAAAACTAACCAGTCTTATCTACCTGGATTGCAAATGCTGGGTTTCAGTTAAAGGCAATAGAGAAAAATCTGGCTGAGCTATCCATAAAATGCTGTTACAGAAACCCCTTGGCTTTGTAATTAGTCAACATTAATCCTTTGCAAGTAAATGGTAAATCAAAAGGAAACAGCATTATTTTTATTCTGTGTTAGAGTCCTTTTATATGTGTTGCTGAGGGGTCCACATCCCAGCCTGAGCTGGGACTGAGCTGGTCCTTCCTGCACGTATTGGGTTTGTTTGGCAAGGTTTTGGTAGCGGGGGGGGGGGGGGTGTTACCGGGGTGGCGGCTGTGAGAAGATGCCCG
>JANZLQ010000017.1:27078211-27107313 GCA_026212715.1 Elanus axillaris | reverse complement strand
CACCAGGGCCCCCCTTTTTCTCTAAGAATAGATGTCCCCCCCCTATGCCGGGGCCCCCCTCCCTTCGCTTCTCCTCTCCCATCATCCCCGGATCGGCGGCCGCGGGCGTCCAGCCCTGCTGCCACTTCCGCAGTCCCCGTCCCGGCTCCGTGAGGCCCCGCTTCCTACTTGGTGTGGGAACCTTGGCTTCCTTGGGCAACATCTGCACGGACGGCCCCACTTTCTCATGCCGGCAGCAGCGCTGCCTCATCACGGGCTCCTGATACAGGGAGAGAGAAAAAAGAAGAAAAAAAAAAATCAAAATAAAATAAACCAAACCCAACGCAACAATAAAGGGATTCACATCCCCCTCCCTGGCCTGTGGGGAGCAGATCCCAAAAAGCTTGTGGTCAGCTTCCTTTTTTCACAGGCTTCGCTGCTATCTGTGTGGACAATGGAAAAATAGGGGGGGGGGGGTGGGTGTGGGTGTAGGTGTGGGTGTGCGTACATACACAATGGGAAGGCTGTGGGTTGTGCAAGGGGCTGTGTAGTAGGATCAAGCCAAGGATGGGGTCCAGGGGGGTCCATGAGCCTCTGCCTGCACCGGGGGAGGTGACGAGCATTCATAGAATCATAGAACAGTTTAGGTTGGAAGGGACCTTTCAAGGTCATCTAGCCCAACCCCCTGCCGTGAGCAGGGACATCTTCAACCAGAGCAGGTCGCTCAGAGCCCCGTCCAACCTGGCCTTGGATGATTTTGGGGATGGGGCATCGACCACCTCTCTGGGTGACTTGGGCCAGCGTCTCACCACCCTCAGCATAAAAAATTTCCTCTGTATATCTAGTCTGAATCTGCCCTCTTTTAGCTTAAAATAATTACTCCTTGTCCAGTCGCAACAAGCCCTACTAAAAAGTCTGTCATCATCTTTCTTATAGGCCCCCTTTAGGTACTAAAAGGCCACAAAAAGGTCTCCCTGGAGCCGTCTCTTCTCCAGGTTGAACAACCCCAACTCTCTCAGCCTGTCCTCATAGCCGAGGTCCTCCAGCCCTCGGATCATTTTTGTGTCCCTCCTCTGGACCCGCTCCAACAGGTCCGTGTCTCTCCTGTGCCGAGGACCCCAGAGCTGGACGCAGAACTCCAGGTGGGGTCTCGCCCGATGGGAGCAGAGGGGCAGAACGTCCCTCGACCAGCTGGCCGCACTTATTTTCATGCAGACCAAGGTATGGTTGGCTGGGTTATAGGGTGTTTCTAGGGGTGTTGTGATATGTTCATTCCTGAAGGCTGGATCTTGAGCTGGATGGCTGCATGTTGTGGGTGACAGGGTTGTAGTGTGGAGCAGGATGGGACATGTAGAGTAAGAATCCTTTTGGTGGGTCTGAGCCCTCTGAAGGCAGAAGGCTTAAACACTTTCTCCTGGTTAAGGTCAGTTCAGGGTGGGTTCATGCCAGAAGGTGGGCTTGGGAAGCTCTGAGACCTTCTCCACCTCATACCTTGCTTAAAATAAATCCTACAGAGCGTAAGTGGCTGCCGAGCCAATGACCCGCACACCCGCGGATGTATCCCCATCCGGCATGTCCACCCTGCTTGTCTCCCACTCCACCTACACATGCTGGGACAACACTCTAGGGGTCATGCCTGTGAGTTTCTGCCCCAAATGTGGAGATACCTTGCACCATGGATGTTCACCAGAAGCTCCCCTTACACTTGGGATTCCCTCCAGTGCCTTGCAACGGCTCCAGGGTCTGCAGGGGATGGTGGGATGCAGGAAGGGAGGTTGCAGCATGCA
The DNA here is from genome assembly GCA_026212715.1 of Elanus axillaris. Taxonomy (NCBI): domain Eukaryota; kingdom Metazoa; phylum Chordata; class Aves; order Accipitriformes; family Accipitridae; genus Elanus; species Elanus axillaris. The sequence goes on along the minus strand of JANZLQ010000017.1, from coordinate 27,105,547 downwards.
CATGGCATGTAGGACACTGCTTTGGTCAAAACAGATAGGAATTAGCAATAACTCTCCTAACACGTGCAGTTTTGCTCTGTCTCAGCAACACGGATGGGCTGCTGCATTTAAGCACTGGGAAAACTGGCTCAGCTTTTGCTCTCGAGTCCACCATAAACTTTCTCTATGTGACCTCAAATAGCCCAAATCCTCTGGAACACCTCAGTTTCCTACTCAAAAGCACTGACACAACAGTGGGGCAATGCACCTTCACTCCCTGTGCCTCAGTTTCCTACTTGTTTTTTCTCACTGTTCAACTACTTGCTTTACTCAAACTGTAAATTGGCAACATCAGGGGTTGTCTCATGATATTTCCACATCACTTAGTACAGTGGAAAACAGCTCATCTTTTACAATTTATCTAATACCACAGCACTTATACAATGGTGTCTTGAGCTCTGTAATAATAATAAAAATAATAAAAAGGAATGAGTTTTTCTTTCTCAGGGGAGGAAGGCTATTTTCAGAGATGCTCAAGTGATGGGTAATAACAAATAATTCTAATACAAAGCCTGTCTTTTGCAATTCAGTATTCGCAACACCACGAATCTGGCTTCATTTTTACTTTTTGTTTGTCCAATGGATCCCTTCCACATTTTTTTTCTGGGAGAAGCAGTTTCTTTTCCTGTATTTCCTGGGAGAGAGAATTCTCCAAAATACAAACTAGGACAGACTGAGCTGTGAGAGGGAGGAAAACTGCAGGCCAAATCATCGGGTAAATGTACTGCAGGAAAACCCGATGTACGACAATGAACTGTTCTGCTTCAGTTATCACCTGCATAACATAAATATGTCTTTTAGGCAAGGAAAATGGCTCTCTCCATCCCTCTCTCACACACCTGCCCACATACACTATAAAAATGTCTCATTTCATCTGCTAAAACGTTGGCAGGTGCATTGCAGACCTCGCCGACAGGTCCCCTCTAGCAAAACATCCAATTTAAGTCACCAAGCAGCCTGCAGCAGCTTTGTCTTTTCTTTCCAGGAGCGGGCCCGTGTTCATCGCTGCTCTGATGGAACAGGGCAGACCTGTCCGGCAGGGACCGAGAGGCTGATGTTTTGCTGAAATTGCTGGTGCTGTCCCTGATCTGAGGAAAAGGGAGGTCTGGGACCTCTGTGTAAGATCTGTGTAGCTCTTGGGCAGGAAAAAAAAAGGGAAATTTAGCAGGGCATCATTTCTGAGTTTGTGCTACACAACAGCATATTTAAGCTTCAGACAGCACCACTTTCTTGAAGTTCAGCGTGGCAAAATTTCATCCTGTCAAACAGCAGAAGACTGATTAGCATAATCTTCCTGTACAGACCTAGCAAAGCATCTGGGGTGCGCATACAGAAAAGCCAGGCAATGGGACCATCCTGGTGTGTGTCACTGGGATTTTCCTGGTCTCACTTTAGCTGTATCAGTCCTCCCAAAACACCCCTGATCTGAGAAATTATGAAAAGGACAGAACATGCTGCATTTTTTTCTCTAGTGGGCTTCTTTGAACTGTAACAGGAATCACTCTAGGTCTGTTTTTTTAAGATTTGCAGCCCAGTTTTTCCGCAGGCTTGGCACCTGCCCTTAGGGATCAATGTGGCCCCTCCGTGGGGCAATGAGAAGGGAGACAAGTTCCTGGTTTGAAGCTGTTTGAGGGGATGCATTGCAAGGGTGAAGGAACACTTCAGCTGAGTCCCTGGGAATTCTTCTACAGCCAAGAAATCTGCATTGTTGGAAAGAGTCTCCCAGAGGAAGTGATTGAAATATCATCGTGTGAATCATATCTGTAACGAGGTTGGGCTGTAGGAAACAAACCTTTGCTGAACCCTGGGAATAGATTAAATGACCTAAAAAGACTTTATTTTTTTTTTTTTCATGCAGGAATGGCCTTTAGCAGCCCATGTTACATGGAGGCTACTGGTTTTGGAGGTCCATCAGGGCTCGGTTGTCCCACGACATTACCTGTCACCAACTGTGCTGCACGAGGTGCTCGAGTACAGCTGGAGGATGTTTTTTCTGCTGTTTAGACGGGGCTGACCTACCTCAAATGATGACCCTTGAGGTGGTAAAAACTGCATGTGGTGTGTTCTTACGGCGTGGCTGACCTGTGGTTCTTGCCGAGGCTCAGAGCAGCCGTGATCGGAGACTGGCACCACTGGGGCAGCGATGGGGAGGGCACCAGAAAGGTTTGGGGTCCTGCTCTGGGCATAGTGGCTGGAAGAGGGAAAGGCTGTTTGGAGGAAAGTGTCCCATCTGGAGAGGTGAGTGTTGTGCTGGGGTGAGGAAGCTGGATTGAGCCCCTATCAAGACTATCATTTCAGGGACTATGGATACAGACAGCAAAAGGTCAGTCTGCCCCAGGGAGCTTAAAATCTGCATACACCTTCCATGAAATTACTGAAACAGTTGACATGCACACGAGGAAGGTACCAAATATAGTACAAATCTTCCTATCCATCTTAACAGGCAGAAGGAAGACTGAAAAACCCACTTAAATTGCTGTTTATTAGGTAGCTTTAACAAATAGCTATTTTTTTCAGTAGTTGCTTCATCCTGCCAGACATTCTTACTGCCTGCTTCAGCTCAGTCCTACTGAAGCAAACATTAACAGCTCATCCAATTCCCTATATTTAACACTCCAAATCTGGCACAGATTTATACCAGCACTGGTAACAATGGCAATGAACACCTGTTGGTGACTGCATTTGCCCAGGGATTCACTTCGTTCCATGCTGTGTGTTTAATAATTCCTGCGAACAATGGGACAAATAAACATATTTTTTGCTTAGCTCTTACTCAAGCCAATGCCACTGTCCAAATTGTACATGAGAGGCCTGCAGAGGCTGGTAGTTGCTTCCTAGACTTGTCGCCTCTTTCCCTCAAAAATGACGTTGTCAGCAGCTCTGTGCTCAGAGAGGGCATTTACCACTTGTATGTAAGGAAGGAAGAAGGAAGAATGAGCAGGAAAGGGGCAGCGTCATGCACGGCTCTGAAGGCAAGGATGATAAATTTGAACTTGAAGCAGTGGATGACAGAGAGGTCTTCCAAGAAAGGCCGAGGCGGTCTGAGGAAAAAGGATGGGAGATGCGTGTAGCGCATGGCCGAGGTTGGAATAACGAGGGGGTACAGGAGGTGGGAGCTGTTGATGGTTGACCGGAGGGAATGTAACATATTGCAGCTGTGTCCTGGAATAAGATGTAGGGATGGGGATGGGGAGGATTGCTGGAGGCTGGCAGTGTTGTCTTTGGATGGGGAAAGGGCTTGAGAGGGAAGGCAGGCTGTGTTCGACATGGAGAAGTTCACTTCTGGTGTCGCCTGGAGAGATGTTGAGAGCTGAAGGGTCTCTGTGACTCTCTGGGCAGCATAGGCCTTTGCATGGTGTGAGTAAGGTACACGTAGCAGTTCAGTCCTCTGGCTACTGATTTTCCAGACATCAATCAGTGCTTAATACTATCCACTCTTTCCACAGAAACGAGCCCTGCCTTGTGAGGTTGAGTAGCTGTATTCCCCCAGTCACAGCTAGTGTCTTACTAGAAACTTGTGGATGGGCAAGAGTGAGTGGCTCAGCAGTGGCTCACCAGGAAAGATGGGTGGTCTATTTAAAAATGTAAATTTTGGGCCTTCAAGCCTTGCGTGCTTAAGGAAACTTACTGACCTGAGTGGTGTGGTAGCATCTTTCTACCTGTCAGAAGGGGATCCACCACAAAAGCTTGGAGAACCTTTGCTGTTGACCTTGTAGGACCATCAGCTTGACATTGGTCAAGGAGACAAATTCACCTTTACTCAGATCAACTGAACTCTGGGTTTACAAAAAAAAAATAAAAATTTTGGCAAGCTGTGTCTGTCCGAAGTCTGAATGAATAGAAACTCCAAAGGAAGCACCTGCTGCTAAAGGAAATCCAGGACAAGTTTTATTATCCTTTTTCACAGGTCTATTCAGGACTACATTAGGGGTTTCCTCTTTCCTTTTCTGGTACTTCACACTCATTCACAACAAAAAACATATTGTGCTTATGAATTATATTCCAGAGAATATAGCTGGAGCTTATAAAGGCACTGGCCAAAGAACTTTATTTTTAACCTTACTCCCTTGCGAATTAATTTCTCAAATGAAAGCTTTGCAATTGTTTGGGGTTATTTTTCTCTCTTTTTCTCGGACGGGGCACAAGGGCAAATCCTGCCTGCTCTCTGTTAACAAAATCGCCTCTCAAGGAATGAGGAGCAAAGGAGGTGAGTGAGGATCTTGATGGAGCTCAGCTACAGGGAACAAGTGGAAAATATTACTGCAGTTCCTCCTAAACTAGCAAAGTTTTAGAAGGCCTCCTACTAATGATGCATTGACCACTCTGGTGCATGCAGAAGCCAATGGCAGTTTTTTCCATTTCTAATATGCTGTAGCTGCACAGCACAAGGAGCAAGAAAACTCCCTTTGGCTGCTGAAGGCCACGTAAAGAGCAACTTTTGGGTTTGCTCCTGAGACCATTTGAGCCAGTGATGAGGTACCCAGGAGGCACTGAGTTTGCTTATCAAACACAGCTGCTCAGCTTGACATCTTCCAGGTACGAAGTACACAAAAGCTGAAGGGCTTGCAAACAACCCACGTGTAACACTTGAGCCACTTGTGAACCCACGTGTTTGCTTTAGTGGGTCATTTTGCACCTGTGCAAAAAGGATATGACCTGATCCCTGGGTAGTCTGGGAAGGTTTTGCACCAGGGTGGGTGCCTGAAAGGCAGCACTAGGCCCTCTCTGTAGCAAATATACTGTACCTCATGAGCGCAAGGAGCTTCCCGTGCATGCACACAAAACCTTTTCTCATTCTCACGCTGATCTGTCCTTAACGGTCTCCTTCTTGGTTTTAAATGCCCTTGTCCATCTCCCTGCCTCCACACCATCAGGAGGTCACAGCCCTGAGCATGGCTTGTCATTGCTGCTACCTTCCCCTGCCCCTCTGGGTGCTGGTTCTCCTTCTCACAGGTTATATTTGGATTAGGAGCCCTTTTTAAGAGAGGAGATGGCCTGCTCTGCTTTTGTGCCGTAACCAGCACAAGTATTTCTTCTTCAGCCTGAGTCTCCTTGTTGCTACCGCAGCGGAAATAGTAAATTATAGCAATTAACAGTGGCATAAATCAGAAACCGTGACCAGACGAGGTCACCGAGGACTCGAGGGCTGCATCATACCAGTAAATTACCCCAGACAGGAATTCCTCCATCCGCACTGCTAAATTGTTTGAGCGATTCTTGACATGATTTTCGCCCAGGCCAGCGACACTGACCACAGGAATGGCTCAGGCAATAGCAAGGGCCAGCGATCAGCTGTGTGGGACATTTGTCCGAAGGGCTACAGGGCAACCGTCACAGGGACATGGCCAGGCAGCAAGTGCTGGCACTGGTTAGTAGACATGCAGCCCATTTTTAATGAGCATGGGCTCATTTTTAATGAGTCTGTTAGCATGGAGATGACATTTCTATACAGGGAGAACATGCTCTGGTTCCCAGATTACTATTGCAGTTTTCACTGCCCTTGATGCTCCTCACATTTCTTTCCTCTCCAGGTGTTAGCTATGGGTGTTTTAAGGTGTTGCCCCAGGGTCAAGCTGTTGGTCCTTGTGATTTCCAAGTGGTGTCAGACACTCTGCTGCTCGGAGCTGAGGTACGGCACGGCCCCTGCCCTCACAGACAGCAGCCTTGGCTGGTTGGAACGTGCAGCACACAAAGCCCTGAAAGTCCTTGCTGCAGGACATTAGCACAACAGGGGCTTCCCTGTTCAGGTGGGATTGATTTTTCTCTCCCTCTTTGGCTTTTAGGATGCTTTTCTGAGTGTTCTTGTTTGATCTTATTAGATGGCAAGAATACTTCCAGATGCCACCTAATACTTTGCAATATAGGTAGTGAACGTGGTTGAATATACAGCTCATTTTCTATATTGACAAGCTGTACTACTCTTACCCTAAGGCAGCTACACTGTTTTACAAAGTCACGTGAAATGTAAGAACTAAAGCCAATGTCTAACTTACATTTTGTTTGGCCAGGCTGGCAAAGAGGTTGAAATCTGGGTTGCTTCTGACCTGAGGCCTTGCATTAGTATTTCCATTTGGTGGCAGCCTGGACTTGGGCAGCCGATGAATCCCACTTCTTGCAGCACGGGAGGGTCAGGGTCCTTCCTGGCTGACTCCCTAACTGTCTTGTCTTCTTGCCACACAACTCTGCCAAAATGTTCCTCCACACTTTAGGCCTTTAGTTTTTTCCTCATCTCTGATCTGGTTGCCCAGGAACATCAGTGATGATGTGGGATGGTGCTGGCATCAGCAGATGTCATCCTGCACCCTTGTTTGACCACCACCTGTCCTTCTTTCATGGGTGGATGGTGCAGACAGGAATTAGGACCACGTGTGCAAAGGGAAATGCTAGTACCTGCTCATCGAGTGAGAACCGAGCTAGTAGTCAGGTATGTCGGAGTGGGAGAAGTATAACCTAGGAGAGTTGTGGCTAGGAAGAATTATGCTCCAAGAGGAAAGATACTCCAATAAATAGTTTTTCAGTCAAGTCTAACTCCATTGCCTGCCTTGAATGCATTAGCCAAAAGCAGTAGTCATCAGTCTCTCCCCACCTGGTCCCTGAAGCACTCAAAATTTCTCCAAGACCATTCCCCTGGTGCCTGGTTTCTGTATCTGAGTATGTCCAGAGTCACCACCATCCTGGCTAGCCTTGACAGTGAGGCAATCCCCATCTATCCCACCTGGCATGGCCTCTGAAACAGTGGCCTCAGAACACATCCTGAAAAAGTAGCTCTTTGCAAAACGTGGTTGCTCCCATTCCCACGCTCCTGCACAGCCTCCTGCTCTACCAGTCTCTGATGGTTTGAGCTCTTGGTCGGGAAGAGGGAAGAGCCAGTATGGGAATAGTTTTGTAGCACGAAAATGTGTATTAGTCATGTTGTACTTTGGTCCTTCGGCTCCTTGTCTCAGGATTATCATATAGGGGACCCAATTCAGTTCCCCACATGTAGATGCCTGGTGCCATCTGTGATGTCTGCTGGAGCTGTGGAGATGGGTTAGACATCTTCAGGGATGTCACATGGCACTGGGCACTTTTGTGCAGATAACTGAATTCTGTCTTTCGTCTCCACTGACCACAATGAGAGTTTAGATGAAGTCACATGTAGATACCTGCTTGCAGACACCTAAATTGATATGCCTACAGACAGGCTCCGAAAGCTGTCAGAGATACTCCAGGGATCTGCACAGAACAGACACTAAGAAGGGAGGTACATGTCTCTGCAACAGCAGCGGTGGGCCATCTACTGTAGACCTCAGACCCAGATGACACTAAAAAATGATGTTAAGGGAACTGCGTCTTTCCTCTAATCTGGAGCTGAATGCCACCCTTTCTTTGAAAGCACAGTTGGAGGAGGCACCGCTTCCCTTAGGACACAGGCACCCCAGCTTGTGAGAGTTGTGTGTTGTGCATCCCCATCGCGTCGGCTCTCCTCAGCTCTCTGGGAGCAGTAGGACAAGCTCTTGCCTTGGCGTTGCTGCTGGCCTTGTGTACCCCAGCCACCAGAAAGTCCAGCCTGAGATATGCTGCTCTACCAAAGCATGGCAGAAAGAACTCAAATACCTTCAGAAGCGGTAAACGCTATATTAAATAATAAATGCTACCGCTGGTATAATAAATGCTAACTCTTGTCAGGTATTGCATGTAGGAGGCAATCTTCCTGCGCCCAGTTTGCACGGGACAACATCCTTCCCACCTCCGAGAGCGGGGTTTGAGCTACGCTGCTGGGATGGGGAGGTTGCTTTTAAAGGAAGCTTCTTTATGAGCAAGCAGTGGAGGCAAGGGCTAAAGGGACTGAGTCATGACTCCGAGGAGTGCTTCAAAATTTTCCGTGCCGCAGAGCATATCCTCCTCTCCACAAAGACTTCTGCCAGCCGGGGAGAGCTTGTCATTTCTTTCAGAGCTAAAGGATGAAGATTAGGCTGTCTCCCTCCTGTCTCTGCTGCCTGGGAGGTACCCAAAAGGCTGTTAGGACACAGCAGCTGCCTCTTCACTGCTTTCCTATAGGATGTAGAAAAGGAAACAAGGCCATGGGGGAAAGCTGGGAGATGCTCCACTGAACTGCCTGGGGGTTTGTGGAGGGGCTGGAAAATGGCTGAAACCCTTATAAAACGCAGGAGCTGAGTAGCAATGAAGGAGAACCTCCTCTTCTATTTTGCAGTCACTTTCAGACAGGGTAAAAGTCTGCACTGCACACTTATTTGGTGGGAAATTAATCTTTTCTGATATTTCTCCTGCAGCCTTAGCAGAGGGGCTCAGAGCCCCGCTGTGGTGTGTGCTGTATGGAATCAGGGAGGGAAAAAGGCAGCTCCGGCATCCATTACCAAGGTCAAGGAAGGAGGAAGAGGTTCCCACTATTTTCTGTTTTGCTACTAGAATTTAATTCAGATCAAGGAGGTGAATTTGGGGACAAGCTAGATGAGTTCAGCAGCTGTGGCATTGAAATGCAGGGATCATAAATGGCAGGAGGAAGGGAAACCCAGTAAACAGTTTTCAGATCTCAACCGAGCATTGCCTCTGAACTACAAAGACCTGCGAGAAAGTGGTATCAAACACCCAGCTCCTACTTTGACCCCTGCCTGAGGGGAAGTGAATCAATGTTGGGAAAATATGGAAAGCAGGATGAGATTATCTACTATATAAAAGAAGCTGGAAGACATGGCTTGGGATATTTGTGCATTGAGGCTCTTTCCACGTCCTATTCCTTTATGGGGAGGTGCTATTGTACCTATTGTGGCAGATCTTTATCGGCCCTGTTTATCACGTTGGGTGCAGGGAATGTCAGATTGCTGAATGTCAGATTGCTGACTGTTTTCATAACAGGAAGCTGCCTGCTGTCTTGCTGTGTTAAGGAACTCCTGTATGCACAATATTTTCCAAAACAACAAGAAAAAAAAAAATCTAAACACTCTGCTGTGGTTGGCTAACTGCACAGATTCAAGTTTCTATTGTTCCTTGTAAGGCAAAATCCTGTATAGATAAATACACTTGATATACATATGCCTGTTATTTCTTTTGTGTAAAGATACAGGAAATATGGCTGTTGTTTTGTCAAGATGGAATATTTCCCAACGCTAAAACTAAATCTCAACACTTTCATCAGTGCTTGGGAGCCTGGAGAGCTGCCATGTTCGGGGGCAGGTGGGAGGTGGGAGAGCAGTACGAGAGTGGGTTAGCCATCGTGACAGCGAGCATCGCAGGACCCGGTTTTTAAGTACCTTCATCTCGCTGAGCTGAAGTTAGACATCCGACTTCCCCTGACCACTGCAGAGAGGGGATGGCTAATTCTGATTTCTTACTGGAAAACGGTGTCTGCCTCTCCTCACTTGGAAAACAAGCGACCCAAATACCTCCTGGCTGCCCTGAACACCAAACTCACAATGTCTGCGTCTGGGAGCTGTAAGTAACTCATGTGAGCTGCCTGAGAATGCAATCCAGGGGACACCCTTCGCCAGGTGGGACACATCTCAGTGGGTCAATTTGGGCACAAGGTATTGCAGTTGGGATGAGAGGACGTCGTCCAAAGCACCTTTGTTGAGAGTCCCGAACTGCCTGCTAGTTGCAGGTACCTAAACTGTTCACTGGAGCAATGCACTAACGAAGATCCTACACAAGTGCCCTCCAAGCGCTGGTTACTCTGAATTGTCCAAAAAGGGTGTGACCATTGTGTATGAAGTAACGTACCTTTGTTCACAGCCTGACCTGCTCTAAGGTACAGTATACCTCAGTGTAACTGAGAGATGTTCATCTGAAGCACCCTGAGGATGAGGAATTTGAACCTGAGTCTTCCCTAATCCCTCTGGCTGCTTTATTCGATGGACAGAGATGAGGATAAAGTTTTTATACAAGACTAACGTAGCTCAGAGGAAGACAGAGGGGGCAACTAAACTTGGATATGGGGTCTGTGTTCCCCAAGGGTTTTCTTTTCAGATACCAGGTTGCAGGGTGTTTAAACAGGGTCGGTGCACTTTCAAGAACTGGTCAGAGCACAGCCTGGCTGTTGTTCCTGACTCTAGGTCTCCAAAATTTGGTCCACAACACATGTGTCTTCCCATAAGACCCCACAAGGCTGCCTCTCACAGACATGTGCTCTCTCAAATTGCTGCTTGGGCTGTAGGATCATGGCAAGAGATATTGAATTAGCAAAGGGATTTCCTAAAAGTCCCTGCAAATTAAAGAATCTTGGTACCGACAGAAAATGCCGCATGCTTTCTGTAGCTGTATATATCCCTAGTGGTCAGCATACCCATATTTCAGCCTGCATAAAATCCCCCTCTGCTTTGTAGTATAGCCAGAATTATTAACTCAGGTAATTCTGAGCCTTTGCACAAAGCACAATATACCTTTTAAAGAGCATCTTCCCCCTCTCCTGTTACCAGGGAACCTCAGGACACTGCCAACCCAGTGCAGGAGCTGCTGGCAGAAAAAGTGGGCAAGTCATGACAACTGGTTTCTAATTCAAAGGTCTGTGAGGGCATCAGCCCGTGCTGCTGGTTCCCTCTCACTGCTCTTCTATGGGGAAAAAAAAGATATATTCTGCCTCAGAAAAAAAGTGACAGTCCTTGAAGGTGGTAATTGCCAAATCTGTACTTGGAAAGAATAGATTTGTTGGGATTTAGAGAACTTTGGGAAGGAGATTCAGCTTGAGAGGCCAGCTCTGCTTCTTCAACTTTAGCTATGCCATCCAAGGATGGGGAAACTAATGATCATGGCAGCCAAAGCTGAGCCAGACTCTTTAGGGATTCAGAAATTCTGCGAGGCATCAGGCTAGCGGTGGTGAGGACCTCACACCTTCCACTTTCCTCCTCCGGTGGAGCTCAGAGCCAATGGCTACATCCGTACTGCTGGGATGCAAATGTTGGAAGTGGAATGGCCATGTTGTTAAACTAGCAGAGGAATGGCACATGCCAGAATGGAGCAGGGAAAAATATCTTTCAAAAGAAGATTTAAGAAGAAGATGGACTCAATCAGAATTCAAGCAAAATGGATTTTTGTTTTGGGGTAGGGCATGGCCTAGAAGGCCCTTCCATCCCATATTTTTATTATTTCGTGCTCATGTAAGAACAGAGCTGTGAAGACCCAGCAATATTGGGTTTGGCTTTGAAGTATAGCATTAAAGAGAAATATGATAGACTCATATTTATCATATAGTCAGCAGAGGGCGTCAAATGCACGCATGTCTCAACCCCACCAGAGAGTTGGAACAGTAAATCCACTAACGGCCAAGTATTCCTCCAGCGCCTGATGCTTCCCGTCAATTGTGCGTTGCCCCAGGTTTCCTTCCCCGCTCGCCGTGTGCGGTGCCGTAGGGTAGATGCAGACCTAATTGTTCACCCTATGGCCCCTGCAGACAGGATACAAGTCCAGTGCCAGGTGTTGAATTATTTTCCTGCGTGGTGGTATAGTGCATGGGAATTGTTGATAATGCTAACAATACAGCAAAGGAAAAGTGGGAGAGGAGGAGGACAATTAAGTAGCCTTTGAAAGCCCTGGGGACATGTAAAATACCCTCCCTCTATTCATGTGTCACCAAGTCCAAGTTCTTAAGTATAGAAATGCGGGTGTAGTTACTAGGTGAATCTCTCTTACAGCCTGAAACCTTTCAGCAAGACCTGGTCTGTCTTGTGGTAACATTCACCCCACTAGCTTAGCGGGGTTAAATTTAATTTATCCCGGGAGGCTGTCAAGATGGATCATCTTCCCAAGGAATAGCTACATATCCCTGCTATGTTTTGGTAGTCCTGGGGGCTGAGTTAGGGTTGGGGTCCCCGCCTGCTGACCCAAAGGGCTCTCAGTGAAAAGCAGGTGGGGGGTAAAGTCACTGCAACAAAGAGGTGAGGAGTTTGGTGAAGGAGAAGTTTTGTGGGAAAAGGAGATCCGGATGTAGGAGATCTGGGGTCCAGCACTGGCTCCAGACTCACTTTGTGATATTGAGAAAGTCACTAGTCCTTCCTCAGTCCTGAATGACTGTAGAAATAGTTAGATTTTAGGGTTGAAACCGTATACAGTGATATAGCACCGTATAGAGCCATATAGCACCCAGCCATTCATGCAAAGAGCTTGTCACCATCCTAGATGTTGTTACCTGGCAGCATCCTGTAGGTCCTTCAACAGAATATTAAGGGTTGATTTACAGACGAATAAGGGCCTGAGGACTTTTCTCCTGGGCTCCTGAGCTCACCAGGGCTCAAGGTGAGCCTTTAGCCATGTTTCCAGGCGCTCACGCAGCTCTTGCCAAGCTGGCTGGGCCACCAACCCTGCTCACACCACTGAGCTCTTGCACTGTCCAAGAGGCCACTGTGTCCCAGCAAGCTGAGGCCCCTTGAGCTCGCTGCCATAAGGACATTTTCCTGTTGTCCAGCATGCAAATCCCAGCACAAATCACCGGCATTCCTGATTAGGAACTGTTTTGTCAGCACTTGGCACCGTCCCAGCAAAAGTGACACCAATTATTTGTGTCAGCTCCCCTCTGAAAGCAGGAGATATATGAAATCTCACCCTGAGACAATCCATCACAGCTTGCAATGGGATTTGGGACCTGTCACCCTGATGGGGTATTGACTGAGCGTGGCTTCTTCCAGGACAGAGAGGTTATGAAGAGCATTATATCATCCCCAGCAAGGCATCACCGATTGAAACTGAAAAATGAGCTTCAGAGTCTCCCGACTCGGCCCAGCGAGAGCAACTGAAGTGAATTCAGGCTGCTCCTGCTTGATGTTTATCTGAGGAGTTTTAATAACTGATACATGATTAAATGGCAAATGTTTGTTTTAAAGCAAGCTGGGACCAGGCCTTATTTGCCTGTTTGTTTTAACATGAGCTTAGGTTGTTGTTAAAGTCTTTCCACGCGGGTGCATGGTGAGCTCTTGCTTTGCTCAAGGGCCACTCTATTTTCCAAACAATCCTTTCTTCTTTTTTTTCCCTGACTGGTAGCAGCTGGGGTTTTGCGCTCATATCAGGCTTTGCTTGCAGATGGGATGGGAAATGGTGGGCACCCAACTTAGAAGACAGGAATTGGGCTCTGCCTGGGGTTGTTTTGGGAAAGTCACGTTGCATCCATGATTCTTTAGTGCCTCCTTGCAGTCTAATGAAAAGAACATTAAGCATCTTGAGTTATTGTTGAAAGATCCTTATAGCAGCTAGGTGTTAGTTATACCCATGGCTCAGCAAGACCATGAGCTCTAGCTTGGTTGCACCTGGGTTTACTGGGGAGCGTCCTGTATGCTGCTCACCTCTTAAACACCCTTCCTAAAAACCGCTAAACATTGCAGAGACATGGTGAGGGCTAGAAGGACCTCTGGTCAGACCCTGTCATAAATGGTCACTCATACAGTCATTACTATTTGGTAAAACATAACCTTTCCTGTTTTGCAGTGGTTGTTTCTTTCTATTTTTCCCCTAATATGAAGTTTGCTGTGTGCATCATTAATACATAGTATTGTGCGGTGATCTTTCCCTTTGTGTATCACCATTTCCCTGTGGCTCTACTCATCCCACAGCTCATGTCAGCTCTGTCCTGGGCCTTGTTCCTCACATTTTGGTGTCTGCAGCTCCTTTTTTTCTGCTAAAGGATCACCTTGGATAAATGCAGGACACCTGCTATGGGCCATCCCTTTTCCTCTCTCTTCATAGCCTGATACTGGGATAGTCTAGGGTGAGGGTTTGCAGATCTCATCCACAGGTGCAGGAGTTACTAGTACAACCCATGTCCTGAAAAGTAAATCTAGAAACTCAGATGAGAGAACAATGGTCTTCTACCTCTGTTAGAACTTTGCCATCATCACCATGAAGCAATCCCCAGGTAACTCACCTGCCCGCCCAAACCCAAAGCAACTAGAATTAAGGAGCCCGGGTGCTGCTAGGTGGAAACATGCCCCTTGCAGCTGCATTAGATACTGAATGAACACCCACATCCGCGCTCATGCATTAAAACTATTGACAAAAAAAAGCACACAGCAAAGCATTGAAGAGGGGAAGAATCAAACCAGAAGGTGTGCTTACAGAGCAGGTTAAAAGTGCATTTTCCCACTATTCAGAATATTTATTCTGATTGTTTTATTATTTCCCTTCGCCAAACCACCAGGAATAGATACTCTGCTCATGGAGGAGAACTGTAACATAATAATACAACCTCTGAGGTCTCCGCTTCCTCAGCACCATGGCTACATTTGACCTGCAAATATTGAGCCTTCTGCTGCCCAAAGGGCAAGTTCAGCCTGGTGCAATAGTTACGGGATTTCTCAGTGTGTGCAGGGAACCATGGGGTGCTTCCTGTGTCCCAGCTTGCAAGGGAACCAGAAAATCTCTGTTTCTCAATCAGACAGCTTCAAAAATCACCCCAGATCCCCGTGCCAGTCGGAGCTGGAGTGATCCAGATCACTCCATCCCAAAGCTTTGGGAGAAGAACTTCACACTCACCTTCTCTGCACTGACCTTCCTCAAGAGCAGCTCTCCCTTGGGTGTGCCAGGGCTGAGTTGCCCTTCTCTGACAAGTCACTCCCCCCATTTCTTGCCACGCATCAGCATTCCTCTCCGTCTTTGTGGGCTGACTCACCCCCAGGTTATGCCAAGGCCAGTACAATTCCTTTGGCTTTCTCAAGAGAAGATGCATGTGGTTTCCAGCATGAGCAAGGAGTCCTTCTATAGGAGGACGGGAGGCCAGGGATCAAGAGGGATTTAGGAAGCTCCAAAGCCACCGTTGCCCACTGGGGACTGACTCTTGGCCACAGCCAAGCACAGATCCCAGCAAGAGAAGAGAAGACGGATTCCCAAGGGAAAATACGAAGAGGCACCGAGGACACCAATAACAGTGGGGTATCTGGAGTTCTGCCCTTTCACGGCCGATGATGATGTTGGCTGAGCCTGATACGTAGCTCCTCCTGCCTTTCCCCAGCCTCAGATGATTTGTCCATGGGCAATTTCCCCCAAATGCAGAAGACCAACCTACTGCAGAGATCCCCACTAGGCAACCAGCTAACCATTGCTTTACCAGCTAACTTCATGGAAGGATGCTAAAGTCAGGGCTCTAGCAGTATTTCTAGTCCAATTGTGTTTCCCTGGATTATTCATTATTTTCAAAGGAAAATAAATCCTTCGACCTGTGAAAGTGCTGCAGTGACTGTCAGCAGAACTGTTCATTCATGGTAGAAAGGCATATAGGATATTTTAAGTAAGGGGGGGACTGTTTTTCTTCTTTGCCTTTTGCTTTAAGTGTACCACATACCCTTTCTCTATGTTGAGAGTGCAGAATTGAATCCTAATTAAAGGCTGTAAAAACGCAGTGAATATGAGAGGCCAGGAACAGATACATATTATTGCCCCTTTCATAGATCATATGAGTGCTGTGGTGACATAATAAATAATGCACCCAAAGTTTTTAAAGGTAAAAACCAGCAAATCATTAATAATATCTCTGGCACCATATATCAAACTGAAGCCTTCCTCTTACAGCTGATCCCTAGCTATTCCCAGCTGCCTTTTCGCATTGCTGTGTACATTTCTACCTCCCTTTGCATTGCTCTTTCTTCCTGCCTTCCCTGCTACCATATTTCTGTGCTTTGTCCATTTACATTTGTTTCTGCGGTTCACTGAATGCAGGTATGAATAACCCAAGAAAACACACATGACACTGTTTAAACCCATTAGCTCAGGAGGTTTAAAACTTGTCCAGACAAGAAAAGACTGGCAGAAACTGTTTTTCAGGGTAGGGAGCAGTACTAGATGATCATACGGTAGTCTCATTTATTTCTGGCACACAGGATTTATTTATGTTGCTGTCTGTAATGGTGAAGCATTTCACTCTATGCAATTTTTGCTGTCTTTTCACCCTCTCTTTTTTTGCTTTTTGTTTAATCCATTTAATCCGTTTCACTATCTCAGTCTGTCTTTCAGTGAGACCATTTCTGAAGGGTTGAAATACAATTTGTCATTACACATTACTTGTTTATGCTTAGTGTAGGTGAGTTCTTCCAAATTGCTGGGCTTCTTGGGGTTATTATAATTAGTATATCTTCATATCACTATTATTAAGTATTGTGAATTTGATAATAGGGATTCCTCCATGATGCCTCCATCCAGCTGCCTGATTGCTCTTCTGTCGCATTATGTGGGCTTTTACTTTTTAGGTATTGAGGGAATGAATACTGGTCACGCAGGTCTCACAGAGAAGGAAGTGACTGCGAACACAGAGGCAGGGTGGTCTTGTGCTGGATTCCCCCATCTGGAAGATGCACCACTAAGTGCCAGATGAAAATGAATCATTTTCCCGAAAAAGGCAAGAACAGCAGGGAACTCACCCCAGTGGCCAAACTTCATTTTCTATGCTTGAATTTATTTTTTTTTTTTTTTGTAGATCTAGGATTTACTGCAGGTGTTACATCGTTCCTGGTTGCTCTGGTTTTGGTTGGGATAGAGTTAATTGTCTTCTTAGTAGCTGGTACTGTGTGTTTCGGATTTAGTGTCAGAATAATGTTGATAACACACTGATATTTTAGTTGTTGCCCAAAGGGATATTCCATACAATTGGACATCATGCTCAGTATATAAAGTGGGGGGAATTGGCTGGGAGGGGTGGATCACTGCTTGGGTATATGTCAATGGGCAGTGAGCAATTGCATTGTGCATCACTTGCCATTTCTTGGTTTGTTTTTTTCTCCCCCCCCCTTATTTTCCTATTATTATTATCGTTGTTGTTGTTAGTGTTATATTATTATTGCTAGTATTATATTTTTTCTTTAGTTATTAAATTGATCTTATCTCAACCCATGAGTTTTACTTTTTTTTTTATTCTCCCCCCCATCCCACTTTGTGGCAGGGGAAATGAGTGAGAGGCTGCGTGGTGCTTAGTTGTTGGCTGGGGTTAAACCATGACACTGGTACAATACAATTCTCTGCCAGTGGTTTGGGATGCACCAGCACAGTAAAGGTCATATTTCTTACTATGTGGGTACCTGACTTCTCTCCCTAATGCTTAGGGCAGGATTAAACCTCACCTCACTTTACAGATATCTTCAGCTTGGGGGCACCTGAAGTTGGCCATCTGCAGGTGTCCCCACATGAACTGCCTGTCTAAATGCCTCTTGCAGACAGCAAGGAGTGGTGGCTCAATCAGTTGCCCATGCAGAGGTGTCTAGTGCCACTTGAGATGCATTTTGGTATCTGAGCTACCCACATGCAGGTGGCAAATGTGATCCAGTCAGTGGAGGCTAGACAAATATTCAGGAGAGGAAAAGTCAATGTCTGCTTTAGGTTGAGCTCAGCAGCTCTCCAGGCTCTGCTGTCTGCACTGACTAAATCTCCTTTGACTATAGTGACATTTCATTCCCACAGAGACACTTGCATTTAGATACCCATGATCTGGAACTGAGCCCCATTCACTTGCTTGCATGCCTACAAGCAGCATCAAGTGCCATCTGAAATGTCCCAACTAGTCCTCTCTGGTTCCCACCTCCTGCTCCAGAGGAGAATGTCTTGCAGAGGTCCCGCATCCTATCTGTCAATCCTGTGTGAATATCTCTGAGACCAAGAGGTGATCCATGGCACTGAAATCAAACCCTTTCCGTATCATGGGAAAGTCTGCTTTGCATCGTGTCCATAATGGGACAGCTGTGATTTGTACATGTGGCACCAAGATAAGCCAAACTCATTCATCTCTGAAACACATCATTGCAGCTTTGGGGGCTGAGGAAGAGCCCAGAATGGAAGTGAAATGGGAGGACTGCACTCATGTGTGGGTGCAAGGCAGTGATGAAATGTTGCTGGAGCTCTCAAAGGAGCTAGACTGCGGGGATTTGTAGAGTACTGAGGTGACACACATCCTTCCAGCTGGTAAGGAAGACGATCATTTTGCTCTTTCTTTACTGTGTGCATATGTGGGTGATTCCAGCAGGGTGGCAGCGTGGATGTCCAAGAAGGCATCGTTAAGTGTCAGTTCAGCACCAATCAACCTTGCACGTAGCATTCCCCAAACTGGGGGGCATGATTCTATGATTCTATGAAAAATTTGAATGAGGTACCTGTGTTCAGAAAAATGTGCAGGATCCCAATCCTACTGACTTCTGTGGGGACTTAGGCTCCTGCATGTGTTTCTGGCTGTAGCACTACCTGGCCAGGGAAAAGCTTGTTATTTCAGATACTCCCTTTATTTTCAGTGGAAAGCCACCACTGGTGCTCAGCATCCTTGTCTCAAAGAACATCATAAGCTTACGACCATAGCGTCCTCCGAGCTAACACCTCAGGTAGCATATTCTACTTGGTGTCTATTCACAGTAACCAGAAAAAGGTGCAGGAAGCAAAGCTAGCACTTCCACAGCAAAAATTTGAGTTCTGCCTTGTTCTGCTAAGCAAGTTTCTTCTGCATCAGGGATGAAGAGAATTAGTGGGTCTGAGTCTTAAAAAAACCAATGTTCTGGATTCCTTGAGCTTAGCAAGGTTCTCTGTGCTATCCATCCTCCTTCGGGTTTCACAGTGCTGCAAACCTTTAGAGTAGTTAATGACCAAAAGCAAGAGCTATGTGCTAGGAAGACCTTGTAATGGAGAGCTTGAAAATCATATAGGGATGTCTATGGGAGTGCCAAGAACAGTAGCACCTAAGTTTCTGGATGTCTCATCTTACTATTGTGGAGAAACTTGCTTCTGTGTTTGAATGCCCATCTGACTTGCTGTCCCCACTTATAACTGCTCTGTCTACCCATGCTCACAACTAGCTTGGAAACCATGAGCAGGCACATCTTTGGGTGGTAACTGCCTGAACATCCCATTTTCAGTTCTGATGGGTAGGCTGCCTTAGTCTTCATCGAGTTGGGAAATCCTGGCATAAAGTCCTGTGACATGCAAACATGCCACTTGTGCCAGCACGATACTGGCTGTAATTCAGATGGAAATTGGATCTTCCTTTCTGCTAGGACTGAAACAACCCCAGATCAAATTGATTTGTGTAATACTCTTGTCTCCTAATGTCTCACAACAACAATTTGTGTGTTTCTTTTACATTTTCTAGGGAGGAGAAGTTACCTCCTGGGGTGCTATTGTCAGGGTGTTGCATGTTTCATAGCTAGGCTAATTGAAAAATTTTCTGTGTCCAGAAAAAGGGTTTAAAGATATCAAAAAAGCTTCAAGCAGAGATCACATCAATTGTCTGGTCCACCTGCTCCTAATAACATTTAACAAGCTCATGTCTTGGGCAGTGAATTCTTAGTCCCCAAATGATATTGCCCTCTCTGGAAACTCTTTTACAACCTCATCAGTTTCCTTAGGTCAACTTTCACTCCAGTATTCAAGCTACATTGCTTGTTCAGCCTGAGCCCACCCACTTCTGAACTCATCGTGGTGTAAGTCAAAGGAGACAGTAGCAGTCAGCAGGAATGAAGAGGGACAAAGGTTTGGGTTCCTCAATCAATATTTCTCATACTGACTCATCAGTAAGAAATCTAGAAAACTTTTGCCCTCACACTGGACAAAAGCACAGAAATGGCTGAAAACCATTACTTATATAAAAATAAAATCTGTGTAGTTCATACCTAAGTGTTTGGGATTTTTTTAAATGTATTTATTTGTTTTGGTATGCTGTCATTTATGAGTCCACCTTCTGCCCTTGCACTTCCTTACTGTGCATGTAATTTTTGATCCTCCAAACACTCAGTTTGCAGCCACTTATCCCTGGATGCACCAGAGACTCTTTATTCCCATCAGTCCAGTCCTCACAGCATATAAATTTCTCCATTTCTGGACATGTCTGGAGCTGCCTGAGTCTCAACAGTGATGATCAGTGAGGAGCTTACTCAACTCTAAACCCTGTTGGGATTCACCAGCTGAGCATGTCCTTACCTGCTTAGCTTTGGGGATTGATCCAGTGGGTGTATTCAGAAGATGCCAACCTGTTCTCCGCACAAACTGCAGCAGCAGGCAGAAATAACCTCTTGCCTGTTTAGTGGTTAGACCCTCTCTCCTAACTTTCAGGAGACCCTTGTTCAAATAACTCCATAAGGACCTTGAACCTACATTTCCAATGTTATAGGAAAGGGCACTAATCCGTAGGTACTCTGATACTCCTCACTGTTTCTCTCCCATTAAACTACCCCATGGTGTATAGCGACGATTGCATAGTTCAGCAGTAAGTGCATTGCCCTGAAAGACCATGTTCTCCTCATCGATATGTTGTGCAAAAAGCTTCCAGGTGGGAAATCTTGAGACCACTACTAATGGCCCTTACTAAAAGACACTGGTGGGACTTGAGAAAGCATTTCTGTGTCTCTTTTTGCTGTCTGTGTGTGGCATAGCCTGTTCTGAGAGCACTGACTAGATCAAGGCCAACGAGTACAATGACTGGAGAAATACCAGCTTGTAGACACTATTTCTCCGTGTGACCAGGGTTTGGGTGACTGTGCGTTGTCACTAGCAGAAGGACAGGTACCTGCAGAGTTAGCTAGACAGCTGTAAGTGCTAAGGGAAGAGCTGTGATTTAAGCACAATGCCTAAAGGTCTTTGGCGGGAAAGGCAGTGTTGTTATTTCAGAGATCCTCTATGGGTTTGTACAGCTCATGCTAGAGGAAAGCGGGTCTTCTGCTCACTATTGGATGATCCACATGAAACAATAAGAAGCTATGATGAGACTCGGGTCATGGAGTTGTCTCTTAAGGTCCTGAGGGTCAAGACACTGTAAAATGTCTTCCCATCTCAGCATCATCTGCAGATGTAATTAGTATGGGCCTAAATTCTAATTCTTCATTATTAATGACACTAATCCAAATCCATCCCTTTCATTTTCCACAAGTTAGTCTGCTCCAACATGGCAAAAAAAAAAAAAAAGCAGAATCGTTTGAACCACTCCTGATTTGGAGAACAGACTCTAAGACACCTGTACTTACTCATGTATCCAGAACCCTCTTTGGGGATGGATGCTCTGTTCCTCCTCTTTTCCCCTGGTGGCTGTGGGACATGGGATCTCCCAGCTCCCCTTGGTGCCCTCCCTGCCACCCTGGCAGGGAATAGCCCTAAGCCCAAGAGGGACGTTGGGTTCCTGCCATCTTGCTGGGAAAAGGTCCGTCTCCGCCAGGATCACCAGACAGGAAGAGATCGGGAGGAGCAACAGGAAAGTGAGGGGAAGGTGGGGGGAGTTCAGCTTTTTCCCATCTTCTATCCTTCCTCTCCAGCAGCAGCACTCCCACACGTGATGTGAATGTAGGGTGCGGCCAGAGATGCACAATCCTCTTTCCTTGCTCAAGGGATGTCACAGGAAGGTGAAACCTGATGAGATTAGATGAGGTACCTTGCTGCAACTGGCTGGCAGCTCCAAAAGACATCTGATGTAACTAAATCCTTGCAGTTCAGCGTAGGCAACAGCTGTGGGAGATAATAAAGATCTCACAGAGCGGGTGCATTTTCCTGCCCATGTTCTCCTTCCTTCCTGGCACACATTGCTGTTGTGGACAGATTTTGCCAGGAATTGCTATCCTCACTAGCTCGGTCTCATCCCGGTAGTTCTCACATTTATTAAACTCATTACCAGGGCTGTGGCTCAGAAAACTAAGTTACTGCATGAGTAACTTCCAAAATGTTACTCCTTTGCTATGGACTTGGCTTCTTGGGATGGGATATTCAGGTGTGCAATATGGTACCAAGTCTGAATGGAGCTTTCTTCACCTCTGGGGCAACCATTACGGCTCTGTCCCCAGGGAACTCCTTAGTGTCCTTCTATTTTTACTCTCCAGGTTTCTCAGGAAGCCAAGCAAAATACAGCATGTTAGGACTGATGGGTATTTGCTTTCAAAGTTGGGTTTGGGGCAAGGTGGGAGACTGAGGAAGAGATCAAGGCTCCTGCCAGAAAGTATAATCTGGGCTTTTCAGAAATGCAGGGGTGCCTTTATTAACAGGAAAACACTTTTCTTCAAATCATTGTAGACTTTAATGTGGAATTTCTGTTCTTTTTTCTATTCCATCGTCTGACTGGCTTTGAGGTTTAGCAGCCCAAACCAACCTCACATGCCTAATGCTACCATAAAGAAGAGGGGAAGCCTTAACAGTCCCCGGTCCACACCTTGGTTGGTGCAGGGGGTCAGGGAGCGTCGTGGAGCCCACACGGCGAGACAGCAGACGTGGTGGGTGACCTTCGCCAGGACAACTTGGTGCACGAAGCCCTGCAGGTCTTGCAGCACCGGGCTGTGGCTGCTCTCCATGATGCCTGGTATAGATGTTTGGTGAATTATGTGACTGATGCACGGAGGCATGGCAAGGGAGAGACTGCAGCACAGGACAGACAGACAAATGACAGACAGACCTGGCTGCATCCCTTGCCTGCTCCTGAAGACAGACTCTTTAATAAGGGTGAGTCCTACTGCCCAGGGACACTCTCAAGAGCAGGGGTTGGTCCCTTGTACTTTAGTAAAGTTCCTGCTCTGGATGATCTGGGGAAAAAAGGATGCTTGAAAGAGACGTACGGAAATTTGAACATTTAGCAACCAGCAAATTATTCTTTAAATGTTGTAGTGTACAACAAAGATTTTTGCATATTCCAGAGACTTACCTATGTCATTCATGAAGCTTAACGTGGAATTAGCCTTGAATGGTTGAGGTTGCTCTTGTGGACAAGAGAGGCACTGCTTCAAGATAGAACTGCAGTGGGAAGTGAAGAGATGATGTTTGAGCTTGAGTCCTAGAGCTATAAGTCTTCTCTGTTCCTTGGCACATGGGATCAGGACTGCCAGAATGGGAGCCAAACTAGCCATTGTCCTAAGGCAGTCCTGCCACCTGGGACTATGGAGAACTCCCAGATCGGGGACCAGTGAAGGGAAAGCATTTCTGTACCGTAGCAGCCTAATTAGGCACCACAGCAAAGCATTTCCATCCGCTTAGGAAGCACTGTCCTGACCTTGCTCCTACGCCTACTCCCTCTCTGTCACAGGACTGAAAGAGCCTCACTCAGCTCTTTTAAAACTGGAAAAGGAGCCCGAGCGCCATCCTTTATGCAAGAGCTGAAAGGTTAATACATGTCACTTCTGTTGGCCAGGACTCTGCAATAGGCTAAGGAGGAGCCAGCCCTTTTTACTGAGGAAAAAGAATCACAAGCCTGCCCCAGCCTGCCCTTTCAACCCTCACAGTTCAACCCCAATTTCACACTACAGGGCTTAGAATAAATATATCCTTCTCTGAGCAGGGCTGTGTCCTCTGAGTTGCAGCAAATGCAAAATGCAATTCATTGCAACGCAATGCGCTGTGCAAGTGGCTCTTAGGTAGGGGGTTTCCTGTGGGTTGCGGGAATAAGCAAGCATCAAGCTCCTGAAATTAGAAAGGTCAGCAGGGATGCTTCTTGCTGGAGTTGCACAAACCCTGGTGCTCAGTTCAGAGGGCATGGAGTTAAAATTAGAAGCAGCTGCAGGGTTACAGAGATTGCTCCTTCAGCCTGACATGCTGGTGGGGTCTGTGGCTTAGGAGCATGAGAAAATAAACATCTCCAGCCTGAATATGTTCTAGAGGATCACAGAAAATACCGCTCCTTCTGTCTTGGACACAAGGGTTGTGATATCAGGAATTCCTCCCTAAATAATCCCTCTCTTTCCTTGGCATATAGAGGATGTGTATACACCTAGTGGTCTACACTGAAATAATAGGGACCAAAGTAATTACGGAATTCTCAGTCGAGTCA
The DNA here is from genome assembly GCA_026212715.1 of Elanus axillaris. NCBI lineage: Eukaryota > Metazoa > Chordata > Aves > Accipitriformes > Accipitridae > Elanus > Elanus axillaris. Next base: position 27,081,837 of record JANZLQ010000017.1, on the reverse strand, counting down.
CTTCCTGGGAAGGTTATGTTGGGTGGACACAGCTCAGAAGATGCCTTGGTGTCTGGCATTTTTCTGGGATATAAAAGACTGAATAATTCAACATTCAGCAGCCCAGAATCTGAGGCCCCTTCTCTGCCGAGTATGTCCCGCATCTCTTTCTGACTCTGGGAATATTTATTCACCAAAAAGACAGCTCCAACAGAAGAGATGGAGAGAGATCCCACAGCCCCAAACAGCCCGTTTGCTTCAGACCTTCTTAGAAACCTTTCTTCAGGTGTTTATCTTCCATCTACTCAAGGTATCTAACCTGGACAAGGGCAAATTGCAGGGACTGACGACTGCCAAGCATGTAATGCATAGTCATATGCAACACCCACTGCAACAGTTTAAATCATTGCCGTGTATCCCTTATCCCATGCCCTAACCACAGCCCACTCCTCCTGCATCCACAAGGATGTACCTCTCTGGAGGAGCAATGGGATCGATTGCTGCAGGAATGGGAGCACTTTGGGAGCAAAACACTTCAACTCCCAAATGTCTGATTCTGGAGCTTGATGTGTGCATGGATTTGAGTTTTTCCATCCCATTCCTAACTCTGCCTTAGGAGGAGTACTCATTCTTGCCAAGGAGCCACCAAACCCTGTAGTGCAAGTTCTCCACCTTCCAGTTAAAGAAAAGATGGAGCTTGCAGGGGACATACACAGCCAGCTTGGAAACTCTCCCTGCCCTCCAGAGCAAAGCCTCCTGCAGGAGCCTGAGGTCCAGAAATAACAACAAACCACCCCTTCCTGTAAAGCAGATGGGATTTCAAGTGGCTGGAGCTAAATACAGTGCTAGGTCAGCAAGGACCCACCCGGAAAGGGGGATTATTGCCCTCTATTAGTGAGAGGAGTGTCTGCTTGCACACATCTGTGAAGACCTCAGCTTTAGAAAGCACATTTCTTTTATTTCAGTGGTTTACACTTTCATTTTCACCATGCTCTTCATCATCTTTCACTGTATATTTCCTATTCAAAAAACAAACAAACAAATAAAACCAACATACATCAAGAAGCAATTTGTCTGGCTGGTAAAAAAAACACCCCCCACCCCCCCCCAAAAAAAAAAACCCACCCAAAAGACAAACAGAAATGCACAGCAAAACATGCCATACAGCTATGCACAGCTAAACATGCCGTACAGCTGTGCAAGTCTTGCATTGCCTTTCCTCCCTCCTCTTCAGCTCTGCTGAAAGACAGCAGCTGTAATCCCCTCCAGGTGGTGACAAGCATTATCTTTCCAGCCAGTATAAACGTGACAGCTCTGGAGCTGGCTGGCAACACGTGTTCCTGTGCTGTAAGAGGGGAGAGGGAAGCTGCAAGACCCAACACGCGTGTGAGTCATACCAGCCAAGGAGAAATGTAAAGTTTGGAAGCAGTACAAGTGTGAGAGATGTAACTGCGAGGGATCCTTTTCAGCTGCGTGCTTCATTCACGGATGCTCTGGGTGATCCTGGGAGAGACGGATGGAGGAAAGAAACACCTACTTCAGCAACATCTGTCTCAACATCTGTCTGCGGGATGGACGCTGTGACTGCTCCCCAGCCCCTCTGGCTGGGGCTTTCGGAGAGCAGGCTGTATGGGTGCAGAGCCCACTCTGCCCCGAGGAGGACAGGCACACGCGTGAGTCACTGCCCAGACACAGACGGTGACAAACACAGACATGAGTGGGACAGGTCTCATGGTGGGGGAACTCCGGTGATTTTGGTTTTCGTGGTTTGCGGATTGCATTTTTGTGTTTTATTTGGTTTCTTTCTCCTTGCTGGTGCCGTAAGCGGGGAACTTACTGACTCAACACAGATAGGGTGTGATGTTGACTGTGCACAAGTGGCTTTAAAATAAGCAAAGTCAACAGCGGGAGGAGAAGTCCTGGGAAATGTTTGCCCTTTCATTAACCCGCTAAGTTCCAGCAGTGGCTTTTAGTAATAGCAGAGAAGGATGATCTTGGAGCCAACAAACACTTTTAAAGTTTCCAAGGATGAGTGGCTTGAGGTCTTGCCTGGCAGTCTGCAAGTCACCACCATAAGCATCATAAGATGCTTTTGGGTAGCTATGCTGGGAGCTCTTCCCACATGAGACATCTCCATCCGAGCGACTTGTCTAGATTCCCTGTGCACTCAGCAGAGATAGAAACAGGCCTGCTGAGAGTGTAATTCATCTGCTCCTAATGTAGTTGTCTACAGCAGAAGAATCACGCTCTTCTTTGCCTCTCTCTCCCCGCTGGTGATAATGGGAGTCTGGATGGTGGGCTCAGAGGGAGACATCTTCGCCAGCAATGTTTAAAGTTAAGTTAATGTGTACCACTTCCAGTGGTACTTCTCATGCCAAGATCAGAGCTACGACTACCCGGCTCAGTGCCTTTCTGAATCCTGCAAGAACTGATGCATCAGAAAGCAGACGTATCACTTTGCTCCCTGTGAAACCAAAAGGCTTCTACACACGACTCCGTACCTGCCAGTCCCTGCCAAAGCGGAGAGACGCACGCTGCAGGGCCCCTGAGCAGCCATGCTGAGCCAGCCGTTCTCCTGCAGGGACTGACAAGCACTAAATAACAAGCTTCTTTTGGCAGCAAACACATTTTCTCTGGCATCTGGAATAGCTCCCTAGCAGGCATCAGTGAACAAAGATGCCACAGCCTTCACCCAATGTCCCTAGGCTGGGTTTTGAACAAAGCCGCCTTGTCGACTTCTGAGTTGCAGGAGTAGTCACCGCTCGAATTCAAACATTTGCTCAAAGTGCCTGGGTCATGGTGCTACAGTCCATGGGCTTCACCTCTCCAGATGACAGTCCTGTGTCACACTCTGAGTAACTGCTGGGAGACCCTGTCTCTTCACATTGCCTGGAGAACCCAGGACAAAAATCCTGATGCACGTACCTAGAGTTAGTGGTATGAATCCAGTCCAGCAGTGAGTTTCCCCTTGGTGTCTTTCCCTTAATTACAAATCAGTGGATGCAACTAGTTTTTGACATTTCTCATGCTAGACACCTTCAAAAGTGTTTTGGGATTGGTTTGTGGAAACCTTGGAAAGGTTTAATAGAAAGTCAGAATACTGATGTCATGGGACATCACTACAGAAGGGGAAAATTGCCCTGCAGCAGCACTGTTTCTGACCCAGACAGAAAATGCAAGAGGGATCACTGGTGCTGTGTGGGTGCTGTCTTTAACCACGAGTATAAGTCCAGACAAGGAGGATTCAGTAGGACTACCAAGTCTTGTGAACAGTGAGTGCTTGAAGGCATTTGCAGTCAATCAAATCCAGCTCATAAAGGCAACGTTCACTTACGTGCAAAGCCCAAGACTGAGCTCATGCACAACGATTTCTGCTTGAACCTTCAAATAGCATCTTAAAGGGATCTTTAATGGTACAGAAGCTACAGGACTGGCCCTTGGAGCAGGCATGGTGTTCATCACGTACTCTGGGTGTGGGAATTAACCTGTTAGTGCAACACTGAGATACTAGAAAATGTGTAAGTATTGCTGTGTCAGAGGACAGTAAATTTTCATTTTCCTGTTGTGCTGGTTTTGGCTGGGATAGAGTTAATTTTCTTCACAGTAGCTAGTATGGGGCTGTGTTTGGGATTTGTGCTGAAAACAGT
>JANZLQ010000017.1:27031981-27074241 GCA_026212715.1 Elanus axillaris | reverse complement strand
CCTCCTCCTCCTTTATTTCTTCCTCTTCCTCCCTCACTTCGTCCTCCTCCTCTTTTGTTTCTTCCTCTTCCTCCTTCACTTCCTCCTCCTCCTCCTTTATTTCTTCCTCTTCCTCCCTCACTTCGTCCTCCTCCTCTTTTGTTTCTTCCTCTTCCTCCTTCTCTTCCTCCTCCTCCTCTTTTGTTTCTTCCTCTTCCTCCTTCTCTTCCTCCTCCTCGTCTTCTTTTGTTTCTTCCTCTTCCTCCTTCATTCCCTCCTCCTCCTCTTTTGTTTCTTCCTCCTTCATTCCCTCCTCCTCCTCTTTTCTTTCTTCCTCTTCCTCCTTCACTTCCTCTTTCTCCTCTTTTGCTTCTTCCTCCTCCTTCATGTCTTCCACTTCCTCTTTTGTTTCTTCTTCCTTCTCATTCACTTCCTCCTCCTCCTCCTCCTTTGTTTCTTCTTCCTCCTCCTCTTTTGTTTCTTCCTCCTCCTCCTTCACTCCCTCCTCCTCCTCCTGCTCTTCCTCCTCTTTTATTTCCTCTTCCTCCTTTGTCTCCTCTGCTGCTTCATCTTTAACTTCCTCATCTTCTTTCTCTTTTGTTTCTCCCTCCTCTTCCTCTTTTGTTTCCTCCTCTTCTTCTGTCTTCATGATTTCTTCTTCCTCTTTCTCTTCTTCCTCCTCTTTTTCTTCCTCTTCTTCTCCTCTCTCTTTTGTTTCTTCCCCCACTACTTCTGCTTCTTCCTTTTCTTCTTCTTTGGTTTCTTCATCTTTAACCTCATCCTCCATCTCGCAGTTTTGACTCTCTGATATTTCAGATCCTTCTCCATCTCTGTTCAGTGTTGAGCTGCCCACTTCATTTAATTCTGGCTCCTTTTCTTCATTGCCCTCCACTTCCATTTCACTTGGCTGGGGTTCACCCTCATCATTCTCCTCATTTGGATTGCCATTTTCTGCTGCTTCCTCCACAGAACTGCTGGGAATTGTTTTGATGTCCTGGGCTGCTTCTGAGGCACAGGCTTCCTCATTATCATTTTTCTTCAACCTCAGGATTTGCTGTAAATCAAATGCCTTCATGACTGGGGCATTGGTGGCCACCACCAGCTTTCTTGCGGGCTTGGAAGCCATTTTTTTCCTCACACAAGAATCACATGGGCAGTACTCCTCCTCACTTGTTTGTTTGCTAAGACTGGCCTCAAAAGCTGCACTAAATGCTGTATCTTCAGTTACATCAAATGATAAGTCTGATGTGTCCTCTAGCCTAGTCTGGGTTCCATTTTTGTCACTGATGAGTGACTTTTTATGCATAGTTTGCAATCGCCGTCTCCTCTGCTCAGTTTGGAGTGTTGACTCACGCTTGAGTGGTTCATCCGGAGGTCTTGGCATAGTCTTCCCTGCTCTGCTTTTGATCTTCCTCATCTCCTTATCTATGCTTCTTTGTATCCGTTTACTCACTTCTTCCTTCAGCTCCAGTATCATTTCATCCATCTGCTGGTTGTTCTGCAGGTTCCACCTGACTTTGAACTCATTCATGGCACTGACATAGTGGGTCATGAACTCCTTCTCGATTTTCCTGAGCAGTCTCAGGACCCAGGTTGGGTCCGGATCCATTGAATTTTGCTGGACAAAGGATGTGCCCACAGTGGTGGCCATATTGACTTTGGGCTCTGGGTCATTTGGAGACTCTTTTCCAAGCTGCTTTTCCAAATCATCTTTCAGCTCTGTCCCACAATCAGCATCATCGACATTTGTAGCATCATTAGCGGGTAGCTGATCAGCTTCCTCTTCAAGATTTTCTTTTGGGAGTTCATCATTCACAGCTTCATCTTCTTGTTCTCCATTTTCAGTTAATTTGCCGTTTTCTTTGTTTTCCTTTTCTCCCCCTTCCTCCTGACCATTTTCACAGTTACTGCACTGATCCTCCTTATTGTCTTCTGCCTCCTGAACTAGAGAGTCCTCCCTAGTAGACTGTGCTTTTGCCTCTCCTTTTGATTCTAAGCAGGCTGTCGAAGGTCGGGATGACTGCTCTTCCTCTTTACTTTGCTCCACACCCTCAGTCAGTTCAGTGCTAGTCTCTACATTTTCCACTTGTCCAGCTGGTTTGAGTTCAGCAGTTTTCTGTGCCGTTAAGGTGCGGTGCCTGGCACCAGCTGTACTCTCCTCTGAGCCACCAGAACCACTGCTAACGTCAACCCCAGAGGAGGACATGGGGGTGAAGACACAATCTACAGATTTGAGGGCTTTAAATCCAGAGGATGTCTTTGCCGGCTCACTTACCTCTTGACCTGAACTTGGACCACTTTTTTCAGCTGTGCATCCAAACCACAGGGCTTGAAAAATGTTCAGCAGCTCCATATACCTTGGCTTATTCAAACGTTTTGACATATCTGATGGATCTTCTGACTCTTCATCAAGGAGTTGGAGACTTGCAAGACAAGTAATTAAAACATTGGCAGAGTTACTCAGTTTTCTCCCCATAGTGGGGGACACTTCAGGCAAACTGTTTGATCGGTCAAATTTTGTTTCATGTTTTGAACTGAGCAAGGCCTTCATGATCTGGACCGAAGTCTGAACAGAGGTTGGCAGGTCTCTTCTGTTGTTATTTTGGCTGGATGTAACCGACTGGCTGCATTCCGCCTGGTCAGCTTTGGCAGCTTCAGACACAACCTCAGAGATTTTTTCCTGATTCACACACTCTTCAGCCTCTTCATTAATAGCAGTGCCTTCTGCTGCCTCTTTTCCCACTTCATCCTTTGCTTCACTTTCAGCCTCCTCTACATTCTTTTTCTCACCTTTTTCATCCTCTGAGATTTCCTTGGCATTTGGACAGTATGATACCTCAGTGGTTGCCTCTATACATTCCTCTTCTGCGTCATTCTCCATTTCATATTTAATAAGCAATGTTTCTGAAGGGATTTTACTTAGCCATTCTTGCACAACTTCTTCTGGAGTTGTATTTGGTAGAGTAGATGGCATTAAATCACTCCCTTCCTCCTGCATACCTGTGCTTTCTAACTCTCCCTCCACTTTTCGGTTGCAAGAATCATCAGTCTCTTTATTCTTCTGATCATTTATTTCAGTTGCAGCTGATTTAGACCCGTAGGAAGTTGCTTTGGAGGAATCTACAATTTCTTTCTGCTCTTTTCCTGTGGTCAGCACTGACTCAGTACCTATGCTGCTAAGGGAGGAATTCTTCAACATGGCTGAATGTATTTTTTTGCTGTTTGGCTTCCCTTTTGGTGGGGCAGGACAATGCATACTACATACTGACAAAGTCTCAGACAGTGATGCTCGGCTGGAGTTTGACGTCTTCACACGGAGATTTCTACTTCTCACCTGCCTTGATTTTGAAGATTGAGATATGTTTGATTGTAAACACCTATCATCACTGTCCTGGGATATCTGTGTCAACAAGCATTTATCTTTTACTTCTGACTTTGAAGAGACTCTTGAAGAGACACTTGCAGGGCTTCCATTCCTAATCCCAGTCTCAGCTGAGTGGTCAGCTTTTGAACATATGCTCTCACTCATACTTCCTTGTCTTGAAGAAGGGGCCTCTGAATTTATCTTGGAATGACCCTCTCCAGCTTTTCCATTAGGGCTTGAAACACTTGAGCAGAGGGATGATGGCTTGCTCTTTTCTTCTCTGTGGCTTCTCTTCTTTGAGCCTTTTGAGGATACACTGTAGCCATTGGTGGTACTTTTCAAGCTTTTCTCCTCAGTAAAACCTGTAATCGCTTCTGCTTCACTAGTAGATGAAATGTTTGAGTGAAAAGATCCTGAGTTATGAGACATGGGGTCTCCAATAGATTTTTTCTTGATTTCACATGTGCTTCTGGAGTAATTAGATGCCCTGCTGCATGATCTCAGATCATCTGCATGTAGGGAATTCTTCTTTTTATTCAGAGTGGATTCAAGTGAAGACACAGACATTTCAGACTGTGCATCCAAATGAATATGGCTGTGTTTGCTTTTTTTGGATCCTCTGGAAGAGCAAGAGGCATTGCACAGAATCTCATCACTGTCACTTCTCTTGCTGTTCCTGTCACTAGCTCTGCAATGGGGGGTACTTTGCGTAGAGCATCGTTCACTTTCACTGCTCTCATCTCTAATTGATCGGCTGGGCTTTGTTTTTTCTGACACTGAGCTTACTTCATCGATTTCATCTTGTTCTGCTTCAACCTCTTCAGCCTCTTTCTTAGGGCAGGACTCACTGGAGAAGGAGGAGACCACCGCATTGTCATCAGAGTGATCATTCTGTTCACTCTTTGCTGTTGGCGTGATACAGTTACTAGACTTGCTGTGCACACTGTTGGCAGGAGTAGAGCACCTAGTGTTGTTGTCTTCTTGATTTGACTTCTGAAGACTTGAGGAGGACATGCTCCTACCCACACTACTTGTTTCCTCACATATGTTCTTCTTGCTCTGTCTGGACTGCAGAGATGACCTTGACATGACACTCCCAACTCTGCTGCTTTCAATCTCTTCCGCATCACTCTTTAAGCACTTCACAGAGGAAACTTCAAAACAGTTTTCATCTTCATTTTGTGAATTGGTTTTGCTGGCCTCATGGTCTTCGGGGGCATCTTGAGTATCCAGGTTGTTTTCACAGCTTGAATGTGACATTAAACCCAAGGATGAAGGTCTCTGACTATTGCTCGTGCTTGTTCGAGTGTATTCTTGCTGGTCTTCTCCATTGGAAGCACCTGTAGACAAATCACTTCGACATACACACCTTTTAGTGGATCTATATGCCACTCTGTTCTCTATAGTCTCTGAATAGGATGAGGACTCTTGCACAATGTGCTCAGAGAATTCCTCACTGGATGTGGTGTGGAGGCTATCCACAGAAGCCATTTTTTTGTGGACTACTCTCCTCCGGGAAGATGTGCTGGAGCATGATGACCGTGTGTGCCAGGTGCTTCGTACACTGGGCTCTTCCTTCTGGGATGTGTGCATGGGGTTTTTCCAAATGTCATAGTCCTGGTGCTTCTTTCCACAGCTATGACAATGAGCCTCATCACATTCTGATTCCTCAAGTTTTGACATGTAAGAATCAATATCACAGGGATATAATGAGTCATCCGCCTCTGAGCTGGCTTCGGGGTTCATTTTCTGTATGGGGTCTACGCCGCTGTCCTCCTCTACACCTGACTCTTCGCAAGGCATCTGGTTCATCAGATTGGACTTTTTAATCTGGGTGGACCACTGCAAAGTCTCATCATTTAGCAAGCGGAAGCGGACTTTCATCTCAACGGACAGGCTACCATCCTTGTTCACATGTACCCGTTTTTCTATGTCATCATTGACCAAGGAATGGACCAGTTCCCCAGGTTTTGGATGTGAGAAACTGTTTGAGAAAGATGCGCCATTATCCGGTGAGGCAACGAGACCATTAGGATACGACTTTTCTGATGATAAAGAGAATCTCATTGACCTATTGCTTGATGCTGACCGTGGATGGATAACACTTTTTTTGGCTTTCAGTCCAAAGTTCACTGGAGTTTGAAATAAGTAAAGAAAAGAAAGATGGAGAGAAATGTTAACTCATATAAAGATAACACAAAATGTATAGGTCAAACCCTCAAACTAGTGAATACTAATATTATTCCATTAAAGCTAAGCCTATGCCAGTTTATGTAATTTGAAAATTCGGCTTAGACTAAGTAATGACCATAAATATTAAGTTTTGAATTAATAATCTATATTAAAATCCTCTATACCTTAACCTTACCTTTTTTTTTTTAAATCTAAATTGAAACACGAACACTTTTTTTGTCATATTAAGTGCATGCCAGGAAGAAAAAGAAATATATATAGAGAGAGCAATTTAGTCTCAGAGTTTCTGTATTTTATCATGCTGCAAATATCCCTTTATTTAACTGTGCAAGTTTTCATCCTTCATATTCAGTCAGGGAAAAGTACACAGAGAAGTGACCCTTTTCCTTAGCTAGAGGTCAAGTGTCACACATTTGTTGTGCATCATCCACTTCTTCACTCACATGCCAGGAAACACAGGTGTGGCTGTAGACACTAGAGCAGCACTCAGTCCCTGCAGGGATGTGGCACTATAAATAATTATAATGCTTATTAAAACATAAAGAAAAAATGGAAAAGGAATTGTAAGCTGGTGATAGTTACAAAAAGAAATAGTGGTAGTTATAGAAGAAAGCAGTAATAGTAAGGGAATTTTAAGAACTGTAATCCAAAGCACATCTCTATAGCTCAGTGCAGCGATCTGCATACGTTTATTGAAGTCCTCGACCCTTCATTTCAAGTACAGTACATTGCTATCATGCAGTTTTGCAAGACACGCACCTATCTCATTATCTCATTTCTAATACAAATTTGTTCAAAGTTTACTCTCATATATCTGGACAACCATATGCCTCTGTGGGCATATGGATATGCAGCTGAATGAAGCACTTTTTAGGCAGGAAGTGTTGAACAGGGAGCACACCAGCCAAGATCAATAACACATGAAATAGCTCTTATCTAACCATCCTTATGCATTTGAACTGATATATTTGCTCAGTCTCTTGATGGACAAAGCTTCAGATTATTCCCACTGCTCCCTCCATTTTTTTATGTCTCAGGCAATGAGTGTGGCATGTCCTTAAATTTCTACAACTAGTTGTCAACATAGAAGCGAGTCTTTCCTGGGTCCTGGTATTGACAATGGCAAGAAACAGGTGCACCTCCAGAGCCCACTTCATTTCACCCTAAACCAAATCCCTAACATAGGTGAGATGAATTGCCCTTTGCACATGGGAAGTTTCTTTTCATAGGCTACTGATGTTGGCTGGGTGTGACCTTAGATAACTCATGATGAAGTGCCTAAGAAATATCATCCTGAATAACCCATAACATACTCCTTCCTGAACATAACCTTTCCATAAAAACACGCTTTGTTCCCAAAAGGCTCCACTGCAGCTGTAACGTGCAGGAGCAACTGAATCTCCTGCTGACAAAACCGGGGCATCCTCTGGTCCTGGTGCAGGCAAATTTAGAAGTGCTGGCATTATATGACAGAAAGACAAGGGGATAGAGGATTCGTGGGAAATCTCAAGGGTTTGGGGAGCCTCAGAGGCAGACACAGGAAAGGAGGGAGTTCTGGAAGGAAAAGGAGACACAGAGATATGAAAGAGGAAGGGAAGTCAGCCAGACACGGGGAGCATGTAAAAGAAAGACTGGAGGGTGTAGGGAGGAAATCCTAGAAGGAAACCAGAGAAAAAGAAGGGGAGGATGGAAAGGCCTGGGAGGCAGAGAGAGGGAAGTACATTTTCCACATGAAATCTGCACGTTGGGGCAGTACAATAGGTGCCTGCAATCTCCACGTTGTGGGACACAGGCCTGGAGAGGACGGTGCAATATGCACCAGAGTTTTTCTTACTTTCATTGTTTTCATTGACATTGTTGCCATTGGAACGGGGAGCCAGGTTGGGCAGCTTCTCCACTGAGTGTTTCCTCAAATTCTCCATCGATACAGGTTTAAATGGCTCCCGGCCGACACAGACCAGCACGCTGGGACAGTGAAGCAGAGCCTGCATGCTGTCGATCTAGAAAGAGAAGAGCAAGTGGATCCCTGTGAGCCAATAGAGCAGAACTACATTTTACCTTCCAGGTCCAGAATCACCTGCCATTTAGATGTCACCTAAAATAAAATAAACATGATGCTGGAGAACTTCAGGGTCTACCAGGGCCTGTTGGCAGACTCCGTTGCAGTACTTTTCCATCAAAAGAGACCCTCTGCTGTGTTTTAATCAGATCTCCTAAGGTAGGGAAGGGATGGGAGAGATTGCCTAAGGGAGAAGATATCTCATTTATTACAAGGTTTTACATGTTCTGGGAAAGATTTAGGCATAATCAATGTGGTAGTAAGGAAGGAGGTGGAACCAGAGGCTTCTTGGTTTCCCTATCAGAGAATTATGCTCTTCACTTCTAATTCCTGCATGGGACAGCAATATACTCCCTGGTAAATGCTACCTTCCAGATTGACCATTAGTTCTCTTTCTTCCTCTGCTCAGGAAAGGGCAAGAACTGTGAATTCCCCTAATATTACCTTAAATACTGTCTCAAATATTACCTCAAGTGTTGCCTCAATGCTGGACAATGTGGGACATTGTCCCTCAGCGTGGGAAGTGCCTGTGAAGGACTCTCCATTCCTCCACGAGAACCCAGGCTTACACACTGCCTCTTCATCTTCGCCTCATGACCTGTGTCTGGATTACGCCCCAAGTCCTTCATATTAGCTGCAGCTAGGAACAGGGAGCAGGGCTAGACACAGCAGAAAGTCACTTGTACCCAAATACAACATTTACCTAGCATCTAAAGGAGCAGGAATCAGTCCTGTGGTAAGCACTGGCTAGACAAAGCCTGGACCCTCTTCCATCTTGCTTCTGCAATCCTTTATTTGTAAGACTGAAGTTAAGCTCCCAGGTAAACCACTCATTGGCTTCTAGAAGGATGAGAGGGCTCTCTTGCTGTCTGAAAGGGCTTGAGAGTGGCCAACATCTGGCAGCTTTGTGCTCTCAGGGGTCTCCACGATCCAGCTAGGATGTTCCTTCCTCCTCAGACTGCGACATCAGGAGAACATCTCTAGAGCATACGGGGACTCACCAATAAGAAGTGACCGTGCAATGGGCTACCAAGATGTTAGCTAGCACCGGTGGTGGGCTGAGCAGTATCTTGCCCATAAGATGCACCCTGACCTCACCGTGTCACTTAATCATCAGCCCTTTAACTAGCAGCCGAGTATGGAAGAGAACGAATCTCAGAGGGGCTGTGATGACAATTCTGCAGTTGTCACACGTGCCTGGCATAACAGAGCGTGAAGGGCGGACCTCCTTCTCTAAATATTGCTATAGCTTCAGAATGAAGAATCTGTCCCCCTTTCAGAGCCCAAGCCCTGACTTTGTGAAATGCCTCCGGGGTTTTCTGAGATTAGTTAGTACCACCAGGGCTTTGGGAGGTGCTGAGATAATAGTGCTGGACCTTGCGCAAAAAAGAGGAGGGTGACTATGTGGAGGGTGAAAGGAAGAGACGGACAGAACCACACTCAAGATCCAGTTAAACACTTGCAGTAATTTTTCTTACAGTAAACCATATGGCATCAACCTTTTGTTGTATTTAGTGGGAATACACTAAAATCCCATCATCTTCCCTTTTTTTTTTATTTACTGTTTGCACTGTAACAACACTTGGAGCCTGAGGCCCATTGAGTTTGGTGCTATAACGTCCCGCAGTAAGCGAGGCTCTGCTCTCTAAAGCTTACATTAAGCACCACTGCGTGTAAAGCAACAAAACTCTTGAGTCTATGTGATAAACACCATGAAACAGAAACAGAAAATAACCCACAAATCTCAGTCTATCTATCCCTACTGCTTGTCATTTGTCAATAAATCCACTTTCAGTCCATATATTTCTAAAGGAAACATCTTTCTAGCTCGCTCAAAAAGTTTACAGAAAAGCTATAATTTAATAAATGACAATATTTTGAGTAGGGTTTTTTCCACCTGTATATTTCTTTTACTTCTTTACTTGCCTGGTCTTTTTTCTTTTGTTTTTTTTTAACTCCATTAGTGAGATCTTTCACTGTGTCCTCATACAAGTAGAAAAAAGGTGAGGGTAAAAAAGGAGAAAGAGAAAAGGGAAAGGAGGGAGAGAAGTAAGAAAAATAGATGTGAAATCCCTTCTGATCTTAATGTAAACCAACCTGACTTTAAAAACCCACTAAGTTTAGGAACTATTCCTATTTGCAGGGGACATGTTTTCAGTGAAAGCTATTTTTTGCCCAGGACATTTCCTCACATGGTACTGTGTCTGTATATAGATACTTCAATCACACTCATCACTGGTGCGTTGTGTCTGCAGAAAATAGATGGTGCCAATGACACAGCTTCAGGAATCGATGCAGCTGAGCCAGATGAGTTATTGAATTTATATATACTCCACAAACCAAATCCTTTCATATGGAGTATACTTGTGTTATGTGATTCAAAATAAAGGGCCTGTCATGTAGTATTTCTGGCATCATCAGCTCTTTAGCAGTGTTTATACCTATAACATAGCCTTTATTCCTAATAAATTGCAAGCTTACTCTCTTTGAATTAATAAATGTAGAAATGAATCTATATTTGGGAAATCAGCATTTCATAACGTTTCATTGTTAAAAACATTTTGGTGGTTGTAAATACAACGGAATATTTCCTAAGTGTTAAATAAATAATTTTTCTCACATTGATTTGGTTTAATGCAACATTCATTCGGTCAGGGCAGTACAGCAGAGCTGGGATAACAGTTCATCTCACTTTGCTCAGCACAGAGCTTTCCCACAGTGCTGCATGAATCCCACCCTCTCAACAACACGTCGTTGCCTGGCCTATACAGAGGACATCTATCTTTAGGGCAATCAACATGGCATTTTTTACTAGTGCTAAATTATCTCTAAACAGTCTGTCCCCGCTTAGGTGTTTAGCGACTTGCAGCTCGCTCAGCATGTCCCAGGATGAGATCCATGTGTTGCTTCTCAGATTTGCTTCTTCTTAAGGAATATATAAACATTATTTCTAATGTGAAGAGATCAGATCCTGAACCTGCAGCCATGCCAGTGTCTACTGTTGCCCCTGAATGTGCTGAGTGAAATATTGGCCCCATTTCAGCTAGTGGCAGAATTTCCCCGGCTTTTCTGTAATCTGCATCACACTGGTAACAACTAGGAAACAACACAAAACCCAGGAGCTTTCTTTTGCTACCCTGCAAGAGAAGTGAGCCCGTTCTTCTGCTTAGACATAACAACCACCAGACAAAGTTATTACGGCTTGTGAAGCTGTATTTTCCATGCATTTTCTGCATTGATTTTTCATGCTGGGGGAGGAAACAGGACATCAAACAGAAAATCAGTGAAGTGGTTTGAGAGATAAGATTGCGAGATTTGGCAGTAACACCATGGCAAAAAGCAGACACGGTAGCTATTCATAGTTCAGAAGCACGTGAGCCCCAGAGAAAGAGATGAAATATCAGATCTGATTAAATTATGAGAAAATAATCTGACGTTGAATTGCTGTTCAAGATAGGTAAGAGGTGGGAATGGTCCTGCAGAGAGGACAGTGTAAATTCCAGAGTATGGGATGTTGTTCAAGGCTGAGATGTGCCTCCCCAAGCACGATCCTAGTCTAACTCTCAGGAGTTCTCTTACTCTAAAGTTGTTTGCTCTGGGACCTAGGCTTTCATAAGCAATGCTTTCATGTGCAATTTCTATGAAGGAACATACTGTCATCATCTCAGGCAAGTTGTGAAAAACAAGGAACAGGCATCCTTCTGTAAATGTTGAAAACAAAGGACACAAAGGTAATAGCTAGATTTGGCCTCAGATTTTGGACATTTAAAAGTTAGGTGTGTAGGACTGAGCTAGTCAACCAGGGCTGTGTAATCCAAGTAGAAAGGGCAATTCCTGTACCCTGCATTGGACATCTCTCCTACTGTGAGACAAATCATGCTCTGGAAATGCCTTTCTCCCTTGCTATACAGCACCTTGGAATGATTAGGAGAGAGATTAACCCCAGCCAACGTGACCACTCAATAGTTATCAGGAAGCATCATCTGAGCTGAATATTGAGTATCAGCTCCAGGATCCCCAGCCTGTGCTCATTCTTGAAGGAAATATTATTTCAATGAGTTGCTGCTCTTAATTAGTATTTTAGGAATAGAGTCATAATTAAATTCAGCTGTATAATATTGAATGTGGCATAATCCTAATATAAGTAAGATCAGAAATAGAACATGCTGGGACAAACCTTATAGGTCTGTTCTGAAGCAGGGAGACTGTCACTGCAGTAAATATTAAGTGATTTTAAAGGTTCATTTAAATTTCTTGCAGCTGGTGAAAACCCAGGACTTTAGAGACTGTTGTTGTCTGACCTTTACTGTATTGGATTATTTTTTTATTTATTTATACAGGTAATTCCATTAAAAATAAGAAAACAATTTTTTCCACTGCAAGAGTGGCTGAACACTGGAACAGGTTGCTCAGATATGTTGTGAAGTCTCCATCCTTGGAGGTATTCAAAACCCAGCTGGACACTTGAACAACCTGAACCTAGCTGGACATCTGAACAACCTGCTCTAGTTGACTGTGCTTTGAAAAGGGGGATTGGATGAGATTATCTCCAAAGGTCTCCTCCAACCTCAGCAATAATGTGATTCTGTGATTTGTTGTAGGAGAGGTGGTTGTTATTTTCATATAGACCTCAACCTGAGTGGAACTGAAAGAGTAGAACGTAGATATTCTTAGCTGCCTTAGCTGTCACAATCAGTAGAGAAAAATAAATGTCATTAGGGTGGGATGTGTTTCATTTAAAAGCAGCAATAAAACCTTAGATAGCTGGTTCTTTCTTTTTTTTTGGGGGGGGGGGGGAATCAGAAGATGCCACAGTGAAATAAAATGGTGGCTGCTGGTTGGTCAGCACAGATTTTTTCCGACATTTCAGTTTTCTTTGTTTGCTCAGAGATGCCATTTATCTCTTCCGAGCAGTGGCCTGTAAGGAAATCCTTCTGGTAAACAGATTCCTCACTTCCCTCAGGCTGCCACAGCAAGATTTTTGAGTACCCATGCCAGGATACCATATTACAAGAAAACAGTATTATATCCCCGTCCAGTTTAGCCATAAAAAACAAAGGGAACTGATTGTGAATACTTAAAATCTGGTGATCACCTCAAGGAGCTGTGATGGAGAAGGGAATGCCCTGCACTGTTGTTTCTCCATTAACTCATCACACTTGATTGTAAGTCATCTTTTACAATCTAGGCTTCTTGCACAGTGGTGGAGAGCAACCAATATTTCTGGGGGACGGGTCATTTCACCCCAGGAAAGCCACCTGATACCGGTGGTACATCCCCCATTGGGCATGCCTGCCTCTTTCACTGTCTAGAGAGAAAGTCAATCATCTCAATCCAGTTGTCTAAACGTACATAACTAGAGCAAGTTGAGATCTTCTAGAGTATCTAATATGTTCCTGAGGATATCAGACAGAATGCAAACTAAATATGAGACCTGTGCCCCACCAGACTACCACCTGAAAGCTAAACAGGTAACATCTAGCATATTCATATAGAGACAGAAAATGAAGTGTCTTCGTCTGCAAGCTGAATCCCAAAACACGGTAACTTCCAAGAATATTTTAATCCATGATAAGTGAACAGCCAGGAATAAAATAGAAGAAAATGAATGGCTTATGATAAAGGTCTTTGATGGGTTAGGAAAGAGTTCCTTTGGATAACTCAGGCCCCAGTCAAGCCCTCTTTTGAGTTCCCTCAATGCAATTACCCCGTCATACGAGCTCAAGAGAAGGGTTGCTCACATCTAAGGCACTTGATGTTCAGAGGAAAAAAATCCTCTAAGCAAGATTCACAGAAAAAAATCTCTAACAGCTTGTACTTGGTGGGCTGAAAGACTCCCGTTAAAGTTTTATTGTGTAATCCTTGAAAAAGAAGTTAAGTTTCTCAATCTTGCTGTAAAACCTGATCCAAATCCCACTGCAACCAATGGAGACAAAGTTGCTGACCTCTACAGACTCTGGATCAGGAACCAACAGGATTATGGAGGCTGTTAGTGAAGTTCTGGACCAGAAAGCCAAAAACTTGTTGCCAATACTTGCCTCTGTTGAAGTATTTTTGTCTGAATCAGTCAACTTCTGGCCCACTGTGGTGTCTTAAAGATCAGGTGCTGCTATGTGAAAAAAAAAAATTGCAATTTGCTGCTGTGCGTTAAACCTATATACACAGACTCTTCCAAGGAAACGTCAGCTGTGTCTTTAGTTTTCATTGAAGTCTTTGTACTTCTGACAATAAAATTAGGATTTTTCAAAACAGTAGAACTTCTGTTTACTTGCATGCTTCATTATCTCACATCACAGGATCTCCCTGTCACAGTGGGATATGTCATGTATGGATTGGTTCAAAAAAGCTAAATGTTCATTCCAATAAAAATGTTTCATAGATGATAGGGCCCCCACTGGGGAGGCCACCATGTGCAAGGTGGAAATGAAAGGACATCCTCTCTTCTGAACCATGTCTTTTTTTTTTTTCAGTTTGGGTGCTATCCCTTGGAGGACGGATTGTCTCCATGAATGTTACTGTACAGTACCTACCACACAGGGGCTGTGATCTCAGCAAGGACCTCTAGGTGTTACTGCAACACTATTAATAATAATATGTCATCATTACCTAAACAGAAGAAAGACAAATATAACATCTTTA
This sequence comes from Elanus axillaris, assembly GCA_026212715.1. Classification (NCBI taxonomy): domain Eukaryota; kingdom Metazoa; phylum Chordata; class Aves; order Accipitriformes; family Accipitridae; genus Elanus; species Elanus axillaris. The sequence goes on along the minus strand of JANZLQ010000017.1, from coordinate 27,060,007 downwards.
AAATTAGGAATCTGTTGCTTGTTGTGGAGAACATGTTACCTTCCTCTTCCCAGAGGAGAAAGAACCTTTGTAAACCTTACTGACCTCAGAAGCTGAATATAGATACCAGTTTCTGATGAAAGTAAAATGTAGGAGACATCTTTTGTTTTAACTCTGCTGGCTACCAGCCAACCAAAGACATTTGAGAGTTAGAGAGAGAAAGACAGAATGGGGAAATAACACTAGGCACAGTTGAGATCACTAGTCCATAAACTAATCCACCTTCCAAAGAGTGCAGAGATGCAAGGGAGAAACAGGAAAAGCTTGTAACAGACATGTTGAAGAAAAGGCTAACGGGCTGAGTTCATCGCCTATCATGCTGACTCATTGCCTCGTTTCCTTGTGCTCTTTCATCTGTTCCCTTTTGTCTTTCATTCAGATTTACAACTCTTTGGAGTGCAAACAGCCCTTTTGTTTTGTAGTTGTACTACATTCAGTCCAGGGGGATCCTGGCTCTGAACTGGGGTTTATTTAACCATAATAAATTTTGTATTTTATTCATGCCATTCCCCAGACTTTGCACTGGAGGAATTAGAGTGGATCTTCTGGGGAGTGGCTTTTTAAAGCTATGCTAATCTGTTGGTCAGAAGGTGAATCATTGGGTGTTGCCACTCCATGCCCACATACATATTAGCAAATTAGCGGAAGAAAACAAGGAGGAAGGTATAGGAAAGAGCATTACTTGACCTCACTTTCTCTAAGATCAGCACGGGCAACCTCCCCCACACCCTACCACAGTGGAACACCCCTTTCCCCATCTGCGGAGAGGCTGGTGGATGTGGCATGGGTGTGTGCTTGGTGAGCAGCCAGAAGACTCTCCCTATCGCATCAGAAGGAACGCAAAACAAGAGCTAATATTGAACTTAAATTAGGGAACTATTGCATGGAAATGGATCTAACCCTTTGCAAACTGTAGCACCCAAGTAATTAGTCTAGAAGAGAGTATGCAGCACCCCTTCCATCTCCCATGGCAAATCAAAACTCACATGGTCTCTTACACACTAAATCAAATATCAGGTCCCAAAATCCACATGCAGAAAGCAGGAGAGATGCCAGCGTCCTAGGCACCCGCAATAGCAGGTCATCTGCTAAACATAAATTACTTGCTGCTACCTTTATTTGGTTCTTATATCATGGGAATATGGGCCAGTCCATTGCTCCAGGTGATGAAATGCAGCACTATAAGATGATCTGTCATACCAACACTTCTAAAAACATCAGCATCTTCTAGAACTTTTCAGACATGAGCTATCTAGTTTTCTGGTTTGACCACTGTGTAAAGCTGCATGAAAAATGATAGCTTTGGGAGCTGTGATCTGGAAATCAGGCCATGAAGCACTCAAACAGCCAAGTAAAATACGTGGAAGACAGAGGAATAATGCACTGCACTGCTTTCTCAGTCAACCACAGGCAAAGATCATGTTTAGCTATTTCACTGCTGGCGGCTTTTCCTGGAGCACTCACAGATGCTTTTTCCCTGTGTGTGACACTTTGCAGATGCATAAAGAAAATGTTCTGAGTTTGCCCCTGGAAATAGTCTGGATGAACAGGTCTTTCACCACTGCAGGTGAGACACTACAATCAGAAGTTCAGTGGCCATTGGAAATCATCTGGGTAGCAGCAGAAGAGACCCACCGAATGGAAGAAGGGGAAGGAATAGGAAGGACTGAAAAAAAAGGCATGGAGAAAGCAGAAAACATTTTGGGAAACAGGTGAAGAGGACAAAAAGGGGGAAAAAACCTGATTTACAGCCTGGTTCAGTTTGGAAGACAGGCTGCTGGGATCGTGTGAGGGGTGCCATGATTCCTGCCTCTGGGGGGGGTGAGCTGGCTCCCGATGAAGACTATGGGAAGCTTCCTGAGGACTTCCACTGAGTGCTGGTTTCAACCGGGGAGCTCCCCACAACGCACTGACTTCATACGCAAGCTTTCGATGGCCTTTTCCCTACCCACCCACCCTGTCAGCTCAAAATGAGGTCTGGGACTGTTCTAGTTGCGACTCGGGCAGAGAAACAGAAAATTGCTGTTAAGGGTGCAAATTTCAACGTAGAAGAGAGGAAGGCATTTCTTAGAAAGTTTTTGCTGCAGGTATTTCCCACCTTCTGACACACTGCAATTCCTCAGTGAAATCAGAGTCCACCACCTGCTCCTTTGGCACCAGGTTCATTAAATCTAGTCCATCCAGCCTCAGCATCTGAAAACCATGAGTCACACTAACATCCACCCCACCCCAAGCGCCTGCCCTTATCCTCTCCGAGGGCAGGATTAGCTTAAAAATTGACAAGTCCTGAAAAACACTAAGCATTTGGTTCTTGTGATTAGCCTTGTGGTGATTGAGTCAGTGGGAAGGATACAGTTCATGAGTTCCAGCTTCTCCCCATGACCACAATCTCAAAACTTACTTTTTTTTATATGGGGAATATCTACATCATGGATGAAAAGTTACTCCAGCTGGAAACTGTGAGGGAAAAGAGAGAAGCACAACATAGGTGCGTTCCAACTAGCTGTAGGAGCTGGGACGGAATATGTAAACCCTACTGCTTCTAGATGAAGCTCATAGATCCATACGGCGTTGTTCCATGGTCCTACCATCCAGGGTGTCTCTTAGTGGAAACATTTGTGCATTCTGCTTCTTTGAGAACTATGGATACAGTATATGGACTCCAGAAGCTCAGGGCATAAAGAGAAACACATTTAGCTGAAACCCCTGGTTTAATGGAGTAGCTTTCTTGTTACTGAGTCCAGAGTTTCACTTTCAATTTGCTAAGTCGATAGTACAAATGTGAAAGCTGGAAAGTTGTTTACTTCTACACAGTAGAAGTAGCTCCCCTGATGTTAACTTATTTCAGAAAAGATGCAAGCTGAAAGAAAACCAGACCTTGCAGCAGAATCCTTTGAATTCTCTGTTCAGGGCCCAAAAAGAAGCAGCAAACTGATGAAAATGCAAAACATCCTCTCTTTTCCTCTCCCGTTAGTGGTAAAAACTCCAAAATCTGCATTTGGAAAACCAGATAACCCCATGAAAAAAAACAGCCTTTCCTGCAAAAATTCTTTGCAGAAACAGTGATTTCTACTTTAAGTACTTAAAGAAAATTCACAGTTTTTCCAGGAGAGGGTGGAATTCTGCTATTCTTTGTATTCTAAGTAAATGAATAAATAGAAGCCTCAAGTTCACAAATATTATTGCATATACTAAATACTATGATTGGAAATGTCTTTGCCCTGGATTAAATTCAAAAGAATTAGAAAGTAATTACACTTTGCTACATTATTATTATTGAAAGAACAAAATCTCCTCAGGCTAAGAGAATCATTTGCATTTAGTATATGTTAGATAAGAAAGTATTAGATTTGGTATATGTTAGATAAGAAAGTGGCTAGCACATGGGGTCCATTTAACTACATCTTGTAAGGCACTGGGCCAAATGATTTCAGGGCATCTCAAAGGTTCATAAAACACACCTGGATATGAGTCTTCTTATGGATCAGGTTCATGGAAAGTTTTGCTGAGGTTTACAGATCGCTTGTGTAAATCTCATTGGAGTCATTGTGGTTTTGGCATGGAATCAGAGAATATTGAACCTGAAACCTGTGGTTTGTTTTTAGACTATGAGTCACACACACGGTGGGTGGAAAGTGGTACAGCTCACTTGATAACAACGGTTCGCACCAGATGAGGGGCTGAAACTGGTTGCAGTTATTCATACCTGAACACAGCATGAAACCAAGTGTCACAGTGAATATGTCAACATAAACCAGAAGATTAACTACCCCAAGGAGGGGGATTATCACCTTTCTTCTCTTAGTGTTTACATATATACCTCCATTTAAAACAGCTTATTTGCCTCCATCTATCCCATTCCATCAGGGTCTTGATGACACCTGTCATTAAGACAGATGAGCTTGGTAGGCAGCCCAAACATGAGTGGCCTAGAGGATGCCTGCGGGCAGTCTACAGATGTCCTAGAAATGGCTATATGGATGTGTAAATCTGAGCCAGGAAATATGTCAGACAAGCCTGTTTCCTGGCCTTGCACCCTGAGGTCGCTGTAAATCCAGTCACTATTAGCAAGGATGATTTAGTAATAATAGTTAGGCCAATACCTTTACTAATAACAGCTAAAAATGAAAATTCTGACTTTACAGCTAAATTAAACAATTCTGGATCCAGGGCACTGAAACAGAGTTGCCTGTACTGTTAAATTCTTAGAATGGTCTTTAGTGCATTCAAAGCCTGGATCAGCTGGCACTCTCCCAAGCAATTCCTGGACAGATCTGGGAGTTAACATATGCCAGGGACCTTTCCTAAGGAGTAGTTTGAATGTGGCCACCCAATTACAAAGGCTGTGGGAATTAGACCCTATTTTGGAGGCTACAGAGTATGGATATGTATAGATAGTGCCAGTCGGTGTCAGGGCCAGAGTATGTGCCCTGATACTATTCTGCCTACTAGAATAGCTGCAGCCCATGGGGCTACTTCTGGCTGAGGAAGATCTTGGCCTACAGGTTGCTGGAGAGTGAGAAGACACACTGGGGAAAGAATCACTTCATATGTGCCCTTCTGTCTTTCTCCAAGGCTGCTACAACTGGCCACCGCCAAAGATGGCTTGATTTGACCCAGAATGGTTAGTCTTGCCACAGCATCTAGTGTGTCTCATTCCAAACTCTACACAAACACAGAAGAAAAATGAGGGTCCTTACCCCAAGGAGTTTCTAATAACTAATCCTTTACGGTCTCCAGTTAGTGGTGCCTGAGGAAGCATTCCTCAACTCATGATTGCTCCCCTGATTAACTCGCACAGTAATTCTCTGATCCCTCAAGGAAATTTGGTTGCATACAGTGCTCATTCTGCAGTGTTCTCACTTGTAGAGTCTAAGGCAAAAGAGACTCTTTCTGGTCATCTACGCTGCCTTTCTACATAACAGTCTGGATCAGATTCACTCATTAAATATAACAACTTACGGTCAGCCTTGAGTGCGCCTAAGCAAAAAACCATCTAAGGCTTGGCCTGACTCCAACAAACATAAAACTAGCCACATCCCTTGGAAAACTCTTCCGACGGTTGATAAATCCCATTTGAGAAGCTCATGGTAATTGCCACCAATAGCCATAAACTATGTAGACTATTTACCATAACACAATGCGGTTTCAAATGCCATACAAGAAGGAGTATTGGATTTTAAGGAAGAACTTGGTTTTGTTTTTGTTTTAATTTAAGACAGTCAGTAAAAGGCAGGCCTAGTCATTCAAGAGTAAGTGCAGGAATCAGGACATCTGTGACTAGACATATAGTCATGTTGCTGGGTTCCTGTGACTTAAAGAAGTCTTAATGACTGTTCAGCTGGCGGGTCCTGGATAATTGCCATTTGTCAGGGAAATCCTCTGTTGCTGCGCAGTTACCGTCACGTAATCCTACACGTCATTTCTTATAGTTTAATTGTCTGTGAGGATTTCTGCTCCTCCTGTGATGATCTCTCTCTGTCTCTTTGCCCCTAGAGGCTTTCTTCCCTCTCCAGAGGCAGGTGGTGGGGATCTGCACATAGGTGGACTCCCCTGTGGTTTAGACCATGGAGAAAGAAAATGCGCTGGGTTGTATAAGAACTTCCCAGAACAGAGATTAAAGTCTGTCTGATGGAGAAGATAATCTACAAATTTTACCCTACCTTTTTTATTGAGATATCTGCTCTTAGTAGCACACCTGGTTCTTTTTTAGTATAGAACTCATGTCCCTAGTAAAAACTAGGAAAGCAACAATTTTCAACTATCTCATCAGCCAAGTGATCTTCAGACAGAGTCCCATGTCTTATGTTTGCTAGCATTTAACAATCTGTAGTACTTTAAAACAAGCATATGAAAACCTAGGCTTGGGTTAATTTTAGGTGACTAGTCTGAGTCAGTCTTCCAATCTTCTTCTATATTCAATAAAAAGAGGCCAACAGGCAAAATCAGCCCCCATCCTAAATGCCTAATAAGATGATCAGATTTAGATTAATTAAGTCGAGGCCTGTCTATCTTTTAGCGCAGAAACTCGCACAAAGTTTCACTGACAAGTTAATGACATGTCAATGTTAACCTAAATAGCAGATTTCTCCATTTGAGCACTATTTCCAGTTAATCACCTGGAAAACAGTAACTGATGGCTAGACCAGAAAAGAACTATATGATTTACACTTTTATCTTGCTGAAAATTTAACTGATTTTTCTAAGCTAAAATCAAATTAAACTTGTCTCTAGTCCCATAATCATCAAATTACTATTTTGCTTTACAAAGTGACAACAAAAATCACGGTTAGTTTGGGAAGAGGGGCTCCTGGCTCTGCTGAAATCAGTGTCCAAATACTTAAACACCTATTCACTTTGGTGGGAGTAGCTCTTCCTTCCTAGTAGGCAGTCTGCTTGATGCTTTAAGAGTAAAAATGCTGGTTTCACCTTATTTAAGGCTTCAGGAGTTAGAATGAAAATTCAATGTATAAATACCAATAGAACCACTCTGGATTTCTACTAACATTGGAATCAGGATCTTTCAGTCACTGTTTCTACTGACCTGAGTTTTACATAATTATTATAGGCTAATTCTGAATTCATAGCATAGAAAGACTCTCTGGCCCAAGAGCAGTGAAGGCCCCATAATCCAGGCCACAGAAGAAACAACCAGCGAATATACTGACCTTTCCTAGGAAGTTCATAAAGTATAATTTTGAAAATATGTGAGAGGTAAATAAGCAGACAAAGGGGAGCAAGAAAAGACAAAATAACAGTGATCACAAAAGCAAGAGCTCTGCTGGCCTCCACTGGATCTTGATGCTACACCACCACCTTTAGCCTTACAATGAACTTCATCTGTGTTAGGATTCTGCATAGCTGCCCATGACCTTCTTCTGACTTTGTTCCATGAAAAAGAAAAATAGATAAAATGTTCAGTTTATTGGCTTCATGAAATCACTAGCATTTATTCCTTTTTGGGTAAAACCTTACACTAAAGCTAATTTGAAAAGAAATGGGACAAAATGAGGGCTATAAAAATAAATTATACAAGTTTTGTCTGGAGAAGAAAATATACTGATGTACAAAACCAGTGAGATTTGCAGTCCAAAAAGTTTATTTCCCTGTAAGTTATGATTGAATTAAACTTAGAGGTTTACTGGAAACTTTTGTGGACTAGGTGGACTACAAAAGGAAGAAAACACTTCTCTGCTTTTTAAAATCAATACTACATGAAAGGAAGACAAAACAACAAGCCTGTTCCATGTGTGTCTAAGTTTATACCCATTAAAGGTATAATAGGGAACCAAAGACTTGTAATTTTGAAGTGTTCTGGATTTTTTCGACAAAATGGTAAAGATACTAAAACAGAGCCACTGGGACAGTATATGCCAACCATACATTATGTTTCGGAGGTGATTTAACTTATTTTAAGATTTGAGTTTAGATCTGTAATTATAGTAGTAGAAGAAAACAAAAGGAGATCTAAGGGGCAACACTCCCAGGTCTATGAGTAGCACTTTCCTTGGTGGAAGAGAATGATTCACCTGTAGGAGACGAGATTTTTCCTTTTTTGTGTTCAGTTTTCAAGAGATCAAGAAAAAAAATGGCAGCAAAAGAGACACTGTGAACCTGCTATTAAATGCCATGAATTATGTTGTTCTAAGCCAGACAAATACAAAGTCAGTCAAGTAGCAGTCCAGATTCATTGCTTAGGAACGAGTTTTACTGTTATTCAGCTAATCTGTCAAATCACGGGAAAGAATGTCAAAAGTTACTGTTTCCCTCAATCCTAGCCCTCTTTGCCAGAAATAATGGCCTCTGTAATAAGTCTTGCAAAAAATTTACATAGACATGTCATAAAAGCAGTTTACAAAATTATTAAAAGATAATTTGAATTATTATTAGAAGATAATAATAGGAGAAACAAGGAAATACCCAAGAAATATGAAGCATCCAGACACCTTTGAATAGTCATGGAAGAATGGAGGCTTGTTTTTGTTGTCTCTAACAGAAAATTCAAATGTAAATATAAAGTCAAGACACCAGCTGAAGGAGGTTATTTCAGGAAATGCCCCAAATCATGTGAAAAATCTGCCATTTTCACCCCTCAGAGAAACTGCTAGTATTTGGTGAAAACTCTGGGATACAACCAATTGTGCATAGGGAACAGAGATCTTGAAGTACAACAAGAAAACTTAGGCAGAAGAACAAAAATGGTTTAGAGAGTCCTTATGAAAGGAAAAATTCGGAAAATCCAAGACAGAGTGACTTTTTTTTGTGGTTTAAATGCTTTGCACCCAAGACTAGAGCAACAGGTCCAGGAAGTCCTAACAGCGATGACCATTGAATGAGCAGTAACAAACAGTTAAAAAGCAAAAGGTAAATGGATGAAATGAAGAATGGCCAAAATATCACTTTAAAAGATTCCGCAGAAAATATATGAATAATCACATATTTCCTAGCTCTGTGTAAGCTGGTAATATTGATCAGGTTGGACACATAGACAGCTATCACTGTGATATTCTACGTAAGATTAAAAGGACTGCAGATTAAATTAATAAAGTACAGAAGATTAACTGCCTATTGACAAGACGGTAATGAAAATGTTCATATCCAAAAAAAAAAAGAATCCCAAGGGACTGTGGAGAGATTAAGTAAGTGATAGTGTTTGATCCACAGCTACATTTCTGCAGATGGAAAACATGGGGATTTATTGTGGAAAATATCATTATCACTACCTAGAAGATAATCTTAAACTCTGTGGCATGCCAGAGAGGATGATCTAGCTGCAACAAAGAGCATCAGTATCTTTTCAAGTGACGTTCATGTGCAGCCTAGGCCGAACCATTTCCAGAAACAAAGGCTGAACCGGGAATGGTGATGCAAAACAAGTGACAAAGCTATTGACACGTTGTCTCCTGAAGAGACCTACACAGCTTGTCACTTAAACTGTCAGCAAAGATGTTAGCAAGTAAAACTTAGTAGGTGCCATCAGCTTCAGATACTCCACAGCGACCGCTCCTGGTCAGTTGGTACACCTGTCATTCTAGCCATGTCTTGCCATGTCTTGGCACGTTGGGATGAGATCCGACTCTGGGAGAATAGAGACTTTTAGACAGCATGACCACCACTGCAGAGCTGAAAATGTAAAAGATAACTGCATGACTTTAGATGGAAAGAGAGATGGAGGCTGAATAATAGTGAAGATATTGTGTTTACAGAGCATGTATTTAGTATATATGCCACCTAAAATATTGGTGTTTATAATGACTAGAAGGGAAATTGTGGGAAACTCATTTAAGAATCACAAGGATAACTTTAAGACTGCACTAAGAAGTAGAAAGCAAACCTTTTCTTTAGAGAAATGAGTGAAAATTCTCAAAAATGGAAGAAGTGAAGAAGAAGTTACTACCACTACACAAGATTATTATCTCCATGTGGACTGAACAGGAGTCCAAGTCGGAGTCCAAGTCATGAAAACTGGAGAAATCAGTGACAAAATAAAATACTAATCCAGAGATTATAAAGCATCTTGGCAGCAGGGTGAGGTTTGTTGGGTTTTTTTTCTTAAATTGAGTTGACTACACCTGTAGTAGCAAAGCAAGCAGTGCCAGACCCTGTCCTTCAGAACGGAGGTCAACTGAAGCAGCCTGGCTGCTCAGACACAGGCTGGCCACATCCAAACCACCTACAGCAAATGGCCCCAGGCACTAAATCTAAAGTGTTGGGAGACCGTTACTCTGGGTCAAGACCAAACCAGGGAAGATGTTAAGAAATTAGCGGAATAGAGAAAAGAAGGATGAGATTCTGCTCTAACACCTTTTAATTTATTAGTATAGTTGTAGCTGTGGTACACAGCAAACTTCAGCTTGCAAATTAATTGATGTTGAAGGTCTTTTCCAACCTAAATGATTCTACAATTCTCTAACCTAACTGATTCTGAAGGCCTCTAGACACCTATCTTTGGCCAGCTCCGAGTTCAATGGACTGTCAGCTTAGTCTCAACAGCTATATGGGAGCTTAGCCACTTAACTCACCTACAGAAACATTTAGACACTGACATGCTGAATCTGAAACAAATCCAGCTTCAGGTATCTGCAGTCATTTAGACAGTTCCTTGGAAAGTAGCTGTCTAAAGCCCCTATTTCTTTCCATTGACTGCTGAAATAACCTGGGGCATGGGATTTGTCTTGCCTACCATGTAGGCAACTGCAAGTGAGCCATTTTTTTCTGCTCTCCCATTAGAAGAAACACAGACTCTAGACACACTTAGAAAAGTTGAATCCTACAGTAGGGTGGCCAGCTTGCTCATCTTTTACTTAGACAACTGATTTTTAGGCCATGAAGTCTGAGGAGATGATTTATCTATTTTGCTTATCCTAGGCCATGTTGGGTTGTCCACAGCAAATTTTCCTCTCTTGCTCCTAGGTCTTTTTTCATAAATCCTTAGTTTCTACAAGACCCTCGGTTTCTGAGCAAGACTGCAATTTTACTTCTCTGGCATATGTGGAGTGGCACTGTCCTTTCCCTGGCATTTCATCTCATCTCTAGCTGCAGTCAGGCTGACGCTCTTTTAGCCTCTAGATCAGTAGGGTTGGGAAAGCTGTAGCAGTAGGGTGTTCGGGAAGGATATTTTCCTTGGAACTTTCAGCTGAGAACAGGAAGCTCTTTCAGAGTGGTGGGCATAGCAGAAAGCACCGTGATAAGACGTGTTGCCTCCACCAGGAAAGATAACTTAAAGTACCATTATCCCCTCCCTCTCTCCTTCATAGCTGCGCACTCCTGCCCCTGTGCTAGGTAAAAATTATTTGGGTTAAAAATATTCCTCTTTTTTTTTTTTTCCCCCCTCCTGGATAGTGGGTCATTTGAACCCAAGTCATTCCAGTCATCTGGTTCAGAAAGTGACACCACAAATTGTTGTAACATTACCACTGAGGAGCTGGCACACAGCACTGTAAAGGTGGGAAAAGTGGCAAGGAGCAGGGTAACCACTCCACTCAGCTGCATTGCCAGGGACAAGTCAGGCTAACATGAGACACCTCTTCAGAAGAAAAGAAATACAGGTTAGTCTACGTCACAATGAGATGGAGAAGAATCAGGAGAAACTCAGGTTTGTCAGGAAATTCCTTTGGGAACAGAACATAGGATTTGTCGTGTCCCAGATTTACTATGAGAGTCCACCCCAACTGGCACATTCACCAAATCATCAATACAAATGCATCACCTGATCCCACTCATACCCTAATTACATATGCATTTATTAGTTACGTTACCATAATGCTGAGGATCCCACATCATGAGCAGGACCCTGTTCCATTAGGAAATATGCAACCACAAGGTGCTACCTAAGGGCCATCTTACTCTGTTGAATTCCCAGCTGTTAGGTATAGAAAAGTTAAGCCTGTGTTGGGACATGCCTCCCAGGAGAAGGTGGGAAACTCCATTATTAGAAGTTTATTTAGGGTTTTATACCCAGCTGCAAAACATTGAGCTTCTGGACTTCTGTCAAAAGTTGCCTCCCATTGACCCAAAACTGATGTATGAAGTTCCTGAATGGCTGAACCAGATTCTTCTACATCACCCATTCATGTAATTAATGGGGAAGTACCTAGTGTGACAATAACTACACAAGACAAAAGGATTAATGTACTGTGGGTAACCTATTGGCCCCATAAGCTAAAGGATGTGCATCACAGGGAGTGCAAACATGGATGTGATAACAGCTGTTAGAATAACTGACCAGCACCAGGTATCAGAGATACTTGCCTTCTTCCCATCAACAGTGTAAAGCTTCTTCACTGGGAACTGCAGGATCTCTGAAATCTCATCCAGGAGTGTTTTGAAACTCCTGGCATTTCTGCGGTTCAAGATAATTGAGCGCCGAAACCCACTTTCTCCATTCTTAACTAGAGTGATTTTTTTGGGTATTCTGGGGCCATGCTGAGTGAAAGGTGTGGAATACTCTTCAAACTTGCCCTCCTGAGCTGCTCTTCTCAAAGTACTGGAGGGACGACCATTTCGCGGAGGGCCTGGCCTGTGTCCCCCAGAAGTAATGCTAATAGGCTTGACGTATTTCTTGTCGGAGCAAAGGTAGCATCCTCCATCCTCCAGCTGGTCCAGCTCACTGATGCAATGTATTCCTCGTGGGGTGGTGATGGTCCGTACCCCAAATGGCAGTGGGACCCTATGAGAGAGGTCATCCATGAGTGCATTGAAGCTCTTGAAGCTTCGCTGGTTGATGGCCATCTTGACTCCCGCAAACTGAGGATCTCCACTCTTGAAGAAGGTTATTTTTTTGGCTGGGGGTGCCTTGGTGACAGTGCTTGTCCGAGCCAAGGAGGGAAGGGGCTGCTCATAGTTGTAGGAGCTGGTGGTTGACAGGTAGTCAGCAGGCACCTGAGTCATCCCTCTTGCTTAAAGGTAACTACAAGAGAAGCAAAAACAGAGTAGAGTTTGTCTGAGTCATGCAGAATCAGTGCCTGACTAGCACGGGAGCAGAGTTTGTTTTCCTCGCAACAGTTTTACCATCTATGCTTGATCAAGAGCAGATTGTACCAACATGGAGTTACGAACTCACTGGCTCAGGTAGATATGAGGAAACACGGCAGGAAGAGTAGCCGTAACCCTGCTCCTCACAGTTAAACCATCCTCGTCCCGCAGATGCCAATGAGAATTCAGTCAGCGTTAGTCGACCCTGAGGCACAAAAAGTATGAGTCAGACCCCAAGCAAAACCCACAAAAAATTATATTTGTGTATTGTTGTCTTTTTTGAGTTTTGCGTCTTCCTTGCTTATATTTTTGAGGTTTTCTCAGAAACTATCAGAGCCAGTGATTATTTTGGTTTTATTTTTACAAGCAGAGCACTGAGATTGTCCTGTAACCCTTTAACCCCATGAACAGGCACATAACAAAAAAAACCAAAACAAAACTGAATTTGTTCACGTAGCGATTGCACATTGTAGCACACAAGCAGTCCTGAGTGTAGCAAGGGGCAGAGTAGTTTGGTTTCAGAACAGCTGCCCATGGTGTGCTAAAGTAAGGTCTGGATGAAAATCCATGGCAGTTATGTAAACAACTAACAGTAAGAAATATCACAAGATCTCAGATAGAACTACAAAAGTTGGTTCTGCTAAACAGTGGGAAAGTTTGAAATGAGCCTGGTAAGCACAGATGTGAGGAGAACGATCTGCCCAATTTCTGTCAGAAGAGCTGGTGTCCTTCACTTTTAAAGCAAAACTGACTTGGGTGTTTTAAGTCTGGAGGTTGAACCCCAGCTTTTGGAACCCTTGTGTTTTTAATATCTTGGCCATGATGGAGACAAGTAGAAAAGAGACTGGGCTCTACTCTTTCTTGCTTGTCCTTATCAAATGCATTGTCTTGGAAGTAACCACTAAGAAATTCAGACCCCACATGGAGTGAAACTACTATGCCAAAAAAGACAACGCTGGTTTTGACATGGGGAAAAAAAAAAAAACCAAAGCAAAAACACTACTATTTACAACTGCTAAAATATTGTCTGTAATGAGTATGACAAATGTCTATTTCATGAATATGAACAGTGATTCCACAGTTCACTTTGAGTTAATTACTTAAACTTAAATGGAGAGTCTCAAAATGTCATTTAGAGATGTCATCTTCTGATCAGAATTTACTGCTCACAGGTAGGCAGCAAACCGTTTGAATTGCTAGTAAGGAATCAGTAGCTTGTCTTGAGGCTTGCAGAAGGTGGTTTTGGCTACAAGTACCTACATCCAATTTACTTTCCAAATTATATTTTTAGTTGACAGCAGTTTTCTATGGCAACTTTAAAAAAAATCTCTCACAAGAAAGGAATTTTTTTAGTGTTCAGAGATGATTTAGAAAACAATAAATATGCTTCTAATGATGTTTCCTTCAGTTTGCTCCTGGTTATGCTTCTTGCAGCAGCTGAATAAAGTTCTAGTTTCAAGAAACTAGTCATGCTACTCACAAATTATTCTTTGGAGAACCAGTTCAGGGACCACTGTAATTAATGGGAATTTTGTCACTGATTGCAGAGGTGCAGCATTCAAAAAGCTGTAAATGCTGGTTTTCTCCACATTTTAGAACAAGATCATTATTTTCTTACTGTGCTACTCTCTTGTGAAATATTTGTGCACTTTGTACTACAGCAAATTCACTCCTGCAGTAAATGGAAGTTTAACCTCAGCTAGGTGAGAAAAGACATTAGGCACCATTTGAAAGATTATTACTTTGACAAATCTCTGCTTTTTTATATCCATGCATGCTGACAAAGGTTTCAGTATGATTTATTCTTTCCATGTACATATTTCACCAAGCAATTATTCACTTATTTATTTCCCAGGTAAAGGTCAATCCATCACTCTATCTTCCAGGGAAAAAAATATCTCATTTCTCTATTTTTCAACAGCTTTCAGAAAGGTGGCTTTAACTTTTTCTCCATGAGTCCCACATTAAAGCTTTCAGACACCATCAGCATAATTTATAAACAAACCCATTATCCAAATTGTAGTCCCTGGACCAATGGTGGTCCACAATATGCTGGCTGCACTCCCAGAAATCTAACTGCTTCCCAAGGATTTGTTCTACTTTTTTCAAGCTGTTAAATCATCTTGAAAGAAGTACAAAAAATTAAAATAAGGGACAAATCATAACATATTTTCCCAATACTAATTTTCTTTGGGAATAATTTCACAAAACTGTTAAGAAACCAGCAATGTAAAGGAACATCAATCCCTTAAGTTTTGGGTGATAGAGTTGGTTACTCACGCAAGACTACATGGTCTGTCAGATCTGCTCTTATGAAGCAGCATATAATGTGAAGAAAGAGCCTTCCACAAAAACCTTGCATGAAATATAAAGAGTTCCCACAGGGAGAAGTTTTGTATTGTCCATTTGAAGTTTCAGAATTGGAAGGGGATTCTACTGTCTATCTGGCAAGGCAACAAAAATGGTCATCTTGCCTAAAGACATCTTTTTACAGATATATGAGAAGAGTCTTAATGCATATTTTTGTACTTACATTGAAATACTTCATGCCTCTTGCTCAGGATGACTTTTTCGTATAGAATATCCAAGAAATTAAAAATAAATCTACAAAATAATAATAAAAAGCCCCAACATAGCCAACCAACCACCTTCGGGATGTAATGCAGTGGAAAATGCAGGGAAAAGCATTAGCAAGTTACATGCTGTCAATCAAACTGTCCTCAAAATGACTGACCACAGCTTGGAGGGTTAATCAGGACTGTGTTGCTAAGGATAGAAAGAAAAGCTACCTAAGCTGCTGGAGAAGGCTCTCAAATCCACTGGGGCTTTAGGCACAGTTTGCCCAATCCTTCTCTTGCTTGCGCCCATGTAACTCAGGTATAAATCTAATTCAGTGACACTCCTCTCAAGTCATAACAGTATAAATGAGAATGCAGTAGTCAAAGCCAAAGAGGTAATATTTTCCTCTTGCATAAAGGCCTGCAGAGATGTGGAAAAACTTTCCTGAGCCACCCCACTCATCAACTCATCAACCCACCCACTCATCAACAACACTTTGGAATCAGATTTATCTTTTGGGGTAACACTGGGGAAAACCATGGAGCTAGAGTGAAGATGATGATAGCTCTTAAGTATTCGTGTATCTGTTTGTTACTTCTCAGCTGGTTGATAGTCACTTACTCAAGATATAGATGGCTGAGATTCATAACAATTTTTCAGTGAAATATTGTCTTAACAGGAAAGTCTGGTGAGTCCTAACCCAAATATTTTCAAGTTCATGGCGGATGACAAAGTCAGATTCTCAGATAATGCTCAACAGCTGGATCACTGAGATTTGGGCATGAATTAAGGACAATCAACCTGTCAATGATAAATGACAAGAAATGACTTGTTCTTTCATAATTCACCTATAATACCCTTCCTGCTTTCTCTCACACTTCCTCTTTGCAAAGAAGACACACACACACACAACAACAAAAACCAATCAGTTGCATTCAAGTACAAAATCAGTGGCAAACCCCACTTTTCTGTGAACTGGAATTCTTGTCTTTTAGCAATATTTATTCATTACTGACATAGCCATTGCACCTGTGTGCCAATGCCACTTACAGCACTAGGCATCTTCTTTTGTAGAAAGCAATTACTTGCAGAGAGACCAGAGTCATAAAGGGCTTTTATTGGAAAGGCAGGGACATGGGGATCCTGCAAGAATAGGTTCAGCAAGTTTTATATCTCATAACCTTAACATGAATCTTCCAAATGTAAGGTTAGTGTTCGAGCCGCTACACGGTCCTCTTATACAGCTGTCCACTGGTGGACAGCACACCTTTCAGGGTTCAGAGACCATTCCTGTGAGGTCCTGGATCCAGAAGAACAAGGTCATCTCTCTATAGGCTTGCATCTACTATAAGAGGTCAGCAGCACTACTGGAAAATTTGTAGGAGTCCAGGCACGGGAAAGCCTGAACCCCTCATGGAGGCCATTCTGCCCAATAAGGACTGCGTCAGGCAGGCTGGCCCCTATTTTTCAATTTCCCATTACAGTTCAAAATGACATCTTAGAAAGACTAAGCCACAGCAGGCTGGTGTCACACGCTTCTAAACCTTATCAAACCTCTGCTATCAAACTTCACACAGAGGAAGGTACGTGACCATGTGGTTGGGCATCCATTGCCCCTTAGGCAAAATCCCCCGGAACCCTTAAAACATCTACAGCATGTCTCTTCACATCGGCCTTCACCTTCTGTTCCCTCACACTGGGCTTTTTATTTCTGAAGGGTTTTTTCAGCCTTCTCTCTGGTGGGGACGTAAGAGGAGAGGAATCCAGATATTGCCTGAGCTGAGGCAGGGGAGCTGACAGAGAACTTGACTCAAAGAATTGGGCACCAAGTCTATAATGTCAGTTTGAGAGATGGGAAGGCCTTTATGAGAAGCATCCAGACTTGACTTAAATTAACTGTCAAGAGTCTATCCCTGTCCAGAGGCAACCGTTCTAATAGATAATCCCACTTATTGGTAAACATATGTGCCTTTTCTCTAGCCTAAATATGCCTACTGTCAATTTTTGTATGGCTTTCCTTGATAAATTAGCGTGCAGACTTTTACTGGAATTTTTCTCTTCCCATACAAGCAGTTGTAGCTTCCATTTTTACAAATTCATTTCTTCCAGACATAAGAAAAATTTACAGGTCGCCATTAACATTTAGAATAGGGCTGGTTGAAAAATCCAGGTGCGTATTCTAGGGAAATCATGAACAAGATTCTTTAATTTGATTTTTTTTCCCAGTAAAGGTGGGAGGTTCTGGCAAGAAAGATGAATCATCGTTTTGTAAGGTCTAACTATGCTTCTTTAAAAAGGTTCATTTCAATTTACTCTGTGCCCTTTTTGAGAAAGAAAAATACTTTTTAAATGTCAAAGTGATCTTATTAACAAGGAGTATTTATGGTCTGACCAAGCCAAGTATCGTATGGAAAATGACAGAAGCTGAGACATTTGATTCATAAAAGAGAAAAGTATTGAATTGGAAGGCAGCATATCCATTTGCCTGTGATTATATAAGAATTCCCTGCAATCAAAACAGGTAGATTGTATATTTTCCCCTCAATTTATTTGTTACTTTAAATTACTTGAAAAGGATTGTCAAACTCTGTATCGCATTTGAAGTTTTAATTGTCTGCTAAAGAGGTTTCCAATGGCCACCACTGTCTTTCAGTTCCATGGCTGAATGAGCTTAAACCAGAGCACTCTTCTTCACTCAGGTCCTCATCAGAGCTGGTGTTAAATACAAGGAAAGCCACCTCTTGGTAGGAACAGTACATTGGTAGTTGCAGACGTTGTGACCGTACCTTGAACCACACCGCTGGACCAGAAAGCTAGAAGGCATGCTGGAGATGCAACCTCTATATTCTCTGCTAAACCCAACCTGGCTTTGATGGCACCTACAGTTTATAACATTTTCCTCTACTGTTCTCAGAGAAGAACATGGGCGCATCCACCTAGGAGGATTTGGATTCATTGCATCTAAGATCATCTATTTCTTTCCCTTCTCTTCTGGGATTCAGTTGGGAATTTACCATAGGGCTATCTCCGCTATTAAGCCGTACTGTGCCCACGTCCCATTCCTTGCAGGTAAGGACAGTCAAGAGTCCTGAGCGGAAACAAGCACAATATTAGTTTCTCTCAAGTCCTCTCTTGGAGCATGCGCTTACCCAAGCTCTGATGTTCGTGTCCATGCCTATGAACTGGATGTTTTTGTACTCCGAGCAACAGTATAACAGGCAGGCTGTTCTTCGCAGAGCTCTAGGGCTGGAATCAGAGGCAGGGCAGCACTAGAGATGGCTACTCAGAAATCCTCATTAGTGACCTGGATGATGAGGGGGCACCCTCAGCAAGTTCCCCAGTAACACCAAACTGTTGGGAGCAGCTGACGTGCTGGAGGGCAGGACTGCCATTTGGAAGGATCGTGAAAGTCTGGAGAAATTAGCTGACACGACCCCCAGGAGAAGAAAACGACAACCGTGTGTCAGGGCCGGTAACGCCCTGCAGTAACGCAGGCTCAGGCTGACTGACAGCAGCTTTGCAGAAATGGATGGGGGGGTGGTCCGGGTGGACAAGAAGTTGATCGGGAGTCAGCAATGAGCCCTCATGGCAAAGACCACCACCCACATCCTGCAATGTATTTGCAAGAGCGTCTGAAGCAGGCCAAGAGAAGTCATAACTCCCTTGGGCTTGGCTCTTTTGAGAGCACACCCGGACACTGTCCAGGTTGGGACTCCATAGTACAAGGAAGGTACTGGCATACTGGCGTGAGTCCAGCAAAGGCCACCAAGACGGCAGGGCAAAATAGGAGCACATGATGTGCAGGGGGAGGGCGAGAGCAATAAAATTGTTCAACCGGGAGAATAGACTTGGAGGCATTCGTCTCATTGTCTGTAACTACCTAGGGCCTGGTTACGGAGAGCCAGACTCTTCCCAGAAGAGCACAGTGAAGCGCTGTGGCAGATACAAGGGGCAGCCCGCCAAATGCCATTTAGGTACTTGAAAAAAATTCTTCATGATGGTGATCAAAGACTGGGAGCCAAGCAGTAGAGGAAGAGCCAACCCCGGAGATACTCACAACTCAGCTGAGCAACTTGATCTGTTGGGCCTGGCTAGGAGTGTGTGGTTGGAGCAGAGAACTTCCAAAGTCCCTTCCAGCCTAGTTTATTCCATGATTCAGTGAAGGTAAGGCAGCGTCTCCAAAGGTTGTCTGCACTCTCCTTGGCTCGGCCTCGTGGTAATTAAGACCCAGTTAAGTGCCAGTTTAATATGCTACATACTTTGTAGCAATCTGAACTTTTCCATCTGCAGAGATGTTTTCTGTGATCTGACAGAATACTCCACTTCGAATTAATTTAATATTATTAGCTCTTCCCTTTTGTGATTACTGGATCTTCTTCTAAGTAAATTAAATATTCATTTATAAACGTGACGCAGATCTGAGTAGATAAGATTTTTTGTTGTTGTTTTGGGGGCTTTGCTGGGAGTTTTATTTTGGGGTTGGTGGGGTTTTCTTTGAAAGAATGTATTGCTTTTTCTTTATTTGGGTCCATATCAGTTTGAAACAAGTCAATCTTCAAAGCACAGCAGTCCAAGTTGTATTTCCAGCTACAGCCTTCAATGCAAAGGATTACATTGCACTTAACCCAGGTAATCAAGAAGCCCAGCTTTCTGGAGGATAAGAATTAGTCTCAGGGATCAGATTCACCTACAGCAAATCTCCCTCCTATTCTAGATGCTTTATCCAATTAGTTTTTCAGCCATCAACCACAGGTGCAAAGAAAGAAAACCCTCTGAAATAGCTAAAAAATACTTTTTTTTCCTAATGTTCCTTACTTTTAAAAGCATTTATTCTGTAGTTAATATCTCTACAGTTGATACATCAGTCTTCATGGACTTAAATTATGAACTTGAGTCCCTTCAACATGAGATAAAATACAGTTGAGAAACATTATTACTTTGCCAAGAGTCACCCTCACCATGCAAATAAGAGGTGCAGTTATGAAGACCAAAGCTCATGGTACCAGTAGCAGTTCAGAGAAGAGGGACTGAGCCATAAAGGTCTGGTTACAGGATTGGGACCCCAGACCAGACAGACCTGACCGAGGTTGGGTCCTCAGCTCTATACTAAGACTTTGTTCAAACTCCTCAGTTACGAGATTTGCTTTCTGCTTCGGAGGAAATATAAGGATAGTTGTATACGAGTACAACATAATAAAACAAGATGATGGATGGCACACAGAGCATCCGTTAGGTTTTCTTTGTGAGCAGAAAGAGACAGGGACACGGTGGTGCCCGTTCATTATTCCTTCCCCTATGCATCCTGTTGTCCCCCATCAATCAGTTCTCTCAGTTCCTCAATACAATCTTACGGCGACAGCTCCCCTGGGATGCTGTTAATCACAGTCCACTGTGAAATTAAAGCATTCTTCCACTGAAAGGAGCAGACATGCCCTAACAGAGGATTGGTTTTTCTTTTACTAAAGAAATGTAGGATTTGCTTTTCCTAAAATGAAAACAGGGGCAAAAGAAACCAGAGGCAGAGAGGCCCGTTCTGCCACATACTCACACCCAGCTGCCGTCTGTTGAAGTACAGCTCTGCAACGCAGCCCTGAAGACGTGCATCCCTGCAGCCGGCTCCGACAGCAACAGTCGCATCTGGGTGTTTCAGACTGCGCGCAGTTCAGCTCCACTGGCGGTTCAGAAATATCCCTAGAAGCTGGGGACAATGCTGTTGTTGCCGAGGGTATTTTTAGTGCTGTAGCCAGGCATTTTCTGAGATTACTGCTGTTTTAAAGATCCTGGATTTTAGGTAACCTGCACTGCCTTTTACTCACGTTTCTGGCAACACTGGGGAGAATAACCTTGCATTTCTTTTCGAGATGGGCTTGAAGTTTTATGTCCAAGCTGATCTGCATGTTTGTGCCAGGAAACTGATAAACAGATGTGCTATTTATCACATCAGATGGAGGAGACAGCATGGCAAGATCAGAGCAGCTTGCCAAACTCAAACCTAGAATTGACACAATTGATTACGTGAAAGGAACAAGATCACAAGAACATACATGTATCATAACAATTAAATATGGTGTGATTGGCGGGGTGTTAGCAGTCCTTTTGTCTTCTCACAGAGACTGTCTGTAGTATGCATGTCACCACAGCCACACAAGGTGGCTTCTCCACCTGCCACCTCTCATTCCAGGGCTATTTCCATCACCAAGGAGGATATAAAAGCTCAGACACAGAAAATTCTACAGACAACCGGTTGAGATTTCCTAGGCTGGTTAACTCATGCGCACCCACTCCCCTTGACAATCCGAGTTTAGCTTCCTTGTCTTCCTGTTTGTCAAGGAGAATGAAGAAAGAGGCTGGGCAAAGATGATTATGTCCGTATCCAGGAAAGCAAACCAGCTGACTGGAGCGAGCAGCCGAAGAACTAGGAATATGCACAAAAATCAGGACTTGAGGCAAGGCATGCCTGAAAATTGACAGCCAGGAGCCAATTACTGAGAGATGGACCAAGAAAGTCACCACAAGCTTTGAAGAGGTTTCAATCTACAACTGGATCTGGACTTGGCAGCTAAAGGCCGTATGTCAGTAGAAGAAACTCGCCGTATGTTCCAGCAACTGCAGATGTGGGAACGTTTTTTTTTTCCAGTTTCCATGCAAATCCATGCCAACCCTTCTTCCTCAGGAGAGCACCAAACTCTGCAAGCACACAGACACCTCTTTGCACATACCTCCCGAGTTCAACATGGGCCTTCCACATGTGTAACGAAACAACCGCTTACATCCCAGTGTTTTCATCCACTGGAAAGCACAAGATAATTTCCACTACACCACCATCATTTCCCAGTTTTACATTTCCAGCAAAACGTTTACTTGAGATTATTCAATCTCTGATATGTGGCATTTGCTTTTTTTCAAGTATGGATCTATTATTTCTGACCATTTCTAGGCCCTTTTATACCATGTCTCTTGCCTTTCTGATGCCCTCAGTTCCTTCCAAATGATTATCAATTTTGATTTTCATTAATGTGCTTTTTTGCACTCTTAAATTTTTTTTTCAAAAGATATTAAATCAAATCAGATCCCTCCACATTTCAACATGTATGCTCTCTCTCTCTCTCACTTTTTCAATGTGTTTATTACTGAATCTGTGGACAACTTTTATTCAACCAACAATGTATCTTCTAAACCCCTTTGAAATCATTTTCCAAGCCAAATTAAGCACCGTATATAGTCTGATAAACAGTAGAAGCAGTCAAGTTTCTCTGGCATTGTGTATTTATTTGGCCTTTTGCTTAAATTCTTGTGCCATACAGCTGTGCACTTATTTCTGCCTTAATATTTGTTCCATTATATTAGAAGACACAATGTCTCACCTGGAGTGACTCTCTCATTTTGGCTTTGAGTAATAGGGAAAAAAAATAATCAGGGATATTATTCCAGCCCTTTCTCCATTATTCATCCCAGTTAGCATAAGTTGCCTTTGGAAAGCGATACAGTTAGTTTGTCAATTCATTCTCTAATGTCCAACATGATCAGCAAAGCTGATGTGTATGCTTTCCAATTTTTTCAAGGATTCCTCCACTTGTTCTTTATCAATTATATTTTTTTATAGTGACTTCCTTCCTCACTTTAAATCCTGTCCAAACTACTCTCCTATAGTATTCTTCTTTAGGAGATTTTTTTTTTTTAAAGGTGTTCAATAACTCAGCCAGTTTTGAATCATTGTCCTCCTTATTCATTTATTAATGATCCTGCTTTTTCCGCTACTTTTGCTCTACCCCCCAAGATTTACATCCTTCCAATTTTACTTATTCTTGATTTTAATTCATGTCAGCAGAACTTTGACCTCTCATCAAGGGTAGCATTGCTAATACTGGTACCCTGGCCAAAGTCTAAATGTGGTGATTTCTGCAATTTTTGCTTACCTACACTTTTAACACAATGAACTGTTCTTTCTTTTCCCCATCTATTGAATCTCAGTGCCAGATTCTCAGATCAGATGAGCCAGCAGGACTCACTGGAGCTCACGAGATCTCTTGGGATTAGCGCGTGCCGAACACCTGCTCCTTTTGGGCACTGTGCAGGAGCAGAAGGGACAATGCTTTCCCTCCACCGCCAGCTGTGTGACAATGGTGGGCATTTCCTACACACACGTCTCTTCCCAAATGCGTTGGGGCCATTCTGGAAGAACAAAGTGTTATGGTGGGGTAGTACGGTCAGATGGCTCCGCAACTGCTCGACCCCAAGCAGGGTTGGGGAGATCATGTGCAACCAGGGAGCAGGGACAAGGGTCAGCCAATGCCTGGGAACTGTGGGATAAATATAGCCTAGCTGGGTAGGGTGCTTCAGGCTGGATGTGGATATTTGTAATGTCGCTACTCGAGACAGTCACTCCAGCCCTCCTTCAGAGTCATCAGAAAGATGTGGTGTCTTTAGGCTGTGTTCATCTCCTCCTGAACTGTACGTCCCAGGTGCACTCTATCTTAAAACTATTGTTTCTCTTCACTGACTGGAAAAGAAGCTCAAGGTGCTAAATTAACAGAAATTAATACTTGAATTACTAACAAAGAAGGGGGAGGTGGGTGAATCTCCTTGGATGCTTCAAGCATCCTTCAAAGCACATGTTTTAAAATATTTTTTTTAAAAATTGGATAGAAAAGAATTACCAGAAATGAATACCTGAAATACTTGGCAGGGGGGTGGGGGAGCCAAAACCCCTACCGTATTTCCTTCTGGACTGACCCTTCAAATAACTTTCCTTTGATATTTCTGAGAGATAAGAAGGTAAAAGAGCCTTTTTAAATTAAATGAAAGATTTTGCTTCACCTTCATTTTCCTTTTACTCTTCCAAAGCAGGTGAAAGAATGTTTGTAAAAAAAAAAAAAAAAAAGAAAGAAAAATAGAAATTTCTGAACAGAATGGTTTGAGCCCTTTAAAAGACTCCACATTTGAACCTGACATTAAAAAAAAACCCAACCAACAAAACAGCTAAAAAAGCCAACTCCTGACCCTCCTCTACTTTAGCTGCAGCTGAGATCCAGCTCTCCTCCATACCAATGGACCCCATGTTTGCTAGCCTTGGTCTGCTTTACGAAAGACTGGCCATCTGCTGCTGCCTTCCGTCCACATGTTCTCCAAATGCCCTGGGATTTCTTCCTCATCCTCGTTCTCTCTCCTGTTCACCCCGTGCTCCCCGTGATGTCAGCTGGTGACATCATTCTCCACATTCATGGTAGCAGGTGTAACTCTGGGTTCTGGGTCTCTTTTACTCTCTTCCTCTGAGCTCTTTCCCAGACATGGGGCTGCCAACTCTTATCGTGGTTAAAAGAACACCTCCTTATCTTTCACCACAAACTCTTCCCTCCCCCAGCCCTCCTTGCTGTGAATAACCCGTGCTCGTATGACACTCAAACTCACAATCTCCGTGTCGTGTTCAACACCTACATCTCCTTCACACCAAACACTCGTATCTGGATTGTTGCCAAATCCTACAGATTCTTAACTGTAATCTCTCCAAAATCTGCTGCCATCCCTTCCTGCTAACACACCTATCTGTTTCTGAGTTAGCTTATCTCAACCTTTATAAACTTTACTAGCTTTCACAGTATTATGCAAGGTCTATTCAAAATCCTGTTTATAAAATTCTCTGCTTCTGCAATCTGGTGGTTTCCCTCTGTTTTTCCATGTTTTTACTTTTGTCCTTACCACCCTTAGCAGCTCTGAAGATCTTCACCTTCTCCTTTCTTGCTCCTGACTCTCCTGAAGATTGCCAGGGTTGGGCAATTCAGCTCACACCTTGCAATCCATGGAGCGGAAAGTGTTCCGATGCAATGGTAATAGGTGACATGTGAAAGCACAGGGAGAGACGTAGTCCTCCTTGCTGCTCTGCACCTCCCTTCCCTGGCCCCATACCCATCCTGAAAACACAGATCTTCTAAAACACGTAGGAGTTAATGCAAAGCTTATATAACACCACAGTCATCACTCAGCTCTTCATCACCACCATCTCCCAGCCTACATCTGATCCTGACCTGGATTCAGATGTGAACGCTGTCCCATTTGTCCTGTCTCTCACTCAAAGGCAGATATGATAAGAAATAGCAAGATTACTTATTAAGAGGCTTTGCGTGCCTTTGAGGAAGCTTAAAGTGATAACATGTTGAAATGGGTAAATGAATCCCCAACAAAAAGAGAATAGGTCTGGAAAACTACTGCTAAATATACGTAGGATTATTTGTGCTGATTTTTTTCCATGGATTGGCCAAGTGCCACATTTTTCTGATTTCAGTGTTCACTTTGCCTGAACTTTAATGGCAAGAGCATCTGCCAAATGTGCTTATGGGCTTGCTGAGGTGTTCATGGAGGGCAAGTCAGAACTACCTCCCTGCAAGACCTCGTGGCCAGATCTCAGTGACACAAGATTGGCTTGTGCAGTCAAGAAACAAGGACGACACCGGGTGACTAAGCCTGGTCAGCTAATGCAGAAAGAATGCAAATATGAAGAAACCAAGGCACTGAGCAAAAGAAACCTGTGTGCAGTTTATATGGGATAATCCCAAATAAACTTTGATGCAGCAGTGAATGTTCCCTCAAGTAGGACAAAAAAAATTCCACCAAACTGTTGTAATTTATTGAACCAACTGTAGCAGCTCAGTTAGCTGCATTTAGGGTATACCTCATTAATTTCAGGTGTGCTTTTAGTACCAAAAGTTACTGTAAAAGTGTTTCTTCCTAGTAACTGTAGATCAAATGTTCTAAACTTAAAACCGTGCAGGTTATTTTTATTACCTGCCAGAGCCTTGTTGCTTTCTGGGCTCTGGGAAACTTGCTCTGCTCTTCTGCCATTCCCAGTGCCACCCAGTGCAACCCAGCACAGCAGCTGGAGATTAACTGGCACCCGTATGTATGTCTCCATAAGGCAGCAAAGAATCCGGTTCTCACTCTCACAGCTTTACTGACTGCACCGGGCTAACAAAGTCTAGAAACTCATGTTTGTTCAAGGAGTAGAACTGGCACAGTCTGGCTCTGGGATGTGCATCGTGTCTGTTGAGTAAGCAGATATCATTTCTACAGATTTATTGCTCCTTTGGATTCCAACAGTGCTCCGAGGCTGCTGCTGAGATGGCTGACAGCAAATGCACACGGTAGGACATCCACACCGCCAGCCAGCACGGGCCCAGGCTTGCTCTCAGGAACAGACTTGCCCACCACCCCGCTGCGATGGGGCGTGCGTGCACAAGGAGGTCACCTCGGCTCTCTGGGGGCGGTAACGCGAGCCAGCCTCTCTCTGCTGGGCAGCATCCGGGTGGTCCAGCATATGCCGTCACCAGATAGCCAAGCCTGGCTCCTTCCAAGCACCTTGTGGATGCTGAGACCCAGGGAAGCCCAGCACATGGCACAAAGGGTGGGTAGAAAGCAGGCGGCTTGGGGAGCCTGCGGTGCTTAGGCGCTCTCTTCCATCTCAGAGTTGTATAGACACGGACTTAAGCGATGGTCACAGTTCCCAGAGCATCAGACAGAAGAGGCTAAAAGGGAAACTGAGGCACTGACAGATCAAGTGACTTGCCCAGTGCCATTTATTTGGCCATTGGGACAGGGCTAGGAACGCAACCTTTGTTTCCGTGGTCCCGATACAGCGATTTACATCAGCTCATTAAAGCAAAGAGAAAGAGGCAAAGCCAATTCCTGACAAAAGTGCATTGTCTCCAGGTGAGCTGCTCTGAAACAAGCATGGAAGAATTTGCATTGCCATCTCAGTAGCCCACCTCTCCCTCTAAGCCTTTAAGTACATGCGGGACTCTTCTCACGTAATCCGGGACACCAACATCAGTGGAAAAACATAAGAAAGTAAGACAACAAACTTAACTTCCATGCCCTGCAGGAGGAGGAAAACAGAGGGTAACACTGGACAGCCATAATCCTGCTGGATGCCGACAATTTTGAGAGGTTTTGGAGAAAAGCAACAAAATGATTGAGGGGTTGGTTAAGATGAAGGAGGAAGAAAAAAAATTATTGAGAGCACTAAATATACATTGCTTGGCCAACTAATGCCCGAGGGAAAATAAAAGAACTGGCAGGCAGGAGGGAGCTGAGAGCCAAGGAAGAAGTAGGATCTCCATTGTTAAGAGCTCTCAGCCCTTGTAAGTGAACAATGAGGAATGACTGCGCGCTGCAAGCCAGGAGATAAGTTAGGCTGAGGGGAAGCTGGTGAGTGTAGGCACTAAACAAATAGATGAAATCAAGTCCTTTCTGAAGCAAGGTTTTTGGCACTAGCTGCACCTGGGTCTTCATTTTCTCCTGTGTTTTTCTTTCTCTACGTGGTCAAAATGTTAAGGTGCTAATTCTTCCCAGGTGTGCAGAGGAACCGCTTAATATAGAGCAAGAGGGTATAAATAGATGTGATGGGATAAAACTGAGAAAAGGGCAAGTGAGGTCATGTAGATTGGAATAATCCTCAAATGAAGTAGTGGAAGCTCCTTCTCACAGGTTATTTAAAACTAGACTGAGGAAAAAAAAAAAAAAGGCTGGTTGGTTGTTTTCTTTTTTTAAGGGAGAGTAGACTTCAGGGGGAAAAAAAATTACACCGTGGAGGGAAGAGATGCATTGGTTATCTCTCCAAACTGATTTTTTAATATATTAAAACCACCTAAGCTGTATAAGTGACATTTTACACTTGAATGTGCAGTTTGCCCCTCTTTTATATTAATGGGCACAAATTAATAATAACGATTGATAGCAATAAAACTCACCTATTGGCCAATGACTTATGTTTCTCCAAGGCACAATAAGAAGACAGCCATGATTACAAGGAAATAAATTAAAGAGATGAGGAAAAAAACTATTAAAGCTTCAAAGGAGAGCTAAGGGAGATCCAGTGAAGCGGGGGGGGGGGGGGAACAAACCACCAACAGATGGAAACATTAACTTGTGCCCTCATTTGCTATGAGGAGCATGTGGGGGGAG
>JANZLQ010000017.1:27000022-27031881 GCA_026212715.1 Elanus axillaris | reverse complement strand
CCCCCCCCCCCCCCCCCCCCCCCCCCCCCCCCCCCCCCCCCCCCCCCCCACAAACCAGCAAGAGATGGAAAGATTATCTTGTGCCCTCAGTTGCTATGAGGAGCAATTTGGGGGAGTAGAAGATGTAGAAGATAAATACAAATCAATTACCATCACAGCCAATAATTAATAGTGATTATGGACAGGCCAAGAACCTACTGTAGTTTCAGATGTTCAAAACCAAATACAAATCTTGATCCCAACCCTACAAGAAGAGTCAGAGACATGCAGAAACTCCCAGATCAGGAGTACGGCCACCAGGCAATATTATTCCATAACAAACAGATGAAACCAAGCGAGTTTTGAGCAAGAGGCAACTGAGTATTGCCAGGCTCCTCTCTTCAAAGGCTCAATGGGCTGCTGACCTATGACCTCCTAGTAAATTTATATCAATACTCTTCTTCCCTTCCGTGTTAATTCAGCCCCTACAGCTATGTGGTCCTGACATTATGAGTTTCCTAACACGATGTATAAAGGCCATAAATGAAAGGCCAGGAGCTACAGGATGAAATTCAGTGCCCCGTACTATTCAAGGGGTCAAATCTGATGATCTAAATGACCCTTACATCATCAACTATACGAATCTTTCTTCAGCCTAAGAAATGAATTCATTTTTTTAATAGTAGTTCACTGAAGAACTGTCAAGGGTTAACAACCTGAGACTTGTATTAGCCAAAAAGCACAAGGCCTCTGTTTTAGCTTTTACTTCGAGAGATTGGGGGGGTGGAGTGGGGTGCCAACAAAGAACAAGAAAGGGGGAGGAGGCCTTGTGCGCTATTCACTTACAGAGAAAATCAGAGTGGAAATTCTAGTTTAGACTCCAACTGGGATTGGGGTGAAAGTCACAGTCTCTTCCATAATGGACCAGTGTTTGAGCACGCTTGTGACCAGCTTGGCTCCTTGCCTGGGCAGCACTGCTTAAAATGGACAGGAGTCCCCTCTCTGTGCACAGGACCCCATATCTTCTTATGGGCTTGATCCACTCAATCTCCTGCTGTCCTTGAATAGCGGCAAAGACATTAAATGGACACATGGAGTTATATCAGGAAAACTAGAATCCAGCTCTGACCAGAAAGGAGACTTGTTTGCTTGGGAAATGCCTCAGTAAGGACAGACCCAGAGCCCACTGCAAAGCCTCCCAGGAAAACACAAAAACAGCCTTTGGAAGTCTTCCAGGGCTAACATCTGCATTGCTCAACAGAGGAAAATACAGCTGCCAACTATGGCGTGATCACATCAGGAACCTTCCCCCATAAGTATAACTTGTATTTATCATGGACACCTATTTCTTCCACATGAACATCAGTCACATCCCACTTCCCTAGGAAGAAACAAAGATGTAAGAAAAAAGGACAACTGAGCTACGGAAAAAGACAATCAATATTAACACCCGACCTCCTGCTGCCACCTGCTCTCCATCGGTCCAGTATCTCCCTTGCTGGTCCTTTTCCCTGTATTGATTCACAAATGCATAGAAGGACAGAGAGAGGCAGATTCAACTCACCAGAGTGAAGGTAATCCAGGTACATAGCTTTGCTCTGGTCAGTAATCCATCCCAGGTCAGGCCTCCCCTGGGTGCTCACAGCAGAGATCAAAAGCCAGGCAGAGAAATCTCCCTGGTTTACACTTCTAAGCCCTACAAATGAAAGATAAAACACTTCTGCTCACTCGCTGCCCTACACAGTGGGATGGGACCCCCACCTCCTTTCCTAAAACTTTACATCTCTCCCCTTCTCACAGCTTTCCCTACCGCCATGCGCTCCTGCGCTCAACCACTTCTCCAGATAAAAAAACCAAATGGGCTTTTCTGCCTCGAGCAGCCTCTTGGAATGGGATTAAGATGAGCAGAAAGGAGCTTACAGCTGGGCACCATCTGCAGTGACGATAATTAACTAATGAGGTTTTAAAGATGTTTTTTTCTTGTTCCTCATCCAGATCTGATGACTGAGAAATTTGCATCACTGTGTGCGTTGTGGTCTCTGCTGCTTGACAAGCCTGACCGAGTGCCTCGTTCTCTTCTGTGCGCGTGTATTCGAGTCACGAGCTTGAATGCAGGGGAAAAGCTGGCTCGTGGTGGCAAAGGCTTTCTTGCCTTTTCTGATCACAAAGCCCATGTTTTAAGTTTCCAGCCTGTGTTATGCAGTAAATGAATCAGATTAATTGATTGCAAAGGTCCCTCCCAGCCTGGAAAAAAATGCATTGACGGCAAAAAGAAAAATCTGGAATCCAGGACAAAGTTTCAAATATTCTATCAGGGGATCTTAGAGGGCACCTATGAATGATAAGAAATGACAAATATCACAACCCCAAAGAGGTGAAGGGAAACATTATTCCTCATTCACCAGTGGGAAAAGAGGCATCTTCAAATTCTGGAATTTTTTCCACAGTCACACCAGGTGCAGTCCCCAAAAGTCCTAATGCCTAGCTCAGTACCTTCACCCCAGACCATGCTTCCTTACCAAAAGACTCTCACATTTTCTTAAATAAAAACATTGCCTGGCCTGAAAATCCAGTGTGCTCTGCAGCCACTGTTAATGATCATTCACCCCAAAACTTTCCAGTTTATGCTGAGGCTCCATTCCCACTTCCTCATCTAGGTTTCCTTTGGGTGGACCAAGAGTATGTGGAGATGATGGTCCATGGTTGAATGCCACCCAACCCTGTACTGGGACACAGCAAGGGTGGAAACTACCTGACTGAATATAAGTGTCTACACTACAGACCCTGTGAGATAGCAGCCTACGCTCCCTGCTCAGCGTCCTCCTCAGGGCACAATTCCTCACATGCTATAGCTAATGTCAAAAACAGGTCAGCTGATTCACCCTCCAGAGTGCTTCGTTCTCTCCAGGGAATAAATGAAGTCTGAGATACTAGCTCAGATGCTAACCTCTACCTCACAGACATCTAGAGTTAGATGGGATGGGTGCCTGCTCTCAGCCTGCCCAGTCATATAGTGCTCATGAGGATAGGCACTGTCTTTCTGTAGCCCAGAGAGAAAACAATTAGCCAACTGCAGTACTGAATAACTATCATCCAATAACTGCTGCTATTCATTTGGTGGCGATCAGGAATCCTAATTGCAGATAAGGCTTCTGTCATGTTTTACCACCAAAACCTTTGGTGACGCCCATCTTTTTCTCCTAAGTACTCTTTTAACAAGGCCAGATGCCTTCTCCACCCCACCTTAGACGCAGATCAGCTTCAGCCCAGGAGCATGACAGCCAGCAAATCTCCAATAGGGGTTCAACACTTTGTTAAAACTAAACCTAAAGACACTCTGTAGATGCCTGTGAAATAAATTAGATTTGTGCTGAAGTAAGAAATAGTACTGTCCCCCTTGGAAGTTGATTTTTTTTTTTTTTAATTTGGGGGAGGAAAAAATTAGGGAATAAACTGTAAATTTTGGATTTTCACTCAAGGGATGACAGACACCCCTGAGGCCTCTGCTTTAGAATGAGCTGAACCATTTTCCAGGCTCTGTTGACCATGTCTCATCTAGGA
Source organism: Elanus axillaris (assembly GCA_026212715.1). Lineage (NCBI taxonomy): Eukaryota > Metazoa > Chordata > Aves > Accipitriformes > Accipitridae > Elanus > Elanus axillaris. The sequence goes on along the minus strand of JANZLQ010000017.1, from coordinate 27,028,341 downwards.
AGAACATCACAGGCAAAACACATACAGTACAAGCATAAAGAGTTTTTACAGTGAATTCTATCCTTACCCTCCATGAGCGGTGGCCGTAAATAAGTAGTCCCAGCAATTACTACCTACCTTCAGGTGCTTCTGTTTCTTCTACATGGAGACAGGGAGAGACCTCAGCCAGCCCTGAATTACCCTTGCAAATGACTATCGCCCCACTGATGACGGACCAGAGGCTGTTTGCAATGAATTATTCAACAGTTGTAACTCAAGCAGAATCTAATTCTGCATGATTTGCCCCAAATAATATCCCCAAAGATGAGGTCGCAAGAATAGTGGTGTAAAAAGATTTTCCTTTTGTGTGCTCTATTCCCACCTTCTTCCTCACCCTGTCCCATCGGAAAGAAATCACACCTGCAGTGGTGTTCAAACTGTAGCTGAAAACAAGGCTCACTCCACATATTGCAGGCTGTAACTTCAGGCAGGTGTCATGTTAAATCTCTCAAGGGATTGCTTGTTGTTTATCATTGGAACAAGGGGAATCTCTCCAGCTTTACCCTGTGCCATGGCTTCGTAAGTTAAAGCTGCACGTGATCAGCTTGACCTTATGCTGCAGTTGTTGATTGTTTTTTTCCCCCAGAAGAAGATTACACATTGAGTTGCTCAGGGTGGGATTTCCAGCACTTTTCTCCTCTGAGACTGTCTTAATAATTTATTGTTTATTAGCATTAATTGCATTTTGGCAGCCTCCCTGGCCTATTTCACCTGTAAATCTCCATGCAACTTCAAGGCATTAATGAAAATGGACTCACTTGCAGAGGTGGCTGAGGATTTTTTTTATTAAGTGTTAAGGGAGAATTCAAGGAGGGAAAGGCACTTTGGAAAATGTGTTAAGCTTGAGAAAAAATCTGCTGTGAACATTTCTCAAATTCAGGGCTGAACTCTAGTCAAATCCACACAGGGTGGATAGCTATTAACCCGCATTCAAGCATTTTTAATAAATTAAGAATCACACTGTAGGTCCCAGCTCCGCACCGCAGTGTCTGTGCTGACCCTGTCTCCTCTCCAAATCAAGAGTTCTATAAGGTCTTGAGCCCAAGAAAAGGCCACGATGCTCATCTGCATTGAGAGTGAGAGAAAGGCAGATAAACTAGCACATTGAATGTGACACAGCAGCAGGTCATGCAACAAACCCAGCAGCCCCTTTTTCTAATCCCTCTCCTCCATTAATAAACACCTATTTTGCCCCATGATGAGAAATTTAGCAGAAGACAGGAGAAATTTGCTGACTGAGAGGGCAAACCTAAAGCTCTTTGACTCCCATAAAACCCTCCTTACATTTGGGTATTATTAGCACCTGTTTCTAATCCATTATTTAAAGTTTTTATGCTTAACAGCTGAAATTGCCAAGGGTGTTAGGTGTCACTCAGAAACACCGAGTACAGTACAATTGGGGTTACTTTGGGTAAATCACTTACTCCCAGTTCACAAAGGAATATAAGCCAGCACCTTGTTTCCAGGAGGTGCTTATCTTCCTCCTAGGTTCTGCTGAAGAGGGCCTCGTTTTCTCTACATAGCAGTATTTTACATATAGTAAAAGGATCTTGGTCCCAGCCCCCCAGGGGTATTAATCAAGAGGCAGTTGTGCTGCACAGCAGAAGAGAATGAGCATAGACCTCCCTGTTTGTCTCAGTTAGTGCTCTCTTTCAAAATAATTCCCAGAACTAATAACGCTCACTGCAGTCCCTGTATGTATGGTGATCTGTCAATATTGTATCATTTTAGGCAGACTGTACTTCAGGACTGGTTTGCTCAGATGATCCCAACTGTGGATGACCAGCTTCTAGGAGGACTATGAAGCCTGGGTGTTATCAAAACTACCCACGGACCTCTGGAGAGTCTAGAAACTTAGGAAATACAGCTGCAGGCAGGCCTCAGTCCTAGCTACAACAGATCCCTCTTTCCCATTGAGACTAAATTTATTTCGTTGCCAAATCTCCCCTCCTTCCTCACCAAACACACATCCTACTTCAACATTGCAGGGGCATCTGAAAAAGCTTTTTGTTCACACCTGTGTTTTATAAAAATAGAAACACCTGGAACCCAAACAAACTAGGAAACCCGGTTCTGTCCTGAAATGCAGCTGTATAAATGTATTAAACTATCGGGGTCAGGACAAGTGAAAACGAAGTTACTCAACTGCCCTCTGCTCACTTTCATAAAATGGCTCTGGATTTGTGCTGCGGGGGCTGATGGAGGAATTTAGCCTTCAGCATCTGAAGGGGATTGTCGTGTTATTAATTCAGGACGGACACATCAAAAATTAAATTGTTAAAAGGGCATAGGTAAAGTCAAGCACACTGGATGAAGTTTATTACAAAGTTGTTGCTACCTCTAAGGTGGGCAGCACCTTTCTGAACCCAGCTAGCTGGCTTTTCCGAGCCAGGCCACAGGCAATGACCGTGCCGTCTTCTGCTGCCCAACAGCACCAAAAAGACTAGACCCATCCAGGTGGACGGTGGGGAGGCCAAAACCACAGGTCTCAAAACGCTGATTGCCTTGGAGGGGTCTGACTGGCAGGACAGCGAGATTACCTTGCTTTGGTCCGTTACAGAGATAAGAGATGGCTGTGGGATGCTCGAGCGTCTCCCCAGACCTCACCTTCTGCCTGGGCCCCTCTCTGAGACCAACCCCAGGCTCCCAGTCGGGCCGTGACCACAGTGGGAGATCTGAGCAGGACCCTCTATCCTCAGCAGCTCTTCTGGGTGAACCAAAAGGAGAGCTGGAGCTTTGCCAGGCTTTGCTGCTCTTATCTTATCTCAGCTGGAGCGCGGCCTCTGACATATCTTCACAGGTTCATCTCTCGGCGCTGTGACACAACTGGGCAGAACCTACTGGCAGATGCACAGGGTGATATCGCTGCCTCGGTCCAGCACCCTGCATTTACCACACTCTGTTCGGTGGGCTCTGAGATTAGGATCTCAGGTAGCCGTTGGGAGGCAGCTGATGTACCACAAGCCTTGCTGCACTGAGGTGAAGGTCTCTGGCCTTACGGCAGTTACTTCTGCAGTGGGTAAGGGTAAGGGTTTTCAGGACTGGATTTTTTCACCCTCCAAGGTGCTATCTCTTGCAACAGACCGTATGGTGCAGAGAGCCATGGGTTCAACGCAGAACACAAGGGCAAGAGATGATAGACCTTTCCTAGTAATGTTCTCGGACCCCAAATCTGTGTAAAAGACAACTGCCTCATACACGAAGGCATTAATGTATGAGCACTAAGCATTAAGGACTTGATTAGTACTGTAACCTCCCCACCCACCACATGACTGTGCTCCATCCTTGCATGGTCCTTGTGCTTCTCTGCCAGTGGAAAGGAAAAGATGCCTCCAGAGAGGTTTTACTTAAAGAGCTTTGGATAGTTAGCTCAAAATTCAGGCCATAGCAGACAGATGTTGTTTCGGAGGGTGAGTACAATTTGAACCATGTGTAAATATAGGCAGAAAAGTCCATGGTGGTCTGAGAGCTGCCCCAGGCTGGGAAGAGCCCAGGAGGGAAGAGTTTGTTAGAGCTGTGGTCGCTGGGAACACCAGGAGCAGTCATGCTCTGCTATACTCTGGGCAAAATGTCTGGGAGCACAGCCCAGCAGAACAAGTCTGGTAGGGTTGCTGGCATATTCATACCGGTGTGATTGGTATGAAATCATGCCCTCACCCTACCTCCCAGTGAGCTGCTGAAGAACTTCCCTGTTTTGTAATAAAGATGACAACATCCATCCATCCTCTGCCAAACGAGGATCTGAGTGCAGCGGGTAAACATCCCTGGGCTCCCCTGAGGCCAGCAGGCAAGAGGGGGTCCTGCCCACTGCTCCTGCTCTGCAGGGAAAAATGGTCCTCACCCCTACACGTGCCTATGGCTCACTGCAGCAAACCATTTTACTCAACCCACATGTACTTGCACTACTGCGGTGTGTGAGAATGTCCCCCTTTGTAAGACTGGCTCAAGAGACTACTATTTAGCTTGGGCAATGTGGCTTTGGGTTCTGGTCTCAGGTCTCAGGTTCTGTCCAGACACTTTCCTTGTGATTTCTTTGTCCCAACCTTTTCAAACCATACTTACACCACATCAGAAGTGAAAAGTTAAATAAAAACCTGAGACTTCAGTTCTTTGCATGGCAGCAAAAAATATTGCTACTGATTTTTCTTGTATCATATTGCTTTGGACTTACACACGTTCTTGGGCATCAGGTCTAGATACAGATCCCCCATCATGGTAGTATTAATCTAGAATAATCAGATTAAAGTTGAAGGAGCTACTATGGTTTTACACCATTGAAATGAATCCAGAATTCACCCCCTCACTGAGTATTATACTCATGTTGGCTATGACAGTCTGGCCGGGAGGGAGAAATTGGCTCTACTGGATGGAGTTTTGCAGAAACCTGACTGTGCCACTGTTCCAAACCCCAGTGCAGATGGGTTCTTCCCAGTGACCAAGAGTAGCCTTTAAACTTTTCTTCTTCCAAAACCACTGTCTCAATTTGTTCATCCTCCACCCCTGCTGCTGTAGGCATGTCACCGCCTTGCCCAGCTCTAACTCTTCACTGACGTGGCCTCAACTCTTTAATGAGAGGTGTAAAGGTTCTTAATGGAGCATTTTATACATACTTCCAGTAGTGGAGTCCCTTGTGGATCACCAGGAATGCACTGGCAAATGTAAGTAGTGAATTAGCCCTGAGCATGTGTATGGATGACCAGACCACTTACTTGAGTCACTGGGAACTTTGGCTACTACTAAAACTAATGTTACGTCCCTGGCACGGTTTCAGCATGACCTTGCACTACTCTCACAAAGAATTCCCAGGCGTGGATCAAGAGTTAGTACAGGACCACCTGGTTTTGAAAGCTGAATTTGGCAGCGTGGACAGGGCCAAATTGTATAAGGTGAACCAAGGCATTGTTTGATTTACAGATAATGCAATAAACTTTTATGCTGCCTCTGTTGGTTGTGGCTTTGTTGCCTATGAATATATTGATATCTTGAGGGCTTTACCCTGCAAGAACCTCAGTTTGCATTGTCTTAGCAGTTTCAGAGTGGGCAAACCCACTTAGTACTTGAGCACTTTGAAGTATCTGCATTGTTATGGCCATTCATAAACATCATCGGGCAGTTTGTTTCTTTCTTGCCCCCACTTGCTGCCAAGAAATAAATGAGTTAATACTTCCCTTGTTTGTGTATGAGAACAGAGTCACTTTACACCGCTGGGTGTGCCCGATGTGTGCTCAGCACACCTCTGAGCAGTGATGGGACGTCACCTTTGTGGAGCTTGGTGTGAACTTCCTTAAAGCTTCCCTTACATCCAGTGTTGGGCAGAACACCTGCAGCTGGGGGCTTGTCCTGGGCCCTTCACAGAGTCATGGAGTGATGCAGTTCAGAAGGGACCTCGGGACATCTCTGATCCAAGCCCCCATTCAAAGCAGGGTGAGTCTGAAGTTAGATCCAACTTCAAAGTTATGAGATATTGCTCAGGGTCATGCTCAATAATGTTTTGAGTATCTCCAAGGATGGAGATCCCCCAGCATCTCTGGGTACCTCCTCCAATTTTTTATTGCCTTCATGGTGGATTTCCAACCCCTGCCCCCTAACGTCTAACTGGGATTTCTGTTCTTGCAAAGTCCATTGTCTCTTTTCCTTTCACTGTGGACGTCCAAGGAGAATCTGACTCTGCCTTCTCTATACCCTCCCATTACGTAGTTGAAGACAGCAATAAGATCCCCCTTAGACATCTCTGTTTATGGCTGAACAGACCCAGTTCCCTCAGCCTCTGCTTGTAAATCCTGCCCATTAGCCCTAACCATGCTGGTGACCTTCTGCCTGACTCTCTCCAGTTTTTCAATCTCCTCCTGTGGAAAAACCACAAACTGGGAAGCCCAAAACCAAATCCAGTATTCTGGATATGTCTCACAAGTACCAAACACTCCCATACAAAGGCGAATAGGTGTTCTGTTACACTATTGTGCTGTTCTGTTACACTCTGTTGCACTCCAGAAGGTCTAATAAGGATTATTCTCCTCTTGGGCTGTTTTTACATCCATCTCCTTGATATTTTGAAATTCTTTCTTACTTGAATTGATGCATATAAGGCAGGAATCAGATCTAAGCTAAGAGAGAGATGAGGATGATCTCTTTCTCCTTCATGCCTCCATTGAGAATGAGAACAATGGAGCAAGTGATGAGAGAAACCAGCAGCAAAGCCACATCAACACAGTTCAGCAGATGTCCACATAAGAGTTGGGTGAAAATACAGTTATCTGCCTATCTATCTCCTGCACTGGATGGAAAGAGAAGAGAGAATGGTACTACGGCACCACATTATTTGCATGATATGCTGGTTGGCTTCCCATCTCACTCACCTTTAGGAGGTGGTCCATGTCCACCACAAAGAGAGATAACAGGGTTTTGTCCTGATGCCAGAGTAAACCTGTTTGCCCATTGGGTTTTTTAGAATACCTATGAAATAAAATTCAGATGCCGTTAATGTGTAACTTGACACAAAGCTGGTGCCTATGCCTGCATAATACTTGGACTCCCTCCCCTCCCAGGTCCTAAGCATCATATTGAAGGTGCAGAGCAGAGCTGAAAAGAATGTACTAATCTGTCCTGGATTAGACCCTGCATGGGGAAGCCTGAGAGATTAGGTATTTTGGTGCTTACGAAGCTGTTTAATCATAAGATAACGCACAGCTTGTTCACAAAAATTAGGGTGGGTCCTGTTTGCATAATGTTGATTTCAGAGGTGAATTAATCTCACAGACAACTTGTTTCTAGTGCAGGTTTTATCCATTCAGCACACTCGATACAGGATCAGATCTCAGTCTGATGAAATTGTTGCAGGGTACATTTTGAGAGGAAGGAAGGAGGAAAAGGTAAGTGCAACCAGAAAGGTAGCTGGACTTCCCTGTATAATTGCTCCTGGATCACTAGGTTTAAGTAGAACTTAGCCAAGGCTTTACGATTTGAAGGGGTCTTTGCTTCTTGCTGACCCTTCTGATCAGAGTATGTTTAACAACAATTCATTCGTTATTTGTTTTGCCAATATTACAACTTCAGTCAGGGATCAAACATCTCCCCCCAACCCTCCTGTGCTTCTTGCCCCACAGCTCTTACATCTGACTACCTTCCTTACAAAAATGCATCCATTCATTACTTTCCCAACACTACGCAGGATCAGAGCACCAATTTTCAAGCATTCCCTTTGAAATAAAAATCTATTCAGGACATCCACTGCTTCTTAACAAATTAATTAAATTTTAATTAAACATCACTAAGAAATTGAATTTCCCTTTGCAGTCAGCTGGGTTGGGAAGGGCCATGGGGCATTCTGACGAAGTCGCAGCTTTTCTCAGCTTTCAAAGGGGAGGGATCTATGCTGATTCATTCATAATCAGCCCACTGAATAATGCATGGAATGCTAATGACAGTCCAAAGTCCTGAGAAGGAGCCAGAAGGTACTTCACAACTTCTTTTTTGAGAGGAGGTGTGAAGAGGGGAATGAAAGAAAATCTCATTTCAGTTTAAGAAGCCAGGATGGAAAACACAGCTTTGAGGACTTTGTGAGTTCCTGGCAAACATCTGGACATGCTTTTTATATATATATATATATATATTTCAGAAACTGCCTTCTGAGCTCTCAATCTATTACTATATATTTTCCCATCTTTCACTGTAGCAGAAGTACTAATACTTGAAAATAAGTCCTGAGACAGCTTGTGCTCTCACACAAGCCCCGCAAACACCAGGACGGGTGAAGGAGGCAATCAGAGCTGTGGGCTACTGAGAGAGTGAGGGGAAGCTATGGGTGATCAGGAGCAATGTGATGCTGGGAGTCGTAGGGCTCTGAAGACAGCTTGCTCTCCTATTACCTCTACAAGCCTAGAAAGTGTCCCTGATTAGAAGGGGTTTTTAAACAGAAACCCTGAGGTTAATGGCTGCAACCACGGTGTACGGCTTTGGTTAAACTGTAATTTTAAGCCACCCTAAATTACTTTGCATTCAGAAAGCAGAAAGGCTCTTCCTGCCTTGCCCCAGTGCAGGACATCTCCCATGTGAGGGGCTGGAGAAGCAAAGCCAGCTGAAGCAAAAAAGATCTAAGCTTGGCAGCAGCCAACATCTAGATGAATTGGAATGAAAAAGCAAGTGTCTGAGTAGTGGAAATACAACCTTTCTGGCTCATGCCTTGACCTTCACTGTCCTTCTGCAAAGAAAAGGCAGGACAATATGTCTCTGGGATGAAGCTCATTTTAAGTGAGAGTTTGAAGGACGAGGTGGAGGTGTGGAGTGAGAAGCAGACTGTGCTTTCCCTCTCACCCTATCCTGGCCTTGGGAGCAGCAAATGGAGCCAGCTGCAAAATGGTGGGTGGTTGGTAGCGCGGAGTGGAGAACGGAGGCAAGCACACAGAGATCTGTGTTGTGTTTCACCAGGACATCAAGAAAGAGGGAGTCTGTACAAGACCCACAAATGTCCACAAGGGCCATTTGGCCTGAGAGCAAAAGCCTGGTGAGGAAGCAGTGGGCTCAGATGTGTTCCACAAATGAAATGTCTTTGGTGCAGAAGTGCAGGAGGGATTGAGGAGAGCTCAGTGTGTGGGACAGAAAAGGGTTCTTGTGACCACCGGCAATGGGAACCTACGAAAACCTTGTCTTGAAAAGTGAGTCCTCTCCTCACCATTAAAGCATAGTTGTAATCTTTGGCAAAGTTTTTGGTCTGAGCCATTTAACGCACCCCAACCAATTCCCAGATGCAGGTCAAGCGTCAACACAGACCAAGGACCATTCCCGAGAGGCAGTTGGGGTGGGCCCGCCTGATTTTGGAGGCTGAATAAGTAAAGGCATAGCCAGATGATGCTTGCTGACATGAGGGTCAGACAGTCAGTGCTGTTGCAGTTTTGTTTCATAGCATAGGTGTAGAGAGATGTGTCCCAGTCCAGGACACAGCCTGCAGAGCAGGGTCCATGTTGCTCAGGATGTTGCTACAGCCACCCAATAGCTCCTTGCAGCCCGTCCTTCCTCTTGACCCATTGCTGAAACAAAAGGGTTGGCACTGGTTTCCTCCACCCAGTCCTGGCTTTCCCCTGGGAACTATATTCCTGATTTTTAAGATGCGAACAGGAATTGCCCATTCCCATCTACCCTCCAGCGTGGTTTCAGATTGGTTCTCCAAGGCTTCCTGCAATTGCTCACTTAGCCCACAACTTTTCCTTGTTGTTGCCCTGTGTGGGGCTTGTTTTCCAGCCACCTCCCTCCATACTACGCAATTTCACTGACTTTCATCCCCTCTGGGTTTACACCACTACATCAAGATCAGCTTCTGGCTGGACCAAAGGCCAGACTCCACCTTGGAAGCCCCAGAAGATGCCAGCTCCTCAGCAGGCTTGCAAGAGTTTCTATTAGAAGTGCATTAAAAAGTATTAAATACAAGTTCTTTGTGCCCTAAATGTATTAAACACGAGTTCCTTGTTTCCTTTGAGAGGAAAAGGGTGTCACAGAGAACCTGTACATTGGCAGACCCGTGGGCTGTGCTCCATCTTCTCAGCTGCTTCTGCATAGGTACACAGAAAGGCTCAGTCTCTTGCAGACAGCTATCAGTACATTGTGTGACCATAGCCCAAAAAAGCCTAAGCATTAAGTAACTTCAGCAGCTGCAGGGAGCTCAGGACTTTCACCATCAGTTGGAGATCTCTTTGCACTAAAGCTGAGCTTTGGTGTCCCCTCCGCCTGTTTCTTCTCTGCAGGTCTCAAGGTGGAAATCACAGCACCTCGTTCCATTTGGTGTGGTGCTGCGGTAAATCTACGGTAACTGGTCTTCAGTGGAGCTACCTCACGTTGACGTGAGTGTGATTAGGTGCTAAAAGGGTGCAAGAAAGGGGTGGAGTAAGCTACATCTGGTGGGCCTGAACTTACAGGGAAGCAAATGAGAAGTAGTTGCGCTGAACCTTAGGGAGCTGCGCTCAATGAAACCAGCATGTGGTCAGAGCGAGGCCATATCCTAACATTAATATGTTAACTCAGTATTTCAGCTTCCTGAATCCCCTGTTTGTAAAGCACTTGGGTTGAAGGACTTTGTTGTTGTTTTGCATTTGTAGAGAAGCCGGCATGGAGGGGTGCTTTTACAAAGGACAAGTTTTCTTATTTTAAAACAGATGCATAAAAAAATACCCTGATCACACCTGGAGGTTCTAAGCCAACACTGACCCAGGCGATTCCTCTGCACATTTTGGGAGTTTGCCCTGATCAGGGCAATTCCCAATAGGGAATGTAGGTGTACCACCCTAATAAGAAGTTTAATATTATGGTTATTTGGCCAGGAAATGGGCATAGTAATATTTAGATAACTAATGGAGATACAACTCTGAGTGCCTAAATTTACATGGGATAAACATCACTCTACAATTTTTCTGTGATCCCAAGATAGATCCTGAAGCTTATCCTGCCATTTTCACTACAAGGGCATTCACCAGTGCTGTGAACAGGGCTGTGCATAAATTAGAAGCAGGGGATGGATATCTGTCCTTCAGTTCCCCAGAAATAATATTAGCAGTAATGATGATAATAAGCAGGGGTGATGATTACTTTCCCCTCTTGCCTGCCCAGATGTTTTGCCTGTTTCAGCGCTAAGCACTGCAGACCTGGTGTTGTAGAAGTTTGTACTGCACTGTGCACCTTGAGCAAACACTGTTCCCACACTGGCTGACACTTGTGTCACTGCAATGTTGATAACACACATATTTCATGTCCTCCTTGTCCTACTGAGAAACGTATGCAAAGCTGCAGGATTTGGGGACTTAAATATTACATGTTTTTTTCCTGTATAATTGCACAAAAGATGTAGACTCCACTTTTACATATGAAGCTATATTTGCAAAAGGTTGGTGTGGTAGTCAGGCACTTTGTACAAAACTAACCTGTTCCTGTTCATCCCACAGGACCCCTGAAAGATTTTTCATGCCTAGGCAGGATGAGGTGTACAGTCGATTCCTGGTCTCGCCTCCCTAACACCATTCCCATGACATGACTCATTTTTGGACATCCATCCTGAATAAAGTCCAGGAGATGTGCCTTCAGGTGAAATCAGTGGGTATCAGGCTCCTACATCCTCATGTAATTAAGCTCTTTCAGATATTTCCCATCAAAAAGCATCGAGGGAACGCTGTACTTAATGACCACATCAGTTTATTCAACAGTGCTTCTCTTCAGTTCCCCAACGGGCTTGGCTGTGCTTTTGCCATGTGTTGCTGTGGATCTTCTTTCCTAGCCAAATATTTTCATGCTAACAATTTTATCTCCCAAGGCTCAGCCTATTACTACAGACATTTCTCCCAGAAGACACCAATCTCTTTCCAGCTCATTAATGTCACCTTGGAGGAAACTAATAACAGCGAGTGTTCACCAGCTCTTCAGGATTTCGCAGAGAATAACGGATGTTCCCAGGTCCCTTAAGAGAGGAATTATCATTCTAGTACAGCAAACAGGTTAGACAGAGCTCACTGAGGTTAAGAGACTTGGCAAAGGGCATGTAGTGATTTGGTGGCAGAAGCAAGACTGTAATTGTGGAGTCCTGACTCACTGCATTCATAATTACTGTCTGCCATTAACATAATGTGGACTGTAGGGTTAGGAAGCGGATCCCCATTTCCCTTCAGCCTCCAAACATATGTAATCCCCACATCTGATTTTTAGAAATGTTCCCTAATTCTATAGGTGAAATTCTGCAGCTCGGCTGAAAAGTACAGGCAAAATCAGCAATAAACAACTGGACAATCTGAACTGTTCTCTCAGTTCAGGTTTGCATCGTTCTTTCTTCATTAAAAAGCTGCCTTTCTGAAAAAAGTATTTTCTTATAAAAATCTTCATTTTATTAAATGGAAAATATGTCTTCTCTGATACAGTTTTGCTTTGTTTAATTGAAAACTGTAAACTAGCAATCTTATGTATTTATTGAAAACTCTCATACTTTTAGTCAAAAAAAAAAATTGTTCACATGAATATAGTTAAAGTAGAGAGTTCTTAAATCATAGAATCACAGAACAGTTTGGGTCAGAAGGGACCTTTCAAGGTCATCTCGTCCAACCCCCCGCCATGAGCAGGGACATCTTCAACCAGACCAGGCTGCTCAGAGCCCCGTCCAACCTGACCTGGAACGGTTCCAGGATGGGGCATGGACCACCTCCCTGGGCAGCCTGGGCCAGGGTCTCACCACCTTCATAGTGAAGAACTTCTTCCTTACACCTAATCTAAATCTACCCTCTTTCAGTTTAAAATCATTGCCTCTTGTCCTCTCACTACAGACCCTGGTAAAAAGCCTCCCTCTGTCTTTCTTATAAGCCCCTTTATGTATAGAAAGGCTCCAGTAAGGTCTCCCTGGAGCCCCATGATCATTTTTGCCTCCAGTTACCTCTTCACAGACTGGGAAGAGATTGTGTGACAGAAACCTCATTGCTTCCCAGCTCTGTTGCTGTGACCCTGGATCTCTAAACGCTGTTGGATTTTGAGGTTAGGAGTATTTTTTATTTAATTTCCTCTCACTCCCCGTCAAATATTTCCCATTCAGATGGGATGTAATTAGGAACACTCTTCAATATTGGAAGACAGTCCCATCAGAAATGCTGGGTTGGGGGTATGGTCATTTGATCTCAAACAGTTTATGAGACAGATGTCCCAGAAATACCCTTTTCTCTATTGTCCGTAAGTAGAGCTTAGTTCTCAAGCCAATGTTTGCTTTATAGACATTAGAGATGAGATTCAGCTCACCCACCTTTTGCTCTCTCCACTGAGATCAAATGCCGCTTCCAAACTTGGGGAGACAAATAACCCACCCGCTCAGGTCCTTTCCTTCCTTCCAAATAACTCCAATCCTTTAACCATGTAACACCTTTCAGCGCAGGAAGCATCCCCAGTCTACAGGCTGAGAAAGGAGGATAAGAGGGATGCTGTGATTTGCCCAGAGCCCTGCAGCAGGTTGTGGGATGCCTGGGAAGCAGCACTGGAGAGCCTGGCCCATCCTGAGTAATTCCGCATCAGGCAGATGTCATCCTGTGAGGAGATCACCTCGAATCTCGGCTTCCAGACCGGGTACTACTAACAGGTCTTGCCCACATAACTGCTCCTGTGTCCAGCAGTACAGCCGTGTGTGCGCTGTGGCCGTATCCTCAGAAAGAAGTATTATGGGGTCTGAATTCAATGAATATCAGCAAAATTATCAGAGCTCCACATCTTTGGGACTTCTTCCTTGCCCTCAGTTTGGATTGAAACGGGCCAAAAGACTGACAAATAATGGGTAAGGAGGCAGTAGGTATGGATATTGTATTCACAAAAGTCACGTTTTCATAGCACTTTAGGCTTTTTCTATTTTTTTAAAAGCTGAGACTGTTGGCTAAACCAGAAAGATTCAGAGGTGGGCGTTTTATATTTTTGTTATGTTCTCTTTAATCTACTAAAACTAAATAGGTCTTCAAACTGGTAGAATCTGACGATGAGAATGAAGACTAACTTGAACAAAAACCTGTTAATTACAGCTAGTGGAAAGAAATAAGTACAGCCCATGAAAAAAAAATATTGATTTTTCTATTTTCTATGGATGTTCTGGGGGAGCTTGGGTATTGCTATGAAAAATGTTATTTTTTAAAAAAAATGCATCATGTCTTCGAAAGAATCAAACAATGTCGCTCTGACTGGTGAGTCATCACTTTTATTTTTCCTTTATGCATGTGGGCTATTAAAGAGGAGAGAAAAGAGAAAAAGTTGTGTAAAAATGTATTTTTTTTAAAGTGCATTTAAGGGAAACTAAGCTAAACCTGGAATTTTCTTTAGGTTACTTATTTTTTTTTCCTTAGAAGGATGTTTTCTGCAAGGAAATCATCAATGGAAAATGTTTGACCAGCTGTACTCTTATCTTTAAATCTAGAAACACATGCAATACATGGAAATCCCCACCTCACTTGAAGTTTCAAGGGGGTGACTGACTGGTTTTTGTGCTCATACTTCTTTTGATATGAGTAAGTGTTTCAGTATTTGCTTTTGTTTACTATCCATCCACTCCAGTTCAAGGAAAAATACAGGCAAATTTCCCCTTTTGCCGTTACAGTACATGATCACTGTGCAGGGATCTGTGAAGTCCGTGCTTGATCATTTTTTTTCGCAGTCCCCTGAACAAGGCCTCGGTCTTGGCTCCTTTCGTCTTCAGGGAATTTTAATCTGGAGATTAACTTCCAGCTTGCAGGAAATAACAGAGATGACCTGGATATATCTCGATAGGGACTGGCCATCAGAGCTCAGTCATTTGCACTGTCATTAGCATAGTCCTCGGCTTCGTTTTGGCCTGACCTTGCTGGCGTGAACCCAAATGATCCCCAGCCGTGGGTCAGGAGTTAGCATAGTCCAAGGACCATTCCTGGTAGTTTGTTTAGATGCAGCCACCTTGCTCTGGAGAGAGTTTAACTGTATGGACTTTACCAGACCAAGCCAGCTGGCCATCAAGACCGAGCGTGGGCACTGGTCTAGGTTAGTCTGCTTGTAAGCAACTATTTGGGTTCATCATGGAGTGTTTTTTTTTTTTCTTCTGATGGTTAATGACTCAAGTGCATCTTTGTACCATGGAGTAAAGTAGCAGAAGGGTACCATGGAGTAAAGTAGCAGAAGGGTCCTGTCCTTTGGTAGATGGGGTCCCACCAAAACCCTTGTCCGACTGCTTTACTTGTCAAAATCATCCAGGCAGAAGGTTTTGATATCCAGGTTACCCGGAGGATCCTTAAACAAGAACTGGTTTAACTATTCTTTGGAAACAGCAGCCTCCCATCCTCTCTGCACCTCAGGTAGGAATTGCAGGAAATAAAATAGTAAGAAAAATAAAGGGGAAGAGGAGGTTAAGTTACTTTTTCCAGTTGAGTGAACATCAGTTGATGCTAATAGCTGCTGCTTTTTTTTTTTCCAAAACCAGAGTACCATAATAATTTGTGCTGCCAACTGCAGGATTCTTGCAGGCTCATTTAGGCCTGCGTTTACTCACCTTTGGGCATGCAGCCAAGGTCTCTAAAGGATTTTAACTGACTAGCCTCCCTCTGGAGCCCATGGAAAAAGCTGGCCACCTCTGGAGAGCTAGGAAGAACTCAAAGCAGGAGGATCATCCTTAGAAGACCCTATCTCTCTTCACTGGGCTGAATCCAAGCCTCAGGAGCCATTATAATCTCTTTCCAGGTATAACCAAATGCCCCAAGTCTTCAGGGATGAAGTTTCAGCCTGTAAGCCAAAGCTGAAGCTGTTCAAGATAAGCGTCTTGCGTGATCACTTTCTCGACGTGTACTTCAAGCACTTCCACCTCTAACAGGTCTCACTGTGCCCAAGAGAGCTGCGGTGTCAGAGCTACACCAGCCTGGAGGTCTGTGTGCCTCCATATGCCCTCTCACTGGAGGACAACCTTAGATGTAGAGGCTGAAAAACACCATTACCACGTTGCTGCCCTATTGGACACCAAGACCCAAACCCGCACCTATGTGCTGCTTCTGCAAAAGACAGTGAGGGTGGAGAAGGATACCATCTTGGACAAAACACTGCAAGACCCAGGAAAGAAGCTGGATATAACAGTAAAACCCTCCTGTACTGAGAGATACTGCTGGTGCAGTGCTTGGAGCAGACTAAAGGGCTTGGAGATGGCACCAGCCCTTTGCCACCAATTTACTCTGACCTTTCTACCTCTTCATTTTCCATCTAAGGATGAGGATCAGATATGGGACTTGTCTTTGATGTAGAAAGATCTGGTTTTGTTGGCCATCCAAAGCTGTTGAGTTTGGAATTCCTTTGTCCCTCTGGTTTTTTTTGACAAGCTTTGATAGTGGGAACTAATCTATCTGAGGGCCACTTCTAATTCCTGATCACTGCACCTCCTGCCAATGTCCTACAAGGGGACTGTAGCGCAAAATCCTGCTGTTCTTCCAGGAGAACAGCATTCTCAGCAGGAGTGGTGGGTGCAGAAAGTCTGTAAGATTTGGCTTTTCTTTATACAGTCTGGACTCTGTTGCCACCTCTGGTTTTATTTCATACCCCAGCCATGAAGTGTTGATAACACTTAGGAAAAAAATGACATGTGCAAATAATAATAAAAAAAGAAACGCAAAGCCCCAGACGTACATATACACATACACATGCAGACCTGCTTCGGCTTGCATTGCAAGTTCTCAGCCCGGGAGCAAATCACTTGGGAAATTTAATTAAACTTTAATGAGGTACTTTGATTGTTGGGCCGTACGCCTAGTGGAATTAATGTACAATGAAGGGGCGTCTCGTCATGCTGCTGGCAATAGCTGGCAAGTTCATGTAGAGCAGAGCATGTCATCCTAAATCACCTTTTGAACCCGGGAAGGCAGCAAGGATGAACAACCAGGAAGCTCCAATGGGTCATTTAATTACAGGAGGTCCTTTACATGTGAGTCCCATACATTGAAGAAACTCCTTCCGAGTCACTTTCGGGACTTTTCAGCAGGCTGGGGAATGGAATGCAGGTAGGGCGGTGGTGGTGGTCTGGGTTGTGGGTTTCCTTCTCTTCTTGCCCTTGAGTAGGCAGGAGCCTGGGTTGGAAGGAGCTCTGGCACAGGAGATCCTGGGAGAGTTGGGTGGTGAGCAGCAACACCCATGGATCCTTCATGGGACCTTGGTGCACAGCCACCCACTAAACAGAGGAAGGCAGTATTTTGTTGCTAGTGGAGATTTGGCTTCTGTTTCAAGTGAAGGGTCTATTCACACCCTCCTTCGCCACCAGGGAAAAGTTGTTTGTAATGTAAGGCTGCCTTGGAGAGGGCCATTCAGCCTCAGGAGAGTCCCACCTCCTTCCGCCTCAAAGCTAGGCCTCCACCTCAGAAAAGATCTGTCATAGATCCCATATGGGATCTCCAGACACCCCTTACAACCTCAACATTTCCTTGAGAAGCTGCTGCACCAGGCTGATTTCACTATCACCCGCCTTGGCTTAGGGGGTCCCAAAGGGACTGGGACGCTGTGCATTCCCCAAGGTATGTTACCACACAAGACCCACTATGGAAAGGATCAATTTTTTAAAGGGACACTCCTCTCTAGGCATCCAGGAAGGGAAGTCTCACACACTGGGAGGGAAGAGATTTTCAGTTTACAAAGAAGAATCATAGGATAAGTCAGGTTGGAAGGGACTTCTGGAGATTTCCAGTCCAACCCCTCCCCTGCTCAAAGCAGGGACAGTTAGAGCAGGTTACTCAGGACCTTGATGAGTTGAGCTTTCACTGTCTCCAGGGACAGAGATCCCATGGGAACTTGTCCCCAGGCTTAACTACTTCCAGAATTTCACTTGCTTCAACCTGTGCTCATTGTCTTTTATCCTTCTCTGCATACGTCTCACAAGAGACTCTCTGCCTTCTCTACAGCCCCCCATTAGGTAGCTGAAAACAACAATAAGATATTCCCTGAGCCTTGTCTTCTCCAGCCTGGGCAAACCCAGATCTCAGGCTCTCCTCACACATGTGTTTCAAGAGGATTACCAGAAAAGATAACCCTCTGCTTGGACCTGTGTCAGTTAGTCAGCAAGAAGAAACTCTAAAAAGAGAAGCCCCAACCTTCCTGCATTTCTGTTTGCTCCTTTAGAGGCTGGAGGATTTATGAAAGACATGATCAGTGGCAAGACAGAATCCATGCATGAGATTTTCCAGGCTGAGATCCAGACTACTTCTGAGATTCTGGAGCTGAGACTCCAGAAGAAGGCATTAGCTTTGAAGCCATCTCTCCCAAGGCAACCCTAGAGAGCCCAGTTTAGAAATACAGTCGTGCTCTGTGCTCAGTCATGTCCTCATTATAATCAGCAGATAAAGGAGGGGGACGAGGTAGCATTTTCCTCAGAGGTGTGGAGGGGACAGACATTTTCAGCTCTGGGCCTCACTTTTAGCATTCGTCATCAAGACAGGCTCCTGGGAGCACAACTGTGTTTATTTGGAAGCTTGAACGTTAAGGGTTCACAAAGGACTTGTCAATCCTTGCTCCATCAGGAAGCTCTGAGCTTAGTCTAGCCAGGGCTCTGGTGTTGCACCGGCCATTGGAAAGTCAGAAGTGGGTGAGCTCTGTCTCCTCCTGACTCTCAGCTACCACAGGGACGTGGAGATTTTGGCATGTCTCAAGATGGCCAAACTGTAATGAAACATCCTGCTGCTCTGCAGCCCCACCAGGTCGTTCTGTGCACATTATTGTAGATCAATTCTCTATTGTAGATCAACCTATTATTGTAGATCAACCCTCATGGCAAGATCCTTCACCTCCTCTGGTCTTTTTACTCCACGTAAATGAACTGGAGTTGTGTTGGAAACATGTCCCAGGAACGCAAATGGTTAATGTAAAGCACCACATGAACTCTTGAAATCTAACTGAGATGGGGACAAACCAGAAAGTTATGTCTGCACATGTCAGAAGATCATGTGCCGCGTTCTTGGAAATCTGGAGGCCACTCAGCCAGTAGCAGTTCTTGCATTTCTATAACACCATCCTCCCAGTCGTACAAAACCCAGCTGTCAGTGCACTGACACGGTGCGTCTGGGAGCGACAAACTGTTTTGCGTTCTCCACTGTGTTTTCAGCAACATCCATTCATTCCTGCTTCTCTTTTTAGAGTACAATACAACTTCTGCATTCTCAGGGCAGTTAAGGATGTGTGGGACTCTCATAGAATCACAGAATCATTGAATCATTTAGATTGGAAAAGACCTTTAAGATCATCGAGTCCAACCGTTAACCTAGCACTGCCAAGTCCACCACTAAACCATGTCCCTGAGCACCACGTCTACACGTCTTTTAAATACCTCCAGGGTTGGTGACTCCACCACTTCCCTGGGCAGCCTGCTCCAATGCCTGATAACCCTTTCGGTGTAATTTTTCCTAATACGCAATCTAAACCTCCCCCAGCGCAGCTTGAGGCCATTTCCTCTTGTCCTATCACTTGCTACTTGGGAGAAGAGACTGACCCCACCTCACTACAACCTCCTTTCAGGTAGTTGTGGAGAGCGATCAGGTCTCCCCTCAGCCTCCTTTTCTCCAGGCTACCATACACCAAGGTCTTGAGAACTGAGTTGCCGAGTAAAGATTGGCCAGTGGGCATCCAGCATCCCAAGGTGATAGGCAACTCCTCCATCTCTTCAACACCGGGCTTCACTGGCATCCAAGGAAATAGCTGAGTTTGTGCAGCACCAGGGTATTGGCAGGACAAACATTAGGAAGGCATCTTTACCCAAATGCTCTGCTTTTGCAGCAAGGCATATAGAGCAAGCAGAAAATAAGGCCCAGAGCTGAGCATCATGTGAAGAAAGAATGAATCCAGCAACTTCTCGTTACTGAGGGGCTGTGATCTAAGTTCAGCCATTTAAATGATGCCTCTGCTGTGGTGTTCAAGTTGGGAGCCCTGCTACTCCAGGATCTCCGTGGAGACAGCTGGGCATGTCTGGGAAGAAAATCCCACCTGAAACCACTGATCAGACTTGCCCAGATCTGTGCAATCACTGGGGAGGGACCTGGCAGGCTCAATTAAATGTTAAGTGTTGAGTGGATGCATCCAAATCTGCTTGTGAGCTGAAAGAGGTAGTGGTCCAAGGTTGTGGGGGGAAAATTCACACGTGATCCTGCAATGTGATCCTGCAGCGAGTGCCTTTCACCGCATGATCACATCGTGGGATCTCCTGCAACTCCAGGTCTCCTGCAATGCCTGGCACCTGGAAGGAGCAGGGAGGTTGCACAAACGTGCTGCAGCCTGGCGTTTCCTAATCCTGGAGCACTTGACTGCAACACTTCTTCCATCCTCCTGTGCATGGGGGAGGGAAGCGGGAATGTTTTCTAAGGTTGTAAGAGCCCAACAGAGAAATCTACCCAAATCCCACACTCTAGCATTACCCAAGGGCCCAAGTCTGCATTTATACTCATAAATGAAGAGGACCAGGGGCACACACGCTTCTGCAATGACTCTCCAGGTATTTGTAGCATGAACCCTGGTGTGATTTTGGCTCAGGTCAAGTGTCACTGATGCAACCAATGCCCAGGTAAGGTTCAAGGTGAGCGAAGGCTAGGGGCCATTTGCAGTAAGCTGTTCTGTTTTTGAAGACTGAGAGGGTTTAGTAGGAAGGGTGGACCAGCTGGGCTCCAAGCTGACCTGTTTATTTTCCTGCATAGATGCATCCACATGAGCCATCAGGGCCTCTGGAACCCCCATGCTGCAGGACGAGGTTGTCACCTCTCCCAGGCCAGCTCTGAAAAGGACACGCGGGATGTACACGCTGCTGAGCCTTTCACCGGTCTGTGCTGGCAGCTGTGGAAAAGGAGACCAGGGGACGTTGCTTTCTCCAAGCCATGGCTAGTCTGACCTCTGTACTCTGGCTTGGCCACTCACGGGCAGCCCAATCATTTCTTCTCCGCCTTGGACCATTTTCCCCTGTCTTGTCTGTTTTCTTTTAATAGCCCTTGGCCCTACGGTATGGCCCGTCATCCCCACCTGGTCCAGCAGATCCTGATGCCAATCCGCTCCCTTTCCCAGTCCAGCCTCCACTCTAGAAGGTTCCTTCCACTAGTCTGGTCCTTTTCTCCTCCATGTCCTGGTTTCTCATCCAAGGTTCATCCTTCCAGTCATGCTCTGTTCCTTCCCAGCCCTACCCTTCCTTGCCAGACCATGGTGGTTCACACCCACCTCCTCCCTCCTTGGCTGCTTTCTCCAGCCTCTTTCACCATCTGGTCCTGTCCCCAGCACCCCAACTCTGCCTCCTGTCTGGCTCAGAACAGGTCCCACCCCCAGCCTCCCACTCGCTGCTCACAGTGCGTGCCACCATTCCCACACCCACCCAACATCTCTCAGTGTCTCCTCCACCCAGTCTCCCCCTGCATAATGATAGTTTAAAGCTGTTGAAACTCCACAGCACGGAAGTCTCCCTCTGCAGCACCTGTTCCCAGTGCTTGACAAATATTCCTGAAGTGAATAACGAGCAAATCAAGTCTCAGCTCTCCCAAGGTAGGCTGACAACCAGAGAGGAAGACTGGAGGTCTCCAGACTGGAAAAGAGATGGCTAAAGGGGTAGCATAAGATATATGCTTACAAAGTTACAGGTGGCCCAGTGAGGGTTAATAAGGAATAACACAGCTGGAGAAATACAGCATCAAATGAACCTGGCAGGTGGCAGGATCAAAGCAACAGAAGGAGGTGGTTCTTCACATGGAGTGGGGTTGTGAAGGGTACTAAAATTTTAAACCCACAACGGAGCAAATGTATGGAAGAAAATCCCACTGAGGGCATGTCAAGAAAGAAAGCTCACGAAGTCCTGAGCTGCAGGTGGTCTGAAGAAGGAGAGCTGCTGGGGTGGGTCACTTTGCTTGCCTCGTTCTTATACTCATCTTCAGACGTGTTTTCTGTACCCTGTCAGAAACGACATCACGGGCTGCATCAGCCTTAGGCCTGGCCAGATGTGGCCTGTGTGCCTATAAATATGTCTTATCTCCTCTGTGTGTGTGTGTGTTTATATATATATATATATCTGTATCTTATACCTCCTGTAAAGGAGAGGGGTAGAGTTGGGAATACCGGACCCTCCATACCAGAGCTTATGGTGCTCCTGGGTTCAGAGACAAATTAGACCTCGGGCCTTTGCTGCTCTAGGAGGGTCTGCGTGGTAACAATCTTTGTGGTATGGTGTGATGCTCAAGGCAAGAAGCCTGGCCCTGGCAGCCGAAAATCAAATAGCTGGTCCCAGTCCCCTGCTTTATACTGAGGTTTTTTCAGCATCCTCCCTGGGTTTTGGCCGAGGCCCAAAAGGGCAGTGTGGAGACTCTTCACTCGCTGGGGAAGCAAATCCAGCCTTTCCCACTCAACTGCAGAAAAAAACACGACCCAAAAGCAGTGGTTTATTTCTCAGAAACAAACCGGTGATGTTGGCGGAGAAGGATTTTTGGTGCCTTGGCTGGTCAGGGGGGGCAATGGGATCTGTCATCCCTTGGTACCCGATGCCACCCGTTCCTTGGGATGCCGGGAGGGAGCAGCGGGATCGTGACTCAGCCCCCACGTGAGCGGGTTTCCTTCCTGCACCGCCAGCCCGGGCTTCTGATGTTTTGTTTGCTGTGAAGCTCTGGGGGCCAAGCAGGAGCTCCTGGAAATCAAAGGGAAAGAACAACATCTTGGGCTTGCCGAGGCGGGGTACGTCCCGGCTGGCCGGGGGGTGGGGTGGGGTATTTGGGGTGCTGAGGGAAGAGAGGTGGGAAGCGGGAAGGAGGGCACGGGTCAGGTCTCCAGCATGAGCCTTTTTAACCCCAAACTCTCCCCACATGCAGCAATGCTCCTCGATGCCCTTCAGCTGCTGATGGGGACCCGCATGGGCTCCTCAAGCTCTGAGGAGGAGGAAGGGAAGGACCTTCCTCCTCTCTCCTTTCTTCTCAGGGTGTCCCCTCTCTGCCCCACTGGGTGGGAAATGGGACCCCCAGCAGTCCCTCTCGCATTGCCATGGGAGTAGAGAGGGGTGGGGAGGCAGCTCAGCTCATTAGCCACCCTGGGCAAGAGATTGCCAGGTTTTGTCTGTTTTCAGACTTCTCTCTATTGATGCCAAAGAGAAAACTCTCAGTCAGAAGTTTCTCAGGACTAGAAGAAAAAAAAATAATCTGCAGAGTCTCTGGTAGTGCCCAGACATAACTGTTTGGCCCTGAGGTCCCAGAGTTGGTCTGGATGCATCCAAACCAGGTGCCCACATCCAAACCTTCCCTGGGGATGTCCTTGGCTACCTCTGCCCCAGAGTTGGGGGAGGACTTGTTGGCCTGGGCACCGCTGTGCTGGGGACTGTGATCATTTCAGTGTGGATGGTTGCTGTTGAGGGCTGAGGATATTCCCTTTCCTGGTTTCTTGACCACTGTGAGCCTAGTGCAGGTCTCTCCGTGTCCCTTCCCATGTGCAGAGATAACACTGAAGACACCCCAGTCTTCAGGCAGTGTGGAGGTTTTGGCTTGAGCCCTGTGGATGATCCCAGAAGGGCTGCAGGAGCACCCAAGCTGCATGTGAAAGAGATGGGGCCAGCCAGCACTGGATTTTACTGATTTATTGTGAAAAGAGGGAAACTTGTCCCTGGGAGGAGATACCCATTTATCTCATTCCTTCCTTACCCACTGCACGACCTCTCCATCCTCCTCAGCCAGCTGGGTGCTGCTGGGCTGTTGGCCCCAACTCTTCCACCCTCTTCCCTCTTTCAACGTCTCTGACTCCCTGGATGGCAGAGCAGGCAGGAGCCAAGCCTGGACCTTCAGCCACAGGGGCTGATGTGGGTGGTCTTAGCTCCTGCCTTGAAGGGGGTCTTCTGAGCCAGTCCTGACTGGGGGCTGGATCTCCTCCAGGTGGGCACCATAGCTGGCATTCTGGATTTGGCCAAGTGGGTTGCCACCAAGGTGACTCTGGATTGATGCCGAGCCTGAGCCCACAGGGTCGAGCCTGCACTATTCAGCCCCGGGTTCTTCCTCCCAGCTCCTTTGCCTTGGCACCCTCCCACCCCAGCCCCAGCAAGAAGGGGGAGACCCCAGCCTGCCCAGCCCACCCACAGCCCTCCTCCCCTGGGGCCAAACCCTTCTCCTCCATCACCCACCTCCATCCCCTCACCCCTGTTTTCCCATTCCCAGCATTTACCCTCCCACACGTAGCCCTGGGGGAGCCGGAGGATTGTACGCAGAGGGAGAAGTTATTTTTCCTTGACATAAACATCCAAGCCTTTCCTCGGCCCCTTCGCTTGAAACGTGGAGGTAGGACCTGGACTCATAACATCCGGCAGGAGGGGCTGGCCTTATCTGCCAGGAAACAGTCAGCTCCGGATACATCCTCCCCTGCTCCCGGCACCCCAAGCAGCTCCCATTGGCAGTGCTGGGCAGGAAACCACTCAGCAGCTTGTCTCATTCCCTCCTCTGAAGGGATGGGAGGGAGGGCCTGATTCTGTCCTCCCCATGGCCTGCAGGAGCAGCCGTGGGTCCCCGTGGGGTGCGGCAGGGTTTGGAGTTGAGGTGAGATGGGAGCAAAGAGGGATGGAGGGGGAAGCTGTTTACTCATGAGCAGAAAGGGGTTGATGGGGGCAAAAGGGGATTTTGGGGAACTGGTGGTATTGAGGGTCTCCTCCAGGCTCTGCCACTGATTTGCAGGGTGACCTCGGTCAAGTCTCCTCACCCCCTTCTCTGCCTCTACTTCCCTGCCCTGCTTCTGCTTTGAGAACAACAGAGGGGGAAAAAAAGTCATCTCCCAGCTAATTTAGTAGCAGCATCCAGAGCCCTCGCATGGGATAGAGATCCCCTGTGCTAAGGGCAGCACAAGCACTTGGTCCTGTTCAAACTCTTGGTAAGAAGACAGTTCATAACCCAATGCTGGACAGAAAAAAGATGGGAGGGAAGGAAGTATTATCTCTGTTTTGCAAAGAGGGAAACTGAGGCACAGAGCAGCCGTATGGCCACTTGTCATCGGGGTCTACCCCTGCCCAGTGGCACTAGGACAAGCAGATGGGGTTGGTGGAACGAGGACGGAGAGGAGCCACCACCTGCTCGACGGATGCAAAGGAAATCGCCCATCCCGGGAGGGCCAGGGCATGACACACACTGCAGCTCCCAGCCAGCCCGAATCCCAGCGCTATCTGGGAAGGTGACTTCATCCCTGCTCCCAGTGCCCAGCACCATGACCTGCACAGCCACAGGGGCTAAGGGCTGGCCAGGGCCACCGGACACCGGGAGCAGAGGACTCACACCCTGGTCACCTCCTGGCAAGGAGACACCCTTGCCCTGGCCCAACCTGACACCCCTGAGAAGGAGCCCAAATGTGGTGTGAGGTCATTTTATCCCTTCCTGCAGCCCGGATTTGATTTTCCTGCTGGTTCCCAGCCCATCCCAGCCTAGAGAAATCAGACCACAAACCACAAAGCTCCTCGGCGTGCCAGAGACAGCCTTAAGCTCATGGGTTTGGGATGGGGAGGGAGGACAAACATGCCCAAGACTGATGCAGAATGAGTCCTGCTTGGGGTGGAGATCCCCCCGACATCCATAAACCACCGTGGCCACCAGTCCTCCACGGGGATGTCCACTTTCCAAGCAAAAAAAAGGCTCCTTCTCACCTCTGTCCACCACTTATTTTCTGTCTGATCCCTGCAGCAACATTGTGCATCCCCAAAACGTGCTACTGTGGAGTAGTGGGGGGGCAACCCGTAGCGTTGCATTTTCCATCCCGCTGGAGAAGGGGCGGATGGCTCCACTCCCGAATTTCATCTCAGCTGCTGGTGTCCTGGGAGGTGGAAGCCGGCTGCTCCCGGCGCTGGGTGTGTGCCTGGATCCGGCCGGCGAGTCCTGGCTCCCAGGGAGCCGCACCTCGCCTTGGCTGCAGCTCCCAAAGCCCTCGGGGGGCCCCGGCTCCCGGTTGGGGCCTGTAGCTGTTCCTGACGTGCAGAGAGCATGGGGACACGCTCCCACCTCTCCTCACGTGGC
The DNA here is from genome assembly GCA_026212715.1 of Elanus axillaris. NCBI lineage: Eukaryota > Metazoa > Chordata > Aves > Accipitriformes > Accipitridae > Elanus > Elanus axillaris. The sequence continues at coordinate 27,002,845 of JANZLQ010000017.1, read as the reverse complement.
TCCAGGTTGAGCAAGTGGGGACAGGCTTGGCTCGCGGGAGTCTCCGTACATCCCAGCCCGGCGGGCTCCTTGGGCCTGGGATGAATGGAGAAACCCCTTTTCCTGGGGAAACCAGACTCCGGCCACTGGCGCACACGCTGCCAGGAGCTCTTGGCGTGGGCTTTGCCTCCTCCAACCCCAAATGCGACTCTGTCTTTGAGAAGGGAAGTGGGAGAAGAGGCTCGCAGGGCGTTTCAATCCATCCCATCACTGCTTGGGGCATGGGAACAAGGAGCAGGACAGGCAGGAGCAGCCAGTGTCCCAGAGAGAGGGTCCCCCCCAGGGGGAATAAATGCAACAGCCCAAATCAGGCATGCTGGTGGCAATAGCGGGAGCTGGCCTTGTTGGGGGACCAAGGGATGTGTTCTGTGCCTTCTCACCCAGGCAGTTTAAAAACTCTTTACACCGTTCTCAGCTGCCCCTGCAGCAGACCTGGCAGAAAGGGACATTGGCAGAGTGCCCTGGGGTGGGAGACCCTCTAAGGAGAGCCTGCTTTGAAGGGAGCAGCCTCCTGGATTTGCTGGTTGAAAGGCAGGTCCAGGTTTGGCCACATGCACCCAGGCCACCCTTTCTAAGAACAATTTTTCACATGCTGCCGGGGGGCTGTGAGCATCCCTCGGGCCTGGGGCCCCACAGGGATCGTGGGCAGAGCAGGGGGTGGGAGGAGCAGGACTTCTCCAACCCTGCTCCTGGCATGGTCCCACGTGGGTCAACACTGCCGGGCAGAGAGGCCAAACAGGCTCATGACACCTCTCTCCCTCCAGCCCCGCTGGGCTGATTCACAAATCCTCTTGGAAGAGCGACGCTGCCCCAGCCAGGCTGCTGCACCGGCCATCTCGGCACCGCACCGAGCATCGTGCCCTTGTGCTGTGCTGGTGCAAGAGCCACCACAGTCCATGGTGCTGGCAGGACACCCAAAGGTATCCATTCCACTCCCCCAAAAAGGAAAACCAGTGGCACGTGGCCAAGGATGGGTTTGGATGCCCAAGCGATGGGCAAAGGAAGAGGCGGCGTGTGTGACGGGAGGCCTGTCTCCAGCGGGGGGCACAAGTAGAGGATGGAGAAGGACCATAAGCACAGGAGAGGGGCACATTGGTGTCTCCCCAAATACTCACGCAGCCTCCCACCTTCTGGGACCATGGACTCCCCAAGTCGGAGAGAATTCACTTATGGGAGGCAAGCCAGCCCAGTTGCGTTGGGGTGCACTGGGTTAGGTTGGGTGGAGTGACCTCTGGAGATCCCTTCCAGCCAACACACGTAGGTGGGCATCACAAAGTGCGCTAGGAAGCTCGCTCCTCCACTTTTCGGGGCCAGGCAGGAGGATGCAGCCTGGGAAGACATCACTCTGGGAGGGGTGCATGGCTTAACCTCACGGACCGCAGGGACGCAGCCTAATTTAATGTCTGGCAGGAGTAGGCTGTGATGTTGGTCCATGGCCCACGAGAAGGACTAAGCTTTTCTCTTTGCTAGCGATGCCTGAAACCCACCACTCAGCATCCACATACAAGAGCATCCTTGACACGGCTCCTCAAATTTGTTCCACACTCCATTTCTCAGGCCTCACTGCCTTGATCCGCATTTGCACTGAGGACCCTTTACGTGGCCCTCACGCTGTGGAGCATCTTAAATGGTGCATCAGCACAAACCGTGAAAGACAGCCTTAAATGTGAACACAACCCATGCTCCAGGCACTGGCACTCGCTCCATAAATAGCCAACAGCCTTTGTGCTCACCAACACACCAATGGCAAAGCTCTGCCTTAACTTCACTGTAGTATCTACATAGGACCTGGCGTTAAAAGGCCATATTCATGAGATGGCAAAAGCAGGATCAAGGCCATCGAAGTGACTTGCTGCCCCTAAAGACACACCATGAAAAGTGAAGGCATGCACGCCTTGAGTCGGTTTGTTAGAAAGCAATCCACAATTTGTAAAGATAACCACAGATCTTTTTTATTTAAAAAAAATGGAAGTAGAAAAGTTTGGCTGAAAATACCCCCCCAAAAAAAATTAAAAAAATAGCACTCGCACAGGAAATGTTTCTGTTTTGAAAACTTTGTCAATAGCTACAGCAATTTAAATCATAAAACAATCATTGTATAAAAACATATTTATTTAAATTAAATATTTTATGCAAACTCATATCTACACTCATTCAAAATGCATAGAGTCACACAAAAAAGATGGAATGTATTAGCTTAAAAACCTGTGAAGTTGTGGGGCTTTTTAAGTATTATTTGCAATTATTATTAATATATGTTCGGGACTGAAACCAGAAAATCATAGCCACGCTACTAACTAATCATTACCAAGTGCCATACAGTAAACACTAAGATTAATCATGTCATATAACTGATTTAAAATAAAGCTTCATCTTTATGAAAAGGAAGAGAACTCGAGCAATACAAAATCCGAGGGGAGGAATAATGGAAGGAATAAATCAATGTACAGCTTTATTACAAGCAATAATATGCCGGAGTTAGAAGAGGCATTGGGCACTGCAGCTCGAAACATGAAGCATTCGCCTTCAAAGGAGATTTGATAAAAAACGTGTCTGCTACATCATCACCTCTTTGCCAAAATGCTCATCCCAGGACCCATTCCCAGCCCAGCGGGGAGGGCAGCTCACACCGCTCCTCCTTCGGGAGCAATTTTGCTGGGAGGCCAAGGGGAAGCCATGGCCGGGGTGGATGCCGGCTGGATCCTGCCTTTCCAGATCTTACCCTCCTCGGGAACACACAGGCTGAGCGCCTTCGGGACTGGCTGTCCCCCCCCCCTGCAGCCC
>JANZLQ010000017.1:26967453-26995726 GCA_026212715.1 Elanus axillaris | reverse complement strand
CCCGCTTTAACCACAAGTCCAGGCTGTGCTTTGCCACCTCATGTGGGTTTTCACCCATTTACCCCAAAGTCCCAGGTCCCCTCGTATGGGAGGGAAACTGGGACACAGTGAACCTGCCGGTAAGTGCTTGTCCAGCCTGCTTGGGCTCCTGAGCGAGCTGTGCAGGGGATGGGGCTGGGAACAGCCCAGAGGAGCTGCAACATCCCCAGTTGGTCCCCACTACCCATCCCTGGGACATCAGGAGATGAAGGGCCACTTTTGATGCTTTGTGATCTTTTTCTTGCTGCTGGGAGCGCTGCCCCATCCTTGCAAAGCCACCCCAACCCAAGCGGGATGGAAGCACCACCGTCACGCGAAGACGGTATTTCCCACTAAATCCCAGTTTGGTGCTCGAGAGGGCAGGAAAGTCACCCCCCGAGAAGCATTCCCCCAGCTAGGACGAAGGATCTCCTCCAAGAAGGCAACGGGACCAAAAATCCCCAGCCGGATGCCCTTGCCCAGCTCATCCCTGCAACCTGCCCCAAGGAATATATTTAGTTGCTGGATTCCTTTATGATTCTGACCCCCTGACATGGGCTGCAGGGCTGCAGCGGCTCCGCTTTGACTGATTGTGGATTTCCTCTCCGGGCTGCCAGAAAGCCGGCGGGGCTGGGGTGCGGGATGGGAAGGCATTTCCTTGGGCTGGCCATCGCTGCCCCGTCTAACCCCCAAACAAGGTGGTGGTGGGGGGAAAAACCCAGCACAGATCCCAAGCCGGGGTGTTTGTGCAGGTAGGCAGCGATTTACCACGTGCCTGGGTGTTCCTATTGACTCTTGTCAGATTAGAAGTGATGGAGAGAGCGGTATGTAAATGTGAGCTACGCGGGTTCAGGATCCGCTTGGGTTTCCTGGTCTCTCGCCCTGCTTTGCACAGGAGCGGGATCCCTGCGGTTCTGGTTTCTCGTGGGTTACGGCGACGTGGGGGTCCGGAGAGGTGGAAGGTGCCAACTTTGCTCGCTGCAGAAGCAGCAACTGCCTTTTCTGAGCTTTTCCCCGGGACCGAATTATAAGCCCTGCGGAAGCAACAACATTTTCCAAAGGAACTGATTAAATCTATTAAGCTATTTACAAGTGGGCTCGATCAGAGCTGCGTTATCTGGGAATACAACAGGAAGGCAACTTCTCTTAAATCTAAAAGGCGCAGGAGATTTCCTGGTCTCAGGACAGATTTATAAACCCTTTACACACACACAGCGCGCAGGCCGGCACATAGCAACTGCCTTTTATCTGTGTTTTGGAGCCGTACGTGCTCCTGGGGACAGCCCGTGCTGTCCCAGGCTTCACACAGCGGGCTCCGGTTCGCTCCGAAAGTCCTGTCTCACGCCTTGAAGTGCCAGGATGGGGCAGGCAGAGAGGATGCCAAACCCTCCATCCTGCTCCGAACGGGTCTCCTGGGTGCATTTTGCAGGCCGGAGTTGCTGCAGAGGTTGGCAGCAAGAGGTTGGGAAGAAAACCCGTAACATCCTTTTTTTTTTTTTTACAAAATTTCCCTTTACTAGGGGTTGAAGTGCACTTAAAGAGAAACTGCCCGAAGTTGCAAGGTTTTATTTTAAATATGGTGTTACACCGCTCAGTGTTATTCTTTCACCCTCAGGACACACAGGGCCTGGCTATCATCAGTATTATAAAAATACCACCTCTATACTCGAGGCCCCAGAGGCCAGAGAATTTTAATAGTAGCAGTACAATATATCCCCTCAAGGGAGAAGAAAAGGAACAAACGAATTCCACCGGAGCCCTTTTACATGATGACGGGTGGCAGTGCCTCCATCCCGCGCCGCGTTCCCAAGGTCTGGGGCGAGGATAAAGCACTGAGCGGGGACGGGACCCGCGTCCACCTCCTGCCTCTGCCGCAGATGCCCGAAGGCTCTCGGGAGCAACTCACCGGCTTTTCCTGGTCCTCGCTCTTCCCTCTGCATTGTGGGGGGAACATCGTTTGACATCCCCCAGGTATCACAGGGGGGGAACTCACGTGGCTGTTCAGAACCCCCCTCCCGAGACACGTGCTGGGATTCCCGTGCGGTTGCAGGACAAAGAAATACTGCAAAATATTTCTCGTTTGGATTTTCTCCCATGCCGGAAGACAGCGCCTTCCCAGGGGCCCCCACACTGCATTTTGAGTGCAAACAATAATAATAATAAACACTTTTTTTTTTTTCTCCTCCTCTCCTTTAGCACCTGGCATTCTGATTGCATTAGTAAGATGGGTTTCATTCTGCACCCTACCTAAAATGCTGGTTAAACCTGTCCTGTAGGAAGCTCTGCATTACATAAAGACAGCTGGGCCATGTGAAAATGCCACCTTTTAATTGCGACCGTATCAGGGTAATTAGCAGCAGTCTGGAAAAACTCATCTTTACTTTTTATGCTTACCTTCCCGATTCTGGTGCAATGCTTACCTGTATCTGGGGCACAGGAAGAAGCAGAGCTCTCACAGGGCTTTGAGAGCAGGGAAATTACGGCTAAAAGCTACAAGCTAAAATAGACCGAGCAGACAAAGGGTGGAAGAAAGCTTTGTTCTCCCCATTTTCACGGATGGGGAACAGTGGCAGCAACTCCCGTGGGTCAAGCAGAAAATCCGTGACTGAACCGGGCTTTCGCGCCCTATAGGTGAGACCATCCCCGCTCTTTGAAAACATCCCTTTTTGGCACGGATCCGACATCTGGCATTTTACTCGGCTTGCAAACGGTGGGTCTTATTTTCACCAAGTACCCCCCCAGCCCCCTGCTTCAGAGACATTAAAACGTGTGAGAAAGTGCAAATCCTGAATTAGCTCAATATTCACATGTTCCTTAATTATTGATGAAACTCTCGACTCCCAAGGGCAGTTTTTGCAGAGCCAGCTGGGGGTTCCCAGCAGAAGAGCCGGCTCTCAGCGGTGCAGCTCCCAGCTGCTTTGCTGCCGAGACAGAAGAACCAACCCTGCCGGCCGCCTGTCCTCCCCAGGTCCTCCAGGCTTTCCCCAGAGACCGCTACTGGGACCATTTATTTGCTAGGAGAAACCAGAGCTTTCCCATTATGCGGCCCACAGCGAAAAATGTAGGAAAAAAAAAAAAAAGATGCTAAAATTTTCAGCACACACACTCATGGTGTGGAATACTTCTGCTCCTACTGTTTTTAAACTGCAGCTTTAAGTAATTAAAAAATAGAAATTTTAGTCCCTTTAGGTTAAAAGGGACTAGCAGAATTTCTCTCTTACACTTTAAAATTTGTAAAAATGGACTAAGATAAGAAAAAAGAAGTATCTCTGAGTGACTCAGAAGCAGAATTTAAGTTCTGACTTACTGAGAAATCAGGCCTCGATTTAGCATTGGAACAATCTTCCCACTTCTGCCACCACAAAAGTTTGTATTTTTACCATACTCACCAGTCCCACCTCACTGCAAGTTTGCTTATCCCCAGCGGGACAGGTACGGAGCCTTATTGCCCGAGTACCCTGTGAGCTCAGATCCTCGACCACTAACACTATGCGGATGCGACTTACAACCCTTTGCATAGCAAACCTCACGCCGCCCGGGAGCGAGGAGGAATTAAGAAAAAGACTTCTTTGGATGCTAGCAATCCTCATGCTGCTTGAAGACACAATATTGTAAGATCTTTTTTCAGGACAGGCATGATGCTATGCAGCATTTCCAATAGACTTTGTGTGGTTTTCCTCTCTTCTTGGAGCTTCCTTCCTCCTCTTGGTGCTGGCAGGTTTGGAGGTTTTGTGACGTAAATTGTGCCTTTTGAAGGTGGATGCTTCAAGAACTTCAATCTTGTGTGTTTGAACAGGAGAAAATTGGTTAATTACATTGGTGCATTCAGCTAATTTTCTTTGCCGAGAGCCAATTATTTGAAAGAAGTCAGCACCAGAGCTGCCTTTTGCTTAAAGGAAAATTGCATTAATTGAACATGATGCTGAACTGTCCCCAAATGCATTTCTTAAATTTCACAAAGCAGCTGCATCTCAGATACCATCTAATGGACTGAAATTCGCATAGATGTAAGGATAGGCGGTTCTGAAATCTTAATGGGTTGTCTTGAAACTTGTACGTAACAGTATCATGCATCTATGCTTTAAATTAAGCCGGGTTGTTACTACTTCTGCTTTACACTGGTTGTGTGTAAAGCACTACAGCTAGTATGTCTTGGAAAGAAGTTGAAGGAATGGTGCCTGTTCCACACATCTGGGTTGTCACGCAGCACGCACCAGCGCAACCTCCCACCCTTGGCTCCAAGAAAGGCTCTGCAGAGTCGGACACAGCAAGATCAAACCAGTTGAAGCCCAAAAAGCTCACGCAGACTTTGCTGCGATGCTGGTAGCAAGGCTACTTTTCCATGGCCTCTACTTTCCAGGATACAGTTTTGTGCTTGCAGGTATTTACAACCACAAAAGTCAGCATATATATTGCTGTTCACAAAATTGCAATTGCAAATCACGTAGCTTGGCATGTAGCAGCCTTTGCACCGACAGTTAATTTCAAGGCTCAAAGCGAAGACCAACACTATACCTGCAAAGAATGGGAGTAACTCACGAGAAACCATCATCTGTGTAAGGCTCCCAGTGCGCAAAGAAAAATTTTCTTCTATGTCACTGGTGACCTGGGATTACTAAAACTGAAAACATTTTAATATCTATATTGTGTGTGCATCATTCTCGATTTGGAAGTGAAAGCAGAGTGGCAACTCTCATTTTGCTGCGTTTCTAGGTAATTTCACCTGGAGGGACATAATTTTGTGCTGCAATATGTGAGTACAATGGACAAATATGTAACAAAAGACCTAGCTAGCTGTTTAGAAGTCTTATTTTCACAGAAATGAAACCAAGTAATTTCTTTGTGCTTATATTCTGTTAATTTCACTATTTGGGTAATGATGTAATTCTTTGTTCTTATGCTTTCTAAAAAAGACCTCTTTGCCAAACCAGAGTTTGGTTAAAACTGGACTCACAACCCACTATAAACAAAAAAAAAAATAATTTATTACTCTGAATCACGTTCCTGTTGTTTCAATCATCCATTTCACTAGACAGTATCTGGTAAGAAGAGCTTTTTGTTGAGTAATGCAAAGTTGGCTGACCACTAACACACACAAAACAGAGCAGCTAAATGAACTGCTTGTTTCAAATACTAGTTTATTATGGGTTTTTTTTCCCCCTACAGCCCATATTCTGCACATGCTATTTCTCTTTGAGCTTGAAGCACATTAAAATCTCACATTTCCTGGGATAAAGTGAAATTCCCACTTCTTGTACAAATAGAGAATCTTCTGTTTGTAGCTGATATTTCAATCTGAGCCAGATTTAAATCTTAGGTATACCGTACTTAACTGTAAACCACCATAAATTTAAAAATTTATTCCTGGTTTTATTCTTTCTATAACTAACACTGGAATCTGGCCAAACACTCATAAGAATTAGCACACAGAAACTCATGGAAGTTTAATACAGAGAACAAACAAACAAGCCTAGCAGTATTTGGAGAAGGAAACCCTATTCCTTGACTAGCACCTTTTTAAATTGAAATCCCAGAGAGATTGTAAAGTTTAGCTGCTTAAGAGTTAAAAAAAAATCATCATTGGAAACAGCCAGGCTTTTGGCTTCTACTAACAAACAAAAATCCAAACTGATGGTGAACAAGAAATCAGAAGGGCTGCTTTGCAGGGGGACCCACAAAACTTAGGATGCTTCAATGTAACATGAAAAATTATTTTGCTGTCTTCTTCCATTGAGGTTATTTTTTTCACCCCAAGCATGGAGCTTATTCACAACTCTACAGCAACCTCATGGTATTAAGTGGTATTTCATTTAAGGAAGCCAGGGAACAAGCCCAGCCATAGCATCATCATCATAACAGCTAATATTCGTATAGCAGCGAAAAGCAAATGCTACAGGGGTTAAAAACTACTGGCATGCCAGGTGAAACAAGAGAAAGGCATCTTGTTCTCCCTTACAATCAGTAAAACTACCTTAATTTTGCTGCAATGAATGAGCATGTCCTGAGGGCAAGAAAGGTGCATTGCAAACCAAGCTATCTTAGAAAGGAAGAGTTCAGCTGCAGCTAAAACATGTGAAGCCATGTGGACTGTGAGCTGCAGACTAAGTTTCTTCCACTGGACAATAAAGGCAGTTTAAGGAAATTTTTTCATATTAACATCTGCATCTTGACAATGTTTTTCAAACCACGTTAAGCAACTCAACTGAGCTAAGACAATAAAAAAAAATGTACCCATTTTATTCAGCAGAGCAGGCCAATGGGATGTTTTAAATTTACATTGATGAAACACAGCCAGGCCCAAAGTCAAACGAACAGCTAATGGATTTGAATACTAGTCAGCTGCTCTGGATTATGCCATGATAACTGGCTGGCTTTCAGGGTTGTGCTGTCAATTTGCTGTGGCCAAAGTAGTATCAGAACCGGACTGCAGGACGGTGAATGCTTCTTCCCATTCCCGCACTTCACTTCCAAGCTCACCCATCTCTTCTGACAGCTCTTAGCTGAGTGAGATTAACATGTCAAAATTCAGGCTGAATGCTTAAGATCTCATACAAAACTGCTTATGGTAGTGCCGAGTTCCAGCATTACTTATTACCAGGTTTACAATTAGAAACAAGCTCTAATTTGGTTATAAATCTAAACCGCAAGTTTTCAATGTATAAATGGCAATACTAATGCTTCTGACCAGCTATGCTTTTAAAATCTATTTGGTCTCCTAATTTCAGAAAAAAACCTTTCTCTATCAGAGACAACTTTCTGAATGCCAGATGCATCACTGAAGGTGCTCTGAATGTTGCCTGGGAACCAAAGATTTTGATACAGTTAATAAAGACACAGCTCCTTTAGCTTTGTTGCAAAGTTACAATTGCTTGACAATAGTTAACAACTGGCTAGGAAACAAAGGGAGGTATTTTTATTTCATTCTTTAGTACTGACACTCAGCCGTATACCTTTACTTAGAATAAGTATTTTCAGAAGAAACAACATTCGTTTTATATGTTAAAGAAGATCAATGAAAAAATTAGACACGACTTTGCAAAAATCAGTTAAAAAATACATACAGCTTTACAAAACCCCTCCCGTTTCCAGAAGCAGAGCTGGGCTATCACAAGGGAAAACAGTGGCTTTAACAAAGGCAGTAGTAGGGTGACTTTTTTCTTCTTCCTGGATTGAGAAAAACGCAGTCAGTGTGAAGCAGCAGATAGTAATTCACTGCCTTTCACAGTCTTAACCACAGTGGTTAAAGCCAGGCCTGATTTTGCTTGCTGTTACCTGACTTGAATGGAGTTGCACCACAGTGAACTGAAGGCAGCACAGGGTCTGCTGCATTAAAACACAGCTCTTGCAAAGCCACTACGGTGAACCGTCTGCCGTACTGGAAGAGGCAAAGGCTAACTGTTTTTTATCAAGTCTTGCTTTGCAGACATGCAAGCCTTGGCTCTACACATGGATACGTTTTTACCACGGCACTGAAGCTCATGTTGGCCTGTCACCATGTTCTCCCTTGAAAGAGCTATGTTTAAACACAGTCTGTGGTTTCAGTTGGAGGTAGAGCAGTGTGCTCAAGTCTGGATTAATACGTGATGTCTGGCTGGTGTGTTTCCACAGACTTCTCCTCTAACAGGCTGAAGTTCAAATCACCTCTGAGTCCCACCTTGACTTGAATGGTTAAACGTGCTTGCAGTGCTTCTTTTTCTTTCTCTGCACTCCTTCGATACACTCATCTGTCTCCTCTTTTTGCCTTTTGTGCTGCTTCTTATGGCGTTTCTTTTGCTTTGCCTCAGAGTCCTTTATGCTGAGATCTTCCCCATCAGACATTCCCGAATAAATTTCTCCATTGCCCAGATTTTCATCACAAGTAACGCTTTCCCCATCGTGCTGCTCTTTATGTTTCCTTTTCTTTTTCTCTGAGTGAAGTTCGTTTAACGGAGCATCCAGTTCCTTTCCATTTGAGCTACCTATCTTAGGTTGTTTCACTTTTAGTTTCTTACAATGCTCTGTACTCCCTGCCTCACCCCTCTTCTGCTTTTTTTTTTTCTTTTTGACTTTGGTTTTCAGTTCTTGTGAAGGCTCCAAAGCTTCATCAGCTGGTGGGCAGGAACTGTCTACCTTTGCTCCTGTTTCCTTCTGGGATCCCTTCAGTTTTGCCATGCGCTTGGCAAAATATTCCTGTACAGTGAGAACGCTCTTCACTGTATTGTAACCATCTGCAGGCTCAGATAGCCAGCAGTTTTTCTGCTTCTCTTCCTGAGACTTGGGATCAGTAATGTCCTCCTGCAGGTGAACAAAGAGGAGCAGGAGTGAGTCAGAAATAATGGCTTTAAACAAAAGGTTGGTTTTCTGCACACTAATAAAAAAATATTAAAAAACAATATGGTGCTTTGAAAATTAACTGTAGAAGTATAGACTTGGGCAGAAGTGAGAGGCAGCCCTTAATGCAAAAAGTAGCATAGGTTTAGGGCGATGAGGTCGCAGTATGGAAGGCAGCAAGAAAATACAGAACAAGACAATTCTCTGTTGCTTTGAATTTCTTACTGTTTACCTGCTCCTGTGCAACTCATGCAGATTACGTATAATACTATCATAGTGTATTACACTCACTTTGCAAAGGCACATGTCTCTACAGGATATAAAACAACATGAAAAATAATACAGTACGACCTATTAGCCTGTGGCATAAAGGAAATCCCATGCCTGGAATACCTCTACAGCAAAGTGCAAGAACTTACGATATACGGAGCAATCCAGCATTGATGCATCTCTTCCATCTTATCTGATCTTTAGAAATGTTTGTTTCATAGCTGGTTTACTGTCATTGTGTCCTAGATGTTGTTATTTAAACATGCTCCATTTGATCTTACGTTATCAGATGGCAAAACCAACATCACAGGTTAGATCTTACAAGGCTTCTGCATACACAAAATAAATAGCTGCTGAACTCTAGCTGCAGGTGAATATCTATAAAAAGAGTCTAGTATCTAGAAAGTAAATATACAACAAAAAGCAAAGTATAGCTCTGGAGCTGGATGTTATGTATGGCGTGAAGAGAATTGACTCTGAAAAAGTAACAAATGCAACAAGATGAAAATACATAACTTGTTAAATTATCTGTGACTTACAAAATAAACAAGCAAAAAAGGCAGCAGAACTTCAGATTTGTTTACATGGACACTGAAGCACGCAAAAATAACCCCTCGTGGCATATCCTTTTGCTTGGCAAAAGTCACAAATAACTTTTGCAAATGTCCCAAATTTTACATGTTTTTTTTTAAAGTCTTGTACCACCTGCAGGTAAGTATGCATACATCCCTTAATGGGAAAAGCTGAGCAGGTAAGAATTGTGTAGAAACCTTACCAACATCTGGCCTACAACACGCTTCTTGAATGGGAGGTAATCCACAGCTGTTACAGTCAAATGTGGTGAGTATGACAGGGATACCTCACTGTTTTTCCATTCATAAATGCACGAGAGAATAGAGAAGCGCATTCTCTCTACCCATGCATCTTGTATGTGAACTGACGTGACCATAAAATGCAACCAAATCAGAGCAGTAATATTTCACACCCACTTTCACTGGCATAAAACAATACACAAGGTGAAGGCCAGTAGCAAACTGGGAGATATAAAACCACTTATCTCAACACTTTATAGTTATTGCACGATGGTGTAGATAAGCGATCTGGCTCTCTTCAGGGCATTATTAGACTTGGTAGCTGAAGTGGGGTTTATTAGGGTTTGAGAGTAAGGTTTTGCAGGTCTGACTCCTCACCCATCCATAACCTTTACTCAAATGAGCAGGAATGCAAAATTTGTGTCATTAGTGATGCATTACAAGTAGCGATTTCCTCATACATCTGCTTTCAAGAGATCTATTCCAGTGGAACAAAAATAAGGCTACACTTGAGATTCCAGTAATGTTTGTGTGGGCACTTATAAAAATTAGGTACTTTTCTTGTAGGAATACCTTGTAGTGTACCTTCAGGTAAGTTTACGAAGTAACTGAAAGTATTTGACTTCTGGCAAGGAAGTCTGCAAAGAGATGTCGAACCTGGGGGGAAAAAAATCCCTGCAGGTATCTACACACATCTATACATAGAGGTTACATTCAAAAGGGGAGCTGCAGTAGAAGTTTCACAAGACAGAATCCACACAATAAATGGACTGAGCTACCTTTGTAGTTGCTCTCTTTTTAGTAAGATATACCTCCCAACCCAAGCAAGCAGTGTTAGTGCACATCAAAACTAGATGCCCTGCTAAAGCAGAGTTAAACAAGTCACTTTCTTTTCCTTTTCCTTCTACCCACAGCAGGATTTTGACACCTTGTATTGCAAAATGACAAACAGTCTCCCAGGTTTGCTGCTGCAGATGCCAGCCAGAACAGTTTCCCTCCCCACCCCGATATGTAAAACGTGCTTGGGACCAGAACACCAATTACCCCCTGGCCAACCAGGAAAGGATTTTCTCATTCCCTTGGTGACTTCAAGTCCTGACAACTTAATTACTGTAATTGAAGGCAAATATTACTTGAACTCTACACATTTCTTTTATAAAATACATTAGGCATAAAAAAAATGTTCCTTTGGTTAAGCTGAGGAGTTCAGAAGGCACGCATGATCCCAGAAAATAAGAACCTTGCTCAGAAACTCCTTTATTGATAAGAATTTTAATAACCATGGGCCACTGAACACAGAACTAACAGGGCATGGAGACAAGCAAAGAGGTGCCAACCTTAGAAAACCTCTCAGTTTAGGAAAAGCTTATGTGAAACCATAAATCACCTGGAAAGGCTGTTAAATGCCAAAAGTGTTCCCCCTCCCGTGATGTACCTGTCCTAGTAGCCATGGGAACACCGCTGAACTCTAAACATGGGTTTTCTCTAACCTCCCAACAGGAGACTCACAGTTTATGCAATTCCTCCCCAGCTTGCCCCAACACACACATAGAAAAGTTTCAAAGAAAAATAAGACATACATACTTCATTGTGTACTGTGTTGCTGCAACTTCTGAAAAGCAATTTATCACACAAGATAAAAGACAGAAAGAAACACTCCTGCTCCAAAGAACTGATCATCATGTAAAAAGGAAAAGAGCAATCATGCTGTAACTGGTGGGAGGCCTGAAGGTTGGGCTTAGGAAGAGGTATGTTTGTCCACACCATGAATTCCAAAATTGCCAACAAAACTGGTCTGAGAAGATGAAGTTAAAAGGAGCTGGGAATACCAGCCTCTAAGGAGTTGGGAGGATGGTCCCAAGTAAGAGAAAAGGACTGTTTGAAACATGGTCTTAAATGTGGAATGATTAAGAGGAAACAATAGGAAAATTCAAGGACAGACTGGGAAATGCACAGGAAAAGATGAAGGTCAATTATAGCCAGAAGACCCCTGTAAATATAATCTGTTTATGTAATTAGTTAAATGTATGGAAAATAGTTTGCAGCACGTAAAGCACTCTGAAGCACCACCTTTTTTTTTCTGCCTGCTTTCTTCACTTGAGACATACAATGCTGATTTAATCATTACATTAGTATACACAACTTATACAGTGAAATCCTGGTTCCCTTAACTCCTGCAGAATCAGGATTGCATCTCTAAGGCATCACACTCTCAGAGCACCTTTCAGCTACAGTTATTTAGTAAAGAAAAAAGAGGGATTTATGATCAATTATATAAACAATTCACATCACATTGCGAAAACAGTTTGGCGACAGTGTAAGTCCAAAGTGGAAAGTACTTAGACACCTCATGAAATCAAATGAGTTTGAAACCCAAATATCTTTGGAGATTTAAGACCTTAGGTTGAAGAATTAAAATCCAAAAAAGAAAAACTGGATCTGCGTGTTACTCTGGGAAGAAAAGCAAGATATAACCAATCAGCAAAGACAAAGGGTGCCAGTACATAAGCAACAGAAGCAGCTTGGATTAATTCAGTGAAATTTCCCTCCTCTTCAGACTGCAACTGTTTCTTTCTTAGCACTTAAAGCTTAGAATAGGGGAATCAAAAAATGTACTATACAGTCTCAGATCTGCCACACATGAACTACAATTACTTAAGTAATTTCACATGCCTTTGCTTCCTCATTTGCAAATGAGGGGGTACTAACTCACAAGCAATTTTGTTAGCTCAAATTCAAAAAAATGCCACAAAAGGAAAAGTACAGAAGGGGTGAGCATAAAGGCAGAATAAAGCTAAACTATAATTTCAGAACATTCTCACTTAAATTACAGAAAATGGGCTAGATGAAGTAAGTAGAGGCTAAACCCCTAGCCTGAGTTACAAGGCAATCACACGATCATTCATAGCTTTAAAATGCAACAACCCCTTTCTACAGTCTGGCTGAACCACAGTGATTAGCTACTTTCTTGTTGAAAAACCGTAACAATAAGATTAATATAATCCGGTTCTGTTTCTGCTACTTCAGATCCTCAACTGCAGAGGTGTGTTGGTATGACCCCCATGCAGTGCACAAAACTTGACAGGCAAGAACTGAGGGCATCCCTGTATCTTTCTAACCCAGGTCTAGCTGTAATGGAGAGAAGCACAGCAGATTATTCATGAAGAGTCACTCTGGAGCTTTGCAGACACTAAGGATGACAGAGTCTTGCTCTAAGGAGTTGACAACTTAAAGTTAAGTATGAGCATAAACATTTGGATTGGGATCAAACAGGCAAGAGAGTGAACAAAGACTTGTAGCATGATGAGTTTAAGCAGGATTAAAAAAAATACATGCATAAATAAGGCCACGTACCATCAGTTCTGAAGTCAATTCTGGCATAAGAACAGGTACCCAAGAGGCTTTAATGTTTTCAATTTACCTGATTAAGACTGGTAAACTGCAGACAGCATCTTATGAAGAACTAATAACAGACTTCCAATAAGAAAGAGCTGATGCAAAGGGAAAAGGGGACAATTTTCCCTGTGCTTATGAGGAAGAAGCAAAGCAGCAGCAGATGTAAATTACCAACATGAAACTTTTCAAGTAGGAGAAATCTATCCGTATCTATGTGAAGCCTCAACAACCACTGGCAGTCTCAACCACTGAAAGCAAGTCGGACAACTATCAGGACAGCAGTGGGTAGAGTTAATCCTTGCTTGGAACGGAAATTGGAAGATCTGGACTCTAGAAGCATCTCCCAGCCCTGTAAAGCTTTAAAAACTTAAACAAGGATACAATTTGACCTCCGGGTGATAAAAGAGGGTTTAATGGAAGAAATGAAAAGTAGGAACACTAAACCTGGAAAGAAAAGGTAGAAATTCAGGTCACGTGCAATTTCCTTCTTTTGTTGACCCTGGTATTCTAATCACCAGGATACCTCACACAACCATAGCAAGGCTTAATTTTACTGCTATTTATACTGAGTGCCAATATAGCAAGGAATCCACTTATGGGAAATGGAATGAAAATCCTGAATGTCTAATACCTGCCTGGGCTGTATGACATGCTAGCGCTTTTTAAAAGGACAAGTTCCAATTACTATAGAGAAGCACTTTCCTGTTTGACTCCATTAAAATAAATTATGTGCTAGAATACACTGAAAAAGCAGCTGCTATCTTGCAGTTGGATATAACTACTGTACTCCACATGAACTATCAGCTCTGTCTTTTACCCAGCAAGGACAAGGAGAGAGGTTAGGAAGTAACTAATGGAAAGAGGACAAGGAAAAACCTTTTAAAAAAATCCAACCATTTTCTCCATGGAATTATGAAGATCCATTTTTGCTACACCTGCCTCCATCTGCAACTACAAAGGAAAGAGCAGTTAAGACTGCTACTCTTGCAATTAAAAATGCCAAGGAATTTTACTGTAGTAAATCTCTGCTTAAAATAATTTTGTCTTTTTTTCACAGAATCATTGATTGGAAGTGACCTCTGGAGGTCTTTAGTCCAGACTCTGGCCTGGAGCAGGACTACCACCAATGCTGGACCAAGTCAGCTTTTTGTAGTACAGTCATGGAAACCTCCAAGGACGGAGGTTCCACAATCTTTCTCAATACCTGTTCTGATGTGGCACCGTATCCTTGTGAGGAGGTTTTATTACCACATAACGGCACCTGTTTCATTCTACTGTATAAATCTAGAGGTGCTTGGTTTCAAAGTACATTTACATTGTATGTGCTGACTCAATTTTTTGTTTTAAATTCCATGGTGATGTTTCTATTAAAACTGCATTCAAATTCTCCCAGGCTGTCTTGTAACTCTCTCTTATATTTTTGCCAAAAGCTCATCCCTCAGCAAATGGCCAATTTTAGCATTTTCCTTTATTCTTATAATTCACACATTATTACTGCTAAAATAGAAAGCCACCATCTTTCTTGCTGAATGTCATCTC
The DNA here is from genome assembly GCA_026212715.1 of Elanus axillaris. NCBI lineage: Eukaryota > Metazoa > Chordata > Aves > Accipitriformes > Accipitridae > Elanus > Elanus axillaris. The sequence continues at coordinate 26,981,381 of JANZLQ010000017.1, read as the reverse complement.
TAGATATCCAAAATGCCATCTTCTTGCCATATAAACAATACATTTTTACTATTGCATGACGTACTGGATCCCAGCCTGTTTCTATCAATGAAACGGGAGCCATACAATAAACTCTAATAGTCAGCCAGGTTTTGCCTTCAGCCTGAAAACAACACCATAACAGGAAGCAACAAGGTTGCAAAAGTGCAAGGGATTAAATTTTGGCCAGAGACTTGATTACAATGATAGTCATGGGGATTCATTCCAGCTGTCATTATCAGATCCTGGTCAGTCCTACAGCACTAGCAGTTACAATAATAGCAGTTACAACACCTGTATTTCTAATGTCAGCTTGGGAACCCTGATACCATGTTGCACAGAGCACACAAACTTCCTCCTACTGTTCTTACACTTTTCAGGAAAAAAAGCACTCATTGAAGTTTTAGCAAACAAAGGCAGCAAGTGAAATCCATGAGCAGAAGGCAGCCTGTGAAAGGCTAAGGGGGAATACACACAGGGAGATAATGTACAAGAGGTGCAGCAGACTGAAGGCACATAGAGAAAGAGTTAAAAAAATTCAGCACGCTGCAGAGAAGAAAAATCCTTTTCATAACTTGAAAGAGAGACACTTAGATATCCTTGTGACATCTCATTTCACTCTAGCTACACTGCTGAGGCCAGCAAAATCTCTTTTCCTTTGCATTTCCTTGCAAATTACATCTGTGCATTAGACTGAATATAAACAAAACTAAAGGAAGAGATTTCCCCTAGGATCTCTCTATTGGCACGATACAGAGATCCAAACATAGTGACTTCATCTTCCCAGAAGCACCTAAATCAATTCTAACCGTTCTGTTCTCACCTTGAATAACAGAGGAAGTATGGTCCGGCAAAGCAAGCACAGGACTGGGAAGGTCACGTTTCCCAAGTTCTCTTCCCAGCTGGTGGGAAACTGCAGAGAAGATGTTATTCCCTCTAGCTCTGGCACATGCTATCAAAGCACGAAACATGCCGTACCAACTATATAAAACTCGCAGCAGAGCTAAGAGTTTCATTAAGTGTTTGTAAAGTGCTTTGAGATCCTTCAAAGAGGTATCACAGATATGCAAGGCACTATGCAAGTACTGAAATAACCCTGCTGTTCCACTCACCTAACAGTGCTGCGTGGCTATGACACTTAACAGTGAACAGACACATCACAATCTGTGTCTGTTCTGCAATATACCTGTATGTAATCCAATCAAGAGACTCTCAAATATAGTATTTTAAAAGAGCAGGCAGGACTATAATCAAATCAGTGCAGACTGGTCTTTTCGTCCTGTACCCATACTCTAAATATCAATGCCTTCAAATATCCAGGACAGTCATCCCAGTAGTGTAAGTATTGTTCACATGGCAGTAGCGCTGCCAGGCACACTCAGAAGCAATGCAAGCCTTCTTCACACAGTTGTTTACTGCTGTCGAGCCATTCCCTGGGCACTTTTCATTATCCCTTTGTAATGTGTGTGGAATAGGCAGCTGCTGATAATCCTTTCTAATCAGGATTGAGAAGACCAAACTTCTTGATTCTTGAGATCCGGATTTCTTCCTATACCCCACAGATAGAGAAGAAACTGAATGGACTACATGAGAAGTAACAAGTGGGCTTGGCCAGCCAAACTGTGAATACAAGCAAAGGTATTAACAAGGGCTCTAAAGATTTATGATGCCGAGATACGCCACTGAGAGAAAGGATGCAATAAAAATCATTGGAAGTATCCAGAGGAGAGGAAGGAGTTCTGGTAGCGACTCTGAGAGCAAGCACAGTCAGCATCACAGCTTGGCTTCTGGCAGAGGAAACTACATGTACTTTGAAATGCAAAAAATAACACCTGCCGATGTGAAAACTTCACTTTATCTCTCTTCTAATAATAACTATAGAAAAGCATATCTGTGCATAAACAAAGTGCTTCTAGGAGCATTTGAGGCACATAATTTAAACAGCCAAACCTTCACTGCTTCACCCTTCTCCCTAGAAAATGCTTCTCAAAAAGAAAATACACACTTGAAGCTCTTCCGCTTCTTTGCTCTGAGAGGCTAATATGCTAAAGAGCTGATCCACGTATCAAAATCAAGTCAGATCTCTGTGGAAGGGTACAGACATTTCCTGTTTTTCAGCACAAGCAGTGGCCTAGGAGTTGCTGAGAAATACCTTGTGTCACTTTTTAGTCACTTATTTAAGTGTGCCTTCATCATGACTTGGTTCCTTTTCTCTAAGCAGGTGTTAAGAAGTATTCGCAGCACAGGAAAATGAATCAGAACATTACAATTTAGAGCAGCATAGACCATAAATACTAGCAGAGCTCTCCTGCCTGAAAGCGTGCAGACTAGAAGACAGATGCAGAAAACCAAGACAAACAGCAAGAATGAGAACTAAAATCTGAAACACAACTGCACGGATGTGTATGCACATTTTTTTCTTCTCTCCCACCTGTAAGTGTCTGAGGAAAAGAGTTTGTCTGAGGAAAGGGTTTTATTTTTCAAGGAGTACCAATCATGCAAGTGTACCTACAGTTCATACGGATTTTAATCTTGGTTTTCAGGAATTCACACAGTACAGCCCTACAACTATAACCAAGCCAGGTACAATCACCCTGCAGCCTTCTTTCATAAATTTCTGCATTTTCTTCACTGCTGCCTTTAGTTTTGGTGCTTCCTTGTGCAGCTACTCTGACAAGTCAACCCCTCAGATCAATTCAAATTGACACTCATCCTCTCCCCCCACAAACCAACCCAACTCTTCTATGCTATGCTTCATAATGCTACTCCGTTTTCAAACACAGACGTGTTTAACCATATTGCCCATGTCCTACCTTACCCTTTTACTATCTGATATGTGTAACATCCTGCCCTTGTTCTGTCCATCATTTTATTGTAAGCTCTCTGGGGAAGCAATTAGCCCACATGTGAGCACTATATAACATAATTAACAAATAATAACCACCGAGAAATGTAGGCCAAAAAAGCAAAGTTATCAGAGCAACATTTCTGCAGAGACTTGTATTGTTCAGTACTCACTCGCAGCATTAGCTTCCAAGTTCCTGGAGGCACGTATTATACTCCAAGTAGCATAAAAGCAAAGGTGAACACAGTGCTTTAAAGAAGACATAAGATGTTCTGACTTTATTTGGATTTACAGGCTTTGCTATTTTTCCACATTCATTGACATTACCAGTAGTCAGTATTTACAGAGAACACTACAGTTAATAAATTTCAGAATTTGAAGTAAAAGGCTTATAATTTGGTTCTAAATTAACTTTGGCAACAAGAGTATCAAAGGAAGGAAAGACAGGATGACTGTAACCATGAGCAAGATGCAACACAAACTTTGTAAGTGACATCACTTCGTATGGAAAAACTGCTTGAGGAGGCAAGGACAGAACCTCCATTCTTGGGTATTCACCCCAGCGCTCCACAACAGCTGGTAGGGAATGGCAGCAATTGTGGCTGTCCTGACAGGGAAAGCCTAAAAACTTGCTCTTAATTCAGCAGAAAACAAAGTATTTCCCATTCCTGAGGCTTCCTACTGCAGGACAGGTATTTCAGCCTCTTGCACACTTGCTAGAAAGTGTCGAGAGTCCTGGGTATCCCTTTAATGTTGTCTCTATCCCCTTGATACTGAAAAATAAGTCTGGCTCTTAAGGTGCCAAAGCAATTAGAGGTTTCTAATAAGCCTGAAGTAGACTTCCCACTTCATGGGGACCTGGGGAGCTAAGGAAGCATAAAGAAGGATGAAAGAAGGGAAGAAAAGGAGAACGGATCAGTTTGAGGTGGTTATTGGGATGAAGAAAGATGGCACTTGGGATGTACAGAGGAGGAATAATGGTCAGGAGACCGAGAAAGTATGTGGTTACATCTCCGCATTTCTCATCCTTGAGTATGTTAGCAACAGTGACCGTACTCTGAAATGCTGATTTTAGATCCAGCGATAGCTGATCTTGTCTTGAAACACCAAATTAAGGTGGTTCCTACTGAGAACACGACAGCAAACAGAACATTTCAGCCACAAAGCAGGTGGAAAACTTGTCATCAAGCAGTTGACACTACTTTATGGGCAATCCCTGGAGACTACAAGTGCCAGCATGACCTATGCAGCCTTGTAGCCTGAGCAAGACAGAGCACGTATGCTGTGACCTGTAGCAAAGATGCTAGCTTTTCACGGTCAGTTTGTGAAATCTGCAGTCTTTGGCAGAACTTTGGCTCTATCAACTCGCAAAACAACTCATCTGTTTCAACCTATATGAGCAAGCCATTTGAGAAGAGAATAGCTTAGATCAGCATGTGCAGTATCTACATTACCAAGGCCCACTTCAATGCCAAAGAAAATCTTAACTATCCAAGTGAAGAAGACAGGTCTTGTGCTTCAAAACTGATAGATAACCACATGATGTTGAGACAGTTTGTACCCTCACAGTCAGGGTCTTATCTCCACTTCTCTGCTCATAGGCAATCCAGCTCTGATCTCCCAAGCATTAAAGGTGAAAACATTTAGTTTGTGTTTCACATCCATATCTGCCCAGTCTGCTCTTGGGTTTACATTACTTTCCTCCCCTGAGAGTTAGAGCCTCACTCTCCACCTTCAAACCTCTCGTCAGACTTCATTTCCTTTGGCTTGCTTTCCATAGCTGACCTCTGTGTTTCTGCTCTGCTTTTCTCGCCTCCCTCCGACTCCTGCACTTTGCAAACCATAGCCTTCATTTCACACCCTTCTTTGCTGTTTCCCTTCCTCCTTACCTTTTTTTTTTTTTTTTGGGTGATGGTTCCTTCTACAGTTTTGACCTGGGTGAGTTTGAGACACACATGTCTTTCATTATGCTAAGTATTAGCTTTATGGTATGGCATAAAGATTTAGCGGTAATGTAAAAAACAACGAGAAAATCCCCATGCCTGTAATTCCAAATAGATTTCCTAGGATTTTATTATTAACACTTTATGTATTGCCCTAAGGGGATTGAAGTGCTCTGTGGTTGCCCAGTGAACCACACAAAACACATAACCTGTGCCTCAAGGGACTTGCAGGTTAAAGCTATGCATGGGTACAAAACAATACAAATAATTGCCAGGTAGGCAATCCTGCAGGGAGCGTGCATGTTCCAAGCCGGAACGTCTCCTGGCACAGGGACATTGCACTAGGAGTGGGAATGGGATGTTTATCACAGCTTAACAGCAAACTGCTCCAGGAATAAGCAGCAGAATGAAGAGAAGAGTCAGGAGGAAATGTCAGATTAAAGGAAAGACCAATTTATTCCCAAAGTTTCATGCACTCCTAATATTCTGCTGTCTACAGGTAAGCAAAGGCAAACAGCGTAAAGCACAGCTGCTCTCTCCAGTCCCTCAGCCACATCATGGGAAGCTGTTCCATTGAGAGGAAAGTAGTGCTGGTTCGGGTCTCAAATCTTTAGTGGACGGCTTGGAGTAGTTCACCTAGAACTTCTAAGTGTACTGAAACAGAGAGAAACCAGATACCAGACAGCACAGAAATCTTTGCTTGATGTTGAGCACCAAACGGGTGTAGAGAAAAGAGAAAAAAAGACCCTGTTCAACAGACCTGAGTGGCCTAGCATTTAGGGAGGGGGCAGAAGCTTTAGAAGATTTTTGTTTACCCCCAATTAGACTCTAACGATCCACCCTTAAAAGCTGCTTTGTACTTTTGCTTTATGTCCTTTCAGTCAATCTTCCTACTACCCTGCTCTCCTTTCATTAGGTGAGCCCTCTGCTAATCCCTTCTGCTACCTGCAAAAGCAGGATGGTCCCTCCATCCCGAGTAGAGCTCCATCACCAAGTCAGCCAGTCTCAAATCTCAGCAGTGACTCAGCAGTGCCAGCTCAGTTTTATTCTTCCTTTCATTACCCCACACTTAATGCCATAAGAAAAGCAGGGGGCGGAGTCACAGAGTTTTTAAAGAAGTCATTCCAAGCACAGACGAAGGTCATGGCTACTCCAAGATCCGAGCTACGTTTTTCATTTTAAAAAGGATAGTTGTAGTAACTCTAAGCACAGCAACTTGGCTTCCTGTGGCTTTGCATCTTGTGGCTGGATGACCCCGTATCTAATGAAGTGCAAGTTCTGATAGAAGCTGTTCCTGTGGTTACGGCATTCATAACGGCTTTCCTCTGTGTGGATTCTCTGATGTCTAATAATACAGTTGAGCCCAGCTGGGAAAACAATTTGTCTTTTCTTTTTATGTGACTATTTATTTTCACAAAGAGTAGGAACTTATTATTTGTAAGGCTGCTGTCTGCCTATGTAATGTGCTTGAAATCAGTGAGAGAGGACAGAATAGACAAACGCAATGATCATATATGTTTAATTGACCTGCAAAACAGGCTAAAAATGAGGTAGCACTTTAAGTAGTTGAAATGATAGCAGAAGAAATTCAGTGTTGATAAATATAAAGTAATGCACTTGGGTGAAAGATAACCTAACATTACATAGTATAAAAATTAGGAAATCAGGACATATTTCAGCAGTCCATCCAGCCTTCTACTGCTGCTGATAGTTCTGCATGTCTAAAATGTGGTATACGTTAGTAGTTGGATTACTTTAAAAGCAGCATACCGCACAGATACAGGTTAAAAAGAAAATCCATGTAATGCTGATTAAAGAAGTCCAAAGTCACCAACAGTAAAATGTGCCAGCACTGCTTACCATTAATGCACACTCATACTACCTTTAAACCAGTTCCTCAGACATATCTCCTTCATGAGAACATGATTTGTGCTACAAGTCAGGTGTTGATTTAAGATGGAAATGAGGGTCAATGAGAAATAGGAAAACAATAACGATAGCATAAACCACCACTAAAGACGATTTAGAGTAATGGGCTGATTTTGTGCTGAAGCAGATGACAAGCAGTCACAGAGTCTGTTCCACCACCTCTGCTGCAGAGGAAATCACCTCTGGAAAAGGGGCAATAACATACAAATGGAAGTGGGGAGGGTAAGGCGCAGATAGCAACCATTAACACGACTATTTTTGCAGCAATCAACACCTCTTGAAGAAAAAAAGAATCCATGCTAAGTCATAGGTGGTAAGAAGCCAACACATCACTAAAGAGGAGGAATTGTTCAATTATTATTCTGGATATGAGCATTGCAAATGCAGGCACTAACATCCATGTTACAACCTGTTACCAACCGCAGTACGTTGAAGGGATTAAAAGCTAATGTTGTACCACCATTCCTCTTAAAATCCTGTGCCATGCCAGGGTCTTCCAGCTTCTCAGCTTAAACATCCATACACTTGCAACATCAGACCAACTTTGTTTGTTCCTAATGAAAGAAGTGATTCACTTCCTTTTAAGGAGCTACACCATAAAATGTTGATTAAAGTGCAAACTGCCCCCAAAATTTAAAGCAGAGGGAAAAAGAATACAAAGTGAGGTGTAAAAGAAGATGGGAGTCGAGGGGAAAATCAAAGCAGAGAATTCACCAGGAGGCAGAGATTTTATCAAAGCGATTGGTTCATTAGGCAGAAAATTTGACTGTGCATTAACACTGTACAGTAGTGTTTTTCGTTAGTGAGTTCTTCAGGGCAGACACCTTTGTCTTTATACTTGTAGAACACCAATTAGTATCTTGGGCAGACTACAAACAAATCAACATTAAAACAAAGCAGCAAAATAGAACCATTTGTATATCCTGTTATGCCTAGAGTCACTAGGACAGATTCAACTCTCTGGAGAGAGACCATATTCTCTTTTCTCTAATAGTCTTGCTCATGTGTGCTGCACATCTGTAGTAGTTAAACTTTGATTTATCTCTCTGCTTCAGTTCAGGAGTCCACCATAGGATGCCTCTCTGGGAATTGTTGTTACACTTTTCAAATATGTGTATTCAACCTAGCTTTAAATTACTAACACTATAACTGCAGGAGCAAAATCCTCTGAAAACTGCAAAGCCCACCCAACATTGCACAAGCCAGCCCTGTGCCATCACTGCTTTCCCAACATGAAACTGAGGGTACCTCTTACACATCCTCCGAAGGGCTATGGGCACATTTGGGAGCTACAAGAATCGTGGAATGGTATTGGAGGAATATATAGGGTGGAAGGAGCCAGACCTGTCTCAGTCTTGTCCATGCAGTTGGACTGCGAAGGGTTCCCCCACAAACTATCTCCAGAAGTGCAAAGCGGGTTTGTCTTGGAGAGTAACAGCTCATTCACTTTGAAGCAGAGTTTGGGAGGCAATTTACTTATGCGGATGACTGGTCACCAGTATCCAGGGGGGAAAAGGAGGACCAAGTTATATCAGCAAAGGCATACACAGTAACTCAAGAGAACATAAAAAGTCACCAAAGCCACTGCAAGCTTCCCTTTCAACCTGCCCTACTCAATAGAGCATATTCCCCCACTTCCCACACACGCTTTCTAAACCAGAAAAGCCATTTAATATTGTTTAACTCTCTCAAATACGTTCAGAGAAAAGGCCAGACACAGCAAAAATCTGTTGATTTAGGGTCACGGTAATGGTTAAGATGCCACACAACAGATTCAGAGTCTGAGCCTTCCCCTGATTCATACTAAGGGCTGGTCAGGTTGTACCTGCTGTAAGTAGAAAAATGGTAATTTAGATTCATGATTGAAAAAAACTGAAAATATGCCAGCCACATTTCTGTCTGGCATGCCAGAAGCTATTAAAACTCTAACCAAGGCTACAAGCAGGAATGCATGATTTGGGGTTTATGATTCCTAGAGCAACGTTTATGTCAAAGGTTGGAAGAGAACAACGGTCTTATCTCCGTGTTCTACTCCCTATGGTAAAGAAATAATGATCTTAAATAGAAGTGACAGATGCATTTTTTTAAAGAGTTGGAAAAGCCTTACCATGTTTAGTCAAGTACACAACAGACTGTGCAGAGTCTGTGGAGTTCATATAAGAACGGCACCCATTTAGTTCTTTTTTTTTAAAACCACATCTGTCAAGACTCATGCGAGCAGAGCTGATCCCTCCTAGAGAAAAGGTGAGGGATTTGATGAGCCCTTAACGTCCTTTCCTAACTTACCTCCTATGAAAAGAAACCTAATGTGTAGAAACACAGAAGAGAGGAATTAATAAGTGCATCCTGCGAGGGAAGAATGGTTCCAGATCACCCTGCATCTTGTCCCGAGAAGCTCTGGTAGACAGCAGCTTGGTAACAGAAAAGGCTGAGATTTAGAGATCTCATGAAAGAGTTAAATATTCAAACAGGTAACATCTGAATTTTGAAAGAATTTGGCCACCAGAACTACTTCCCTGCAACAGTTACAAGAAGCTGCTGCCAATGTTAACATCAGAAGGCAGATACTGACAGGTTTTTTTTGCCCAGTCAGATGCCGGTATTGACACTCATTTAGACAAGCCAGTACAAACATGCATAAAAGGACATTTTCTATAGCAACGGCTTCTCAAGTAACTAAGGAATTTACCAACAGTCATGAAATCTCTGGCAGGCGGGTGGAAGGCGGTGGGGTTAGCTTCCCAAATGTCCTGGGGCACGGAAAAGCTGATGCGACTCACGCAACAACGGTTCCTACCACACTGCTGAAGCCTGGGTAGTTTGAGAGATGAGTGACAGCCTCACCGAGCTGTGCAATATGCAACAGGAGTTATTGAAACTTGGTAACGTGTCCTTTCGGATGGTGGCCAAGTGATGTGGAGGATGGGTGATAAATTGCAGTTGCAGGTCAGGCTCCTCATGAGAGGACAGAATTTTTTGCGGAATCAACAGCTGCTTGAATTTTTCTTTAGACTGAAAAGCAAACGGCAAGTTTCCTCACACATGCGTTACTGACCAGTTGTTAAAACTCAAAGCAATAAATAGTATCCCTTCTATGGGAAAGGCTCAAAATGCTTTATCACTGTTAGATCTAAACAGGAGCAAACTATTGTGAAAAAGGGAACCTTGCAAAGAAATACAAGTAACAAAGGTACAAATAATGAAGGGTGGGTAGAATTACCATCCAAATTTCTGGCTCTGCATTTTATGCCCCAGTTCACAGCACACCATCTTACCAGATACAGTGCAACTCTATGCTAGTGCAGAAGGTAAAACTGATTCAGAGGGAGGAAGCTGATCTAATTTTGCAAAGTCTAGGGGAAGGGTGAGCTGTGCACAAGGTGCGGAATGTTCCCTTGCAGACTGGGATCTTCACACCCAGTGCTCAGACCAGTTTCCAGTTTTCCTGTCTTGAAGCAAAGGGGATGTGGGTGTAAGCTTGGAGCTGAACTCCCAGCTTCGAGCTACTCTGCTTTTCAGAAGACTGGCCTCAGCATCCCTATATTTGGATTTTGAATGTGAAACTGTCAAAATTTATGCCTTTAGTCCATCACTAGTTTGAAGGCAGAAGAAAAACCTTAATCTCAACAAATTTAATCTGGTCTCAGATTCACAGCACTTCAGGAAAAGATTTTGCAACTTTCACCAGCAGTTCTGCTTTTGTCTTTAAAGCCGAGCTGAAAACAATACAAATCCTGGAGAGCTGATAGCCATGTAAGAAAGACAATGTGAAAGGTTCCAAGATGATTTTTTTAAAAACCAGAAGAAAAGGTCTGGATAGGTAGCTGACAGTCTGCTACAGATGACAGATTAGCCAATTCTACAGGGTACAATTTGCATCTGATTCATGGGGACTGGAAGAGAACTAGAAAGTTGAGATTATAATGAGATTAATCATACGACTCTAGGGATCCCATTCATCCCGCTGCTGAAGGGTCCTAGAGCTATCTGAGCTGCATTTAGGAAGTTATTTGGGGTTCGCTGGGACAGAAACATATCTGATTGGAAGGAGGGAAGAGATAAAAGTTTGCTGGTTTTCCAATCAAAGCCAGCCCGTACCAAAGTTATGTGACCACGAGCTGAGATTAAGGACTGTAGTAAACCTCAAATTCCAGACTAGAGCTGAAAAGCTTTGAGATTTAATGCTAGTAATTCATACAGCTCTCACATTTACCAGGAGTGACTGTTAAAAAAAAGTAAAAAAAAAAATAATAAAAAAAATCAATCAATCTGGAGGAACCGTTCTGCATCCTGAAACAAAGGGAAAGGATGAGATCATACCTATTTCTTCAGCCTTGGTGAGGTCTCAAAGTTAACATATGAAACAGATGAGGAGACTCATATTAGCAAGGCATGCCAATGTCACAGCAATAAATAAATGTTCAAATAATAAGGCTGCACCTTCAGTTGATGTGGCAGCATACTATACTGCTGTCAAACCTGGGCAAACCGCATGACTCCCAGGATCCATGGGTAATTGAAGATCTGGTGCCACACATACCTGAAGGCAGACTTCAGAGCACAGACACTATATAAGGTGCTAGGTTGCCAGGCAGGCAGTTAATTAGAAGAGAAATACTGTGCACTTCCAAAGTCTCTTTCCCAGTGTGATATTCTGTGTTGAACTTGGCATTACCGTGGAGTTCTTGGGCTGTTCTACCAATAGGGACAACAAGGCCCAGAAAAGCAGTGATTTGCCCCAAACTATACAGCGTCAATGTGGGACTCCTGGTTTTGTTTCTGGATTTCTCTTCCTGCGCTTTGGCCACTGAGATGTATTTCCACATGTGTCCAGAAGAGCTGCAAGCTGGGGTTTCTTGTGCCTATTTCAATGGCAATAATTAGGAACGAAATCTAACTATTAAGTGTAACAGAAATGAACTGGTCTAACCAATTCATAACTGTTTTTCTATTTTTCCAAGAACTGGTTACTAACCTAGAGTCACAGCACAGACCCTGGCTAGGATCCTGAGGTCCAGTGACACCGAGGCTCAGGCAGTCCTGCTGGAAGGTTCTCTTTGCTCCAATTCACATTCCCTTTGACTTAGACCCTTCATTTCTAGGTCACATAAAGACAATACATAAAAGAAAACCTCTGATGTTCATCTATAAAGACACTCACTGTCCAAATAACCCCTTCCTTGAGGACAATTTTTGTCTGACCCTTATTCCAAATCTGATAGCACAACTCTGATTTTTATAAAACTCTCTTAGAAAAAACAGTTAATTTAAAAAACAAAAGAAAACAAAAAAATTCCTAAGCAACAAAACCCACCAAAAACTTAATTCACCTTTTGGTAGAAGTCTAAACAAAAAACTAGGAGTCATGTTGAATTTGTGCCCTTTGGGGAAAAAAAACCCTACAAAACACTAGAATGTCTACAGAGATGTCTATTGACCCCGCAGTTATCAGAAATGTGGTGGGGTTTTTTTTGGTTTGTTTTTTTTTTTTTTTTTTTCTGGCACAAAAACAGCTTTCTAAACAGCCAGTGACCCACTTTCACCTAGCTGGCCTCTGAAGTTGAGAGAAGATTCATACCCTCTAGACGTTAGAAGCTCTGTTTGAAGTCACTGCTGTCAGGAGATGGTCAGTTTACGTCTCCTGTCCTAGGACAGGAAAAGGATGCACTCTCAGCTCCATGTGTTGCAGTGAGATAAGCACAAAGATTTCTGTCCTCTGCCCTTATCAGCTTTTCCTGCTACTCTCCAGAACAGACACCACCAAGATTGGCAGTAAAAATTAAACTTGCTTAAGCAAAAGGAAAAAAAAAAGAAAGAAAAAAAAAAGAAGACTCCAGTATTTCTCATAACTGTAATTCAAAAGGTTGAAGTCTTGGGAAAAATTTCATGTTAGGATTTTCAGGAGCACTGAAAACTATCTAAAATCTTCTGCATCCTCAGTATAAACTGATCTCCCTCCACCAACACACCCAGGATGATGTACATTTTAAAACATATCTCACTAGTTAAATAGCACTCTTCACTACATGAAAGATAGAAATATTCCCCTTGCAAATAAAACCAATTAGCTGGCAAAAGGACATTCCTTGCATATGGAAATTATGTTGATATATTAATTTTTTTCTTCCATGCTCTCCTTTGCTTTTCATTCTCTCTCTGCTGCTCCCTCCTTAATGTTACTTCTGTCCTTCCACCTCAGTTTCTTAGCGTGCAGAAGACAGGCTAGACAGAGCCTCCAAGGACCTTGGTTTATCTCCTATCTTTCCATCACCCGCCCACATATGATTTAATTTATGGGTGCCTCAGTCTCCACCCTGTATAAAACTGGTGTTACTTCTTGTTAAAACATTGTCATCCACACGTGAGATGGATTCAACATCACAATAGCATGTTGGTCCAATAAAGGGATTTGACAAAGTAGAAGGTTTCTTTCTAATCTTGTGGAAGACACAGTTGTGCTCCCCAAATTCTCCTCAAATACTACTCTCGTGGGTGAGCAGCACTGTCAGGATCATACATCCATGCCTATATATGTATGTTGTGTTTTTGACATCTACTGACACAATCAGTTTCACCTTCCAGGGATGGTGCAAACTGCCTGCGCAGTGCAGGTCCAGCAGTCGGACCCCCCTGGCTTTACACCAGTCATCCAAGTGATAGCAAGTGGCATTGACATTCATCATCCCAACAAGACAGATATACATCCCAAGTGCCCCTTTAACACATCAACACCACTTTAGGAGGCATCCTCAGCTAAGACTTCAACATATAGGTGACAAATAAACCTTCCAGATAGAAACCGAGTTCCCAGTCTCTCTACAAAGCCCCACTTTGACCTACCAACATATATAAGACAAATACTGTTTAGCATATACCCAGATATCATTGCCAAATGGCATATTTCAGAAAGATAAGCAATTGCTCTTATGCTCCTCCTCAGCCCTCAATATACATAATTATTAAAATTATGGCAGCTGACGATCTATTATTGCTTTTCTGAAGTACCAAAACCCAATCCATTCTTGCCCACAGAAAGATAAACCCAGCATGGTCATATTATACATTCAGACAATTTTAGAAAATACACCACATTTAATTGCAGCATCTATTAAATACACATCATATAAGTCATGGGGTGCCATAAAAATGGGTGGTGGGGGGGGGGGGGAACTTTATTCCTATGCAAGGTATCA
>JANZLQ010000017.1:26935398-26967353 GCA_026212715.1 Elanus axillaris | reverse complement strand
GGGGGGGGAACTTTATTCCTATGCAAGGTATCACTGAAAGGCATGCCATGGGAAAGCCCTTGAGTAGTTCAAGACTTCTGACTTCTAGACTCAGTTGGACCTGTTGGAGCAAGTCCAGAGGAGGCCACAGAGATGATCAGGGGGCTGGAGCACCTCTGCTATGAGGACAGGCTGAGACAGTTGGGGTTGTTCAGCCTGGAGAAGAGAAGGTTCCAGGGACACCTTGTTGCAGCCTATCAGTACCTAAAGGGGGCCAACAAGAAAGCTGGAGAGGGACTTTTTAGCAGGGCCTGTAGTGATAGGACAAGGGGTAATGGCTTTAATCTGAAAGAAGGTAGATTTAGATTAGATGTAAAGAAGAAGCTCTTCACTGTGAGGGTGGTGGGGCACTGGAAAGGTTGCCCAGAGACGTTGTGGCTGCCCCATCCCTGGAAGTGTCCAAGGCCAGGCTGGATGGGGCTTTGAGCAACCTGAGCCAGTGGAAGGTGTCTCTGTCCATGGCAGGGGGGTTGGAACTAGGTGATCTTTAAGGTCCCCTCCAGCCCAAACTATTCTGTGATTCTATGATTCTGCTACTAATTTCTTCTAGGACAAGGTATTTTGCGTAAAGTTTAAAAACCAGTCCAATTTCCTTTTGATAAGCACAGAAGATCCTCAAACATATGAACTCTCCAGGTGCCTTAAAAGACCTACATATCTATCTACACAGAAGAACATCTAGACATCCAAAACAAACACAAGCCACTGAAGCTATAATCCATGTATTGGTTCTTTAGTCTAAGCAGGACTTTCCTGTTAGGTAAACAAAGGAGCTTCTAAAATTTTGCTTTTAAAATTAACATGCTCCTGATACATTTTACCCCTAAACCTGATTCAGTATCCTCATTAAAGTGAAAAAAAAACCAACCCAAACCTTCACTACATCCATGGAACACCAAAACTTAGTTTGTTGCTCTTACAGCTATTGAGTAGTTTTTGAAAGGAAGATGTTGATATATTAGCATTTCTCTAAGCCACTCTGCCATTTCTCTTTAAGTTCTACTACAATAAAGAAACATTTACTCATTCGAATCCCTTGCAATAATATGAAAATATGGAAAAGACTGATGATGAAATGATCCTTGGGCAGGACAAGAACTATGGTGATGGCACAAAAATGTCAAATATTCCTTCAAAACCAAACTGGAATGAAACAAGTATTTTAAGACCCTAATCACATGAAACCAACAACAGCGTTATGGACAGCATTCTGGATAAAACAGCATGTGTGTCTATGTGCATGTGTTCGGGTGTGTTTATCCCTAGATATCAGACAGAACAGGAAAGGAAGAGCTGAAACACTTGTCCAGAAAATGCTCAAAAAGAAAACACAGCCAGGACAAATTTAGAAGCTTTACTTAGCTGTAATATCAAAGGCAGAGTTGACTGTAAAAGCAACCACCTCTCAAGAATGGCAAAATAAACTTACATGAGTCTCAGGAGGAAAACACTGATCAGAGACTGGATATTGTTAACTGCTGCTGTTTTGGTTAAGTGAGGTCCTTTTTGACACTACTAAGATAGTCTTGTCAAAGAACAACAAGAATGAAAAAAAAACCCCAACAAAAAAACAGACAACAGCCATTTGAGGGGGAATCTGTTTGGCAAAGCCTGGCTTTGAGCTGCTGTCTGAAGAAACAAAACTCAGAATGAACTTCCTAAAACGTTTTTTTTTTTCAGTCTGCTTTGGAAAAGCAGTATAGGCCCTTTTACAAATTTCAATAGTCTGATTGGCAACTTGTTTCTTGATCAAAGCAAAAGTCTAAAACACATCTGAAAAAGATTTTCTGAAAAAAAGAAGAAAAAAACCCCAAACATTTCATGCTCAACTCAGAATAAAGTTTTCCTAGCAGAAACTAGGCTATTTGAATTTTTTTTTTTAAAAAGGAGATTTCCATCAAGTAAAATAAGGCAAAAGTGACACATTTTAATAACTTCTGTCTTAAAGACATGCAGTTTAGATAGACCTATACTGATTACCTGGATATGATACCAGTGTGCTGAAATAATGTTTTGAAACTCTATGACTTTCTATACAGTGCAGATTAATTTGCTTACATTACGCAGAAAAGGATTTACCTCAGCTCTGAAAAACATCTGGATCTCTTCTCTTACAGTAACCATAATCACAAACTTATGCTCAGGAATAGCGTGCATTTAGATAGGAGTGTGGCATCCACCCATCTCTGCCAAGAAAAAAAAAAGAAAAAAAAAAGAAAACCCTGAACTTGGTTAGTAGCATGCCTTGAAATTGCTGCTACTTCACCTGGGGAAGTCTACCTTGAGGATTTAGTAAAAGCAATAAGGCATGTGTGTCAACATGATCTATACCATCCAATGGATAAAATTGGCTTCAGAATTCACCCTTTGAGTGCCAAACTCCTGCTGTCTAGTTATATAGAAATTTAAGTGATGTCAAGCAATTTCCCTTGGCTTAAAGTAATGCCAGTAGACAGACACTCTGACGCCAAGAGAGGATGATGGTGAGATAGTACGTCCCTCTCATTTTCACAAGAACTCGAGGGAACTGCTTCCATATCTTTTGCAGAATTAATCAAGATAAGTTAATGTGTGATAACATGTATCTGAAGTGCTCTGAAGGGAAGAAAACCTGAGCAACTTCTGGCTCTCCAGGATTAACTTTAACAGCTCTCCAAGAAACACAAAGCTTTCCTTTTCTGCCCTGATCCACCCCCAGAGTTCATACTGTGGAGTCAGAAATGCTGAGGATACAAGTACAAGATATGTCACAGAAACGCGACATGATGGAGAAGCATCTCGCAACGCAGAGGTGCTGACGTACTACTGATGCTTTTACACCCTGGCACAAGAAGTTCTTACTTGACCTATAAGTACTCCTTCTACTGTTACTCTTAAAATAAAACATAAATGGTTTCTGCATACACAAGCGTGGACATTCTGAGGTATTTCAGAGAGGTCTAAACTATACTTTATTGCTACATTACAAATGTGACACTTTTTACACTAAATGCAAAAATCAGAAACTATTGGAACATTTGACTCGTGGAGAAGGCAGGAAACTGGAAAAAGGTTTTCATTGCAACCATGTATATTGGAGCATAAAGAGACTACTATTTCTATGCGCACATGCGCTTTTGACTCCATAATCCAAGTGCACCAAGGAAGCTGTTGCTTTCCCAACCAGTCTTGCCTTTCACATGATACTTGTTTTTATTCTTTTAAAGCTCTCTTCATGAAAACAGAATGAAAAGATGAGCTTGACTTCTTACTTGCTCTGCAACCAAGATGTTAGCATGCTGGTTTGCGAGACACTAGAAGGTGGGCCATGGGATGATTGCAAAACCCCCACATGCAATCCGTTTACACTCAGCTGATGGGGACGAGTCACTGCATGTAGGCAGACACAGGCAAGAACCAATTCCCCACAGCAGTCAGTACCTAATTAAAAAGCTAACTGAAAGAGTAAAATGAGGGTTTTGTAAGATAATATGTTTTTGCTTACTTCAATATAAACTACTTTGGTACCTCTCTCGCCCCCAGCTGCCAAACACTTGGAGGTAAGATAGTCTGCAGGATGTTTCTCTCAAAGGGGCTATGGTCCTTTGATTAAGAGCTTGAGAAGCACTGCCTTCCCCAGTGTAACACAGCAATTAACACAGTTCTCAACCAGCTATCTGTGTCTAAAGACTAGTATCTGTGTAGCTTTATTCATCACAAATTAGGTACTTTGCAGATTCAAGAAGTCTTCCAGCCACATGACAGTAACTAACGCACCAGGAATCACATGCTAGCAAGCAAATATCTGCATAGAGTGCTTTGAAGTGTTCACAGGGAATTCCCAATGAGTGCAACGAATTAGATCTAATTAATAAACCATGCTAGCAAGACATGGTCTGTCTGTATATTTGTGCTCACAATCACTTCTAGGCACATACAGGCACAGATGTGGTGGTAGGCAAGCACCAGGCATGTGTACATCATACACAAGGACATCACATGTAAAGAGTTAGATGGCCAAAGGCATCTAAAAATATCACCCGCTATTTTTACAGAAAACATTATTTGAATGGAAAGCTCTCATGCTCCATTTTCTCACCTGCACCGTTCACAAGGTGACATATATAAGAAGCATCCCTGATGGCATGGATTAATAGAGCAACTTCAGAGGATGAGTTCCTAGCAGGTATTTATATCACCTCCCATTGTGAGTGAGCTGACTGTACTTATATAACAAACCGTAACCCAAAAAAGGCAGAAGTGTCAATGCATCAAAAAATGATATCAAATATGAGAAAACCTCCAAATTTTGTCTGTTTTGTATGAAGACATGTTGGACATGGAAGAGCCTTCTAAATGAAAGGTGATTTGACCAGCATATTTCCCTGAGGCATAATTTGCCTCTCTAATAAAATAACTTCCCACTGTGCAGTCATGAATAATATCACCTGAAATAATGTGTATTTCTTTAATACGGGAATATACGGAAGGATGACAAAAACATTCCTGTGTATAACGAATGAACAACAAAGCAGTAGGGCTGACAACAAAAACTCTCTTCTTTAGTTCTTCAGTTATTCTTGTCAGACACTAATAGCAAAAACCTAAAATCTTTCAGCTCCAGCTGTGTGAAACTGTGTTCTGAAACCTGTACTACACAGAGAAACAATTTTCAGAGCTAAACACTAAACAGTCACAGAAGTCTATGGGTGCTGGTGGGTTTACTATAACTCAGATCCACAAGAATAGTTAGGTGTATGACTCTTTCAGCATCTTTGTGCTTTTGCATACCGATACCCTTTGAACTACGCAGCTACGTGTTAGTTTTTGTAAGGACCCTCGCTCATGCAGCAGAGCAGGACAGACTTCTTCAGAGATGGATCAGAGTTTTGCAGTGAAGGAGGCATCGCTCTATAGAACCACATCTCATCTGGAGCAAAATGCACAGAGCCAAATGAACAAGAGTCTTGTAGTTAAATTAGCTGAATACTGACCTGAGAAATCAATTCTACTTTGGCCTTGGCCACAGAGCACACTGATAAGAAGTCATGTCCTTAATTTCTGTTTCCCTTTTTATAAGTACCTGTCAAAAACCTCAATCTCAAAACCATTCAGAGCTTTTCTTAAGTCAAGAGTAGTAGTACTGTGAATACATGCAACTCTATGATTTGAAAGATATGAAAACAAAAAAACCTGAGGTCTCGGGTATCTCAGCCTGCAAACCTAAAAACAGTAGACACCTATACTGCTTTGTACAAAATGGGGCAGCTGCACCCAAATTACTTCCTAAGAAGAGATCCTGCTATGTGCTAGTTTCCTAAAACAGGCCAGAGCATTGTATGCAACCATCATTTGGCCAAGGACTGGGCTTCCAGTTTAATAGCATGGAGAACTGGAGGCCAGTAAACAGGCTGGCACCCCAGCCTGCTTTGTTGCCCATTAAAAGGTTGGGATTGTATCCTCTCCATCTCATAGCAACACTGTGAGGACTGGGACAGGTGAGGGGGCAATTCTCCTTGCTCAGAGGACTCCTCCAGTTTTTGACTCATCCTACTTCAGGATACAACAAACTGTCCTCTACAAGTACCTGATCTCTTCCCCAGACCATTGAGGAAATGCTGAAAAGAAAGGATGTAGGTACTACTGTAGCAAACCATGTAGAAAGACAGCAAGAATATTCATAATTCTGTCTTCTGAGCAGCATTTGAATTGTATGTAGTAAATACAGACCAAGGCCACACCCTAAATGAAAACAAAACACTGAAAGTTGTTCATTATGAGTGCTATTTCCAGAGAAATGAACAGTACATAATTATGTAATTAGCAATTATGATTGTCCAAATAATCTCATTGTAGAACTGAAGCGAGTCAAGTTACATGATCAATCTCAGATTCAGCATTTATAGTTTTTGCAGTACTTAAGTATTTGAACTAGGTTCAGTATAATATATTCTGTATCGAGAAATGATATTATATAGTGCAGAGAAAGGATGAAATAAACATTAAACTCCTAACTGTACAAGAAGTGCATTACATAAAGGTCTCTAGGAGATGCAGTCCAATCCACTTCAACCCACACAGGCTACAGGCACAGCCAACTCACATCCACACTCAGCAGCCAGCTCAAACTCTGTCTGCGAGAACATGCAATCCCAACCTTATGTAAGTACAAGCATGAAATTCAGTTGACAGCTTAAACATTCCTTGTGTGACATCCACACATGTCCTACATAGGGAAAAATAAAAAAAATTTTGATGGAATTTTTTTTAATTCAAGTACTGTCAAGACAGCCTAATGAAGTACATGTAAAATTTTTAAAGACGTCAGAGAAACTTCTTTCAAAACCTTCCCATATAAAACCAAGAGTGACATCCTCTCACCCAAACAAATAATTTTCAAATACAGTGCTTACAACACCAGGCAGTAATTGTGAAATATTTTACAATTTTGAGTACAACCAAACCTGAAATGTACACTTCACTAAAAACTAATTGGAAAAAAATTTACATTAGAACCTTGACTCTTTCCACTGTGAAGCTCACTTACTTCAAATATACAGAGCGCTCTGCACTGAAATTTAGGAAGCCACCCAATGTGTTAAAACAGTAATGGTTTTTACAAGTAAATATTTCATTATTTGCCTTATGAATGGATTCTTCTTGTTGAATGCCCCTTCAAGAAGACCGTTCTGAAGACAACAAAACTTTTAGTCCTATGGTTTCCACTTCAGAATGGACAAACCCAACTCTTCTTTCAAATAACGCCAGCTATTCCTCCAGGCGATGACATTACCTCTGAACCATCCAGACAGGTGCTGAAATCAGTGTTGCAGGGCTTGCAAAACAGAAAGTCACTTCCCACTCGGATGGTTAAAACCTGTCTGTAGCCTGTTGGACTCCTCAGAGCAACTGGCTGCTCCAATAATTTTGGCAATACATGTTCCTATTTTCACTAGGGTTAGCCAGAACAAGATTAGACCACATTCCTGTTAGCCGACTCTGGCCATGGTAATCTACACTTGTGTAATCTCAGGTACAATGGCAGAAGTTTATCTCCACGTGTGAATGCAGCTAGCTCACTTTGCAAAACCACCTGCAGTGAAAAGAGCAGCTCAATGAAAAGATCTCCAAAGAATGGCAGCCCCCTGAAGAGAGAGTTCAAGGTCATTGGCTTGATTCTCAATAGCTTTCCTTAGTATCAGACAAACTTTGTAAAGATGATTTCTGCTATCAAGCATTCATGGCAGTTAGTCTCTACTGCAGCAGGGAAACTCCTAGCTGCTAGACGGAAGCTTCTGTGACACAAGATTTTTATTGCAATAAGATCCTGGTGATGGAATCCATCCATCCAGGAAAATGCAACTGGCTGCAGTTGCAAGAAAACCACTTGCACCTTCAAACAGCTTAGTGGCTTGTTCTACATGACCAGGTAAAACAGGTAAAGCAGAAGAATAAGTTATTTCCTTCCATTTAATGAGAAAGAAGAATTAAAACTACATTAAAATGCTTTAAAAGTGTTCAAGGATGGTTTTAACAAGAATTAGGGGGAGCTATCCCACTTTTGGAAGTCAATCTGCCCTCCCCCCAGAGAACAAGGTGCCTGTGAGGTATCAAACCTAGTAATCTCTTGAATAAAAAGTTAACCAATAATATCAGAATAAGAACTATCAAAGCCTATTAATGCTTTTAAAAGTGACTTTTTGCTTACGTGTTTGAAAGATAATTGAACAGTTAGGTCCTTCCTACCTGGTTATAGGGTGGGGGTACAGTGTACAGCTCTATTCACCACAAACATTTCTCTCCAGCAGTTTTAAGAAATTATATGGAAAAGACACTTTGCGCCCAGTTAAAGCTAGATCTACCATCTTTCAAAACAGTTAGAGAGACTTTTCTTGGTTTAGAAGCCAGAGTCTCATGTTACAAGCGGTGAATCAGTGTCACATCTACATTCTCTCAAACACTTGCCATTAGGACAGCCTTGGGAAGCCTAGGCAATTAAACTAGCATGCCTCAGTTTCCCTGAGTGGAGAGAACTAGCAAATCTATTACGGGGATATTATAGAGTTAATTAGGTAGTGCTTCATGCATCACAGCTTCACTATTTCAGCAAGTCTCCAGTAACACCTAATTAACAAATCTCTGATGAGCTGTTTCTTAGAGAGCTCAGCATTAGTGCTCCACGCAAATCTTCTTTAACATGCCAGCCATGCAGCTATGATGCCTCTGCTGCCCCTCGGTGAGGGTATATCTTGATTCTTCTGGCTGGCTTTAAGCTGTCAGTCATGCCCCCCCTCTCCAATAAAAGTTTATTTACTAAACTTTGGAGCATTTGGTACAAAGCAAAAAACAGCAAGCTACATCAAAGCCTTCCTATTATCACTCCCTAGTGAACTGTGAAAATATAAATTCAAAGCTGACAAGCTAGTTAGACTTTTAACTAAAATCTGAGTGCAATTAACTTTAACCATGCCACTCTGCTACCGTACTTCTGGCACCAACTTTGAGAAGTGGCCCAAATTCTTCTGAGGAACAGAAAGACCATTTATCTACTATATTTATTCAGGGCAAACCTCCTCCTTCATGTCAAGCAGGGAATGTAGCGTTGCTGACGGTGACTGGCAGTGATAAAGGAGCTGGTATGATTTTCAAATGAGTAGTATGTCCCGCTTTCCCAAATGTTAGAGAAAAGTGAATAATATGCCCTCCTAAATAAGAACCAGAATACCGATTCGAAGATGCACACTGGGGAAAAGGTGCCCCTAAATCTCTGGACATACAAAGCTACTGCCTTAAGGTGGCTTTCTGCTTGGATCTGCTACATAAAGGTATTTTCATTTGCAGAAGTTGATTAAGGAAAGTGATTCAGAAAGAGGGAGAGAAGGATCATTTATCTATGGTAAAGTTAAGAAATGGTATTGATTTACAGAATTTGTATACAGGTGGTCCCTTCCAAGGTTCCTTGAAGTCCTATGCACATTCTGTACTGAATGTACATGTGTGTACTGAATCATTTTACTAGTACCAAATCTGTGAGATAGAAACTGTCATAAATGTCATGCCTTACCTAAGCATCCATATGGAAAGGAAAATAATATAAAGCTTTTATCTATTTGCAATATAAGTATACAAACCAAGAGCTTTGCACCCAAAGTTCAAACCTTTCCAAATATTTATGTTTAGTGGAAACTTTAAATCTGGAGCCCAAAATCATCATATTCAATGGAGAGAGGTGACCCTCAAATGCACAGGTCATACCTTAAGTGGGTTAAATGGCCCCTTCACTGGTGCTTTTCTCTTCCTCTGCTTCTTAGATGTTACATCACTATATTTAACCTCTCAGCTAGGATTAATCTCGCTCTACTTTAGGCATCTAGCTTAACTCTGAAACAATTGGAGAATATTGTCTTGAATCCATCATTATCAGCAAATCTCCACAGCAACAAGATATCCTGAAGGACAAAACAAGAAAGCTAAGTGGGTACCTCTCGCACGACACCCTGAAGATGATTGTGTGACAGGGCCCTTAAGTGGTATTAAACCCCATCACTCTCCCTTGAGAGCAATCTCATGTTTTCTTTCAAGGACTTCAGACCCCGGAAGACAGAGAATTCTCTTACCAGCCTGACAATACAAGTTCCAGAAAATCTGGTTACTAATTAGGACAAAAGTTTTGCAGCTTTCAGTTCAAAACTTTTTAACCATAAAAGAAAAGCTTCTTGGAAAAATAAGTACCAAAAGTACTTTACAGATGTCACAGCAAAATTCTAATATTTTGTTGCCCGATTTCAACTTGAGATAATTCTTCCTAGTTACCAACCTTGCAAGCATCCTCTGAGAGTGCAAAATCGGTACTGAAGAACATCTGCCTGTATATCAGTCAATCTTGTGCAGAGCCACCTTGCTAATATGTTAAGGCAAGAAGCCACACTGTATACTAGTGGCCAAGGCCTATGTATGGTGCGTTTCTTCAGCTGACTGCAGCAGGGCAGGTTCCTGGGAACAGAAACATTTTACATTCCCATAAATTCACCCAAGCTCTTCTGTGCTCAGGTGAAGAGCATTTTGTTCCATTAATACTTACAGGAAAGAAAGAAGCTTCAAGACTAAGTGAACTTTAATTCTGTGATTTGAACAGTACCTGCAATAGCCCTGCAAGGCTTTAGATGCTATCAAGCCTGTGGAGGTCCCAGACTTTGAGGTACAGAAGACATCTGGGACCAGACAGGCTCTACAAACCATGTTATGAGTTCTGCCATCCAGGGACAGCTCTGTGGGTTAAAGCAGAGGGTCAGCATCACCACTACACTGGAAGATTCCCAGAAAGCAAGCACAAGCCAGGACTGGGCATGAAGCCCTTTATTGTTAACAGTGTTTTTGTAAAGTCAGTTGCCAGGAGTGACAAACCTCTGTTTTCTAGTAGCAAGTGTTAAAATCAGAACACCCAGACATTTGTTGCTGAAGAGCAAGGGCTATACCGATGGGCGTCTCTTGGAGACACCCATTTCCCTACGACAATGGAGGAAAAAGGATCAGGCCATATTTTGTGCCTTTGGATGCGATCCATTGCAGTTGCTACACGCAGCATTCCTTTGCCATTTGGTAACTGAGAAACACTCGGCTTATTAAAAAGAAAAAAAACAACAGCCCTGCAGTGCTCTGGTTGGTAAGCACTGGTCAGGGGAGGTCTGCTGTAATGAATGGATGTCAGAATCAGCAGCCCAAATGATACATTAAGTACTAGCTGTCAAAACAAGGGCTGCTACTTCACTTGACCAGAAGCAACCATTTATACAAACACTCCTGCAGGTAGATACTTCTTCACTTCTTGCTTGACCTCAACTTTCCAAGATTCACAGATCTGCAGGGTTACATACGCTCGCCCTCAGTCCTGCAAGTAACATGGTGCTCTGGAGCACACTCCCCCCTCCCATCCAGATTTTATGTAAACAGCCTTGCTTTTGCAGGGATTTCAGAAAAGCCGGAGACAGTCACGCTTCAGGAATCTCTGAAAGTTTAATTAAGTCACAAAGTCCTAAAACCACAATATAGCTTTTATAGGCATTATGGCTGTAATGTTCAAAAGGTAGACAGGTAAGCACATATAGTACACTTCAAACAGCTCTTCTAGTTCTCTAGAAACAACTGCCAGGAGAAACTGAACATGTATGATATACTTTGCACTTAAAACATTCTCATTTATCATCTTAATATTTCAATGCATTTCATAAAGAACCACACACTTAACACAAATTAGGCAAATACCACCTACATGGGGTATGTGAATCATCCCCAGATTTAGTGATTGTGAAATTGGGATGCAGAAAAGTAACTTGACCCAGGGCTGCATAGCATGTGAACAGGACAGTGGTGAAAGGCAACCAGAGAGCCCAGACTACAGGCTGGCTGTGCCTCACCTGAGCCACATTCCTGGGATCCACTGCAGGGTGATGTCCTCTACAGACAAATCACATGCTCTAATCCAAAGGGGCTGGGAGAGAGGAGTTTGAAAGCAGTGATTAATAGAAGGCTTAACAAGGCATAAGTTAAAATAGGGACATTTTGCCTTCTAACTTCTTAGTGTGCAAGTTACAACAAAAAACTTCCTCTTCCCGTCGCTTGCTGACGTGTAAGATTACACAATTTTCTCTCATCACCTCAAAGTTTGGCCCAGCATTCTCACTGCTTTTAAGATGAAATGTAAATGAATGCCCAAGCTTTCAGCATTAGCACAGTCACAGATATTAAAGAGGCTGAAATTAGGTCACTTCGGCCAACACTGAATCGCTCCCCACAGAACATTCATTCTTCAATTCAGGAGAAGAAATGTTTTTAGGTAGAAGCAAACTTGAGAACTGGATAACCCGACAGTCATGTGTTTCATTATATCACTGCCCCAGATTCAAGCTGAGTAGCACCAAAAGGTTTATATAAGCAGACTATTATGGTGGTCTTCGTGGAACAATTTGAGTTTTGAACTGATGCCATTACCGGACAGATTGAGAACATAGAAAAGGAAGATATTTAGAAAACTTAATAACCCACTGGGCTAAATGTGTTGTTTACTGATTAAGGACCTGATACTGGGACAAACTGAGCCAGGCAAGTAAATAAAAGATTTGAAGCTCTAAGATAATTTGAGAATTGTTGGAGAAAACAGCTTTTGCTTGAATGTGACAGCAGTGGCATATAGAGTTAGTAGCCCCTGACATGCTATGCATCAAGACAGAATTAAAGAAGTTGCCTTTGCTGCTTCCTATGACACTTTACATACCAAATGTCTTAGTGTCTTAGTACATTAGTAGTTGCAGGGAAATTCCACATCTACTGCTATTGATAGGACTTTACAGTTATTTTACTGAATAACAGCTAAACCTAGGAAGTGTTCCAGGAACCTTGGAGTGTTTGGTACAGACTAAGATGCTTTCTGAATACAGTTAAAGGTAGATAAGAGATGGGGAGGATCAACAAGAAACTCCTGCTTAATTACTTACACTGTTCCCCTTTTCTCCTAGAAATACATGAACCGTATTCATATTAATAAGACATCAAACAAATATATATACACAAAGGGTTACCTGTACTAATAAATAACTAAAATTGGATTATTTTTCCTCATCTAAGATTTTTGCTCCATTATGAGATATAGTGGTCTAATGAATTATAATAAAAAGCACCTGCAAGCGTCCACTTGACCATAACAAGATGTTTGAAGTATTTCCTATTTCTCTAACTGCAAATATTCATTGCAAAACAAAGTTGACTACTTTAAACAAAAAATAATTCTTTTAGAAATTTTCCAAAGAAAATTGATCATATTTTCTGTGAGCTAGAAAGCATTTCCTAATTAGCATTAGCCTTTGACTAGCTTGCTGTACTACAGTAACTTTCTTCTACTCCCAAGCTTACAGAAATTTCTTTCTAAAAAAGTATTGAGAATAAATAATTTTCTTTCAAGTATTGAAGTACTGAGTGACATTTAAATTCTTCAATATTCTGGAAAACAGGATTTTAGGGCAGACAGTATTTTTGATCTTGACTCTTCGTTTGTTAAAAAACAACCTGTAACACACAGGTGACACAGGATCTAGTTAGCCTGAGCTGGATTCAATTCTGCTGCTGTCAACAACATGTCCCAGCACTCGGCAGAAATCGGCTCATGGTAAGAACAGAGCAGATTTAAAATAAACCCCAGCAAAACAAAAATAATAAGAACAAACTAAATTATCAGGACTCTTCAACTCTGTGGATAGCCACACTTCTCAATCTCTGTCCCCTCTACTGTCCCTGGTCAAATCAACCCTAGTTTTGTCCTTTTCATAGGAGCTTAAAGTTCAGTGTAAGGGCCATGCAACAAGGTATTACTGCTTAACTTCAGCTGAGGGAAGTGCCAGCTGGTCACCAAAACAGCCTTGGTGATTCCAGCTCCTGAGGGACAGGAGCTTTTTCTACCAGCAGGTTAAAACTCATCTATGCATAACCTTCTGGGGGTCCATTGCAGACCAGGCAACAAACTTCCACAGAAACTAATTAACATAAACAGTATCATCTTCTGCTCCAAAGCCAGAGCACACTTCAACTTGTCTTCACTAATACCCACCGGGTTCATATTACCGAGAGTCTGCCAAATCAAAACACCTGAATGCATAACCAATTTCCCCCAAGGAGGGAAAGAACAAACTATGCACGACAGACGTCACATCCCTTAATCCAGTGCAGGAAAGAGTTCAAACACTGTTATGTGCACAGAAGCTTCAGAATCTGTACAGTACAGTACCCAAACATTTTCCAATTCAGCAAAACTCAAGGTTTGCTTGAGCTCCCCTTTGTTCCCTTTTTCTGTTGCTTACTTCAGCTGTCAAGACCCTTGCTTCCTCACTCTCTCAACAACGGACAACCTGGCTTAGCAATCAAAACTGGACAATATTCATCCTTAACACCATATCTGAGGTCCTTCCCCCAAAGTATTCTGTCATGGAGAAAAGTAAGTCATCATCATCAAGATACTGGCAACTGACGTATCATTTTAAAGATGATGCTAAGGCAAACAGAGCATGGAAGGTACCTACTATCCCACTGCACAGTCAGCTTCTCCATCAAACTCTTCCTCTTTTCTTAACAGAGGGATACATGCAGTTATTAGCAGATCGTCAAATTTTGCCTATATATTATATATGTATATAATTTTTCAAAGGAAACACACTGGCATTGATGGTAGTTTGCAGAGTGAGGCTGTACATGTAGGGAAAAAACAGAAAATGGATTTCTTGACCTTGTCTTATTACTTTGAGAAAACCCGAATGAGCCTAAATTAAGTTCAAATTGCCAAACTTTTCAAACATGTCAGGCAGCTGAAGTGAGGTCAGAGAGAGGAGGGAGTACCTCACACTCTCAAGGTTACTCTGATGGGGAAGTTTACCATTAAGTCACACTCCAGCACTAGGTATCTCTCCTGATTGGAGAGGAAAAAGAGCAAATCCTCAGAGCTGAAGAAAGAACAATTCAGTAGAGAAGTTGAAATACTGGATCAGAAGTGGAAAAGCTTGTTTCGTTGATTTTAAGCACTTTCTCAGGCTGCATCATTTATTTTGCTCCAACTTCTGGTTTGCTTAACCCATCTAAACCAACTAGCAGTTTCATAATCAGTTTGATGAGCCAAAATCAGACGACATACTTAGAGAAAATTTAGACACCCTTTAATAACTAAAAGTCAGCAAGAATGAGACTGTGCTACAAACATCCAGTCCTTCTGCAGGCTATTTGAGTGGATCCAGCAGCCACCCTAGAGGGTAATAAAATGTATTCTATTCCTTGATTTCTGGGAGAGAACACATGGTGCTATTTTCCTCTCATTCCCACAGCAGTATTATTCCTACAAGATACCAATCCCAAATGCCATCTCACACTACCCCTACTCCTTGCATACAGAGGAGTAAGATCCTTTGTGCAAAGGACAATCATCTTGGCCTTGTACTACACCAGCGTAAGAAAAGAGCGTGCAGCATACTGTTACAACAGGACATCAGGGAAAGCAGGGCAGGTAGCAGCCTGCGAGATCAACTTGTTGTCAAGAACTTGCCCACCTGGCTTTAAAATCAACAGGAAGCCACCTGCTTAGTTCACACTTCCATATACAAATCCTGTTATGATAGGATCAAAAAATGTACTTTTCCTTGTTTTGAACTACTGCACTGGAATTTTATTTTTTTTTAAAGAAAGCTCTTTGATCAGACAAATATTTTTAAAGGGAAAAACAAAACAAAGCTGTCCTATAAAGCACAGGCCCATGACAAGGGCTCTTTGGGAGGAAGGGATTATACATGACAAAAATAAGGTTAACTTTATTCCCTAGTAGCCAAGCCCATATTCTTGGGTACTGGTATGTTACTTTCTCACAGTAAACACACAGTTAAAAAAGAAAAAAGCACAATTAGGATTTGCTTTGTGCACCCAGTGCACCCAGTTAAGCAGCTATGCCAAACAATATTGTTTTATGGTGCCTTACATGATTACACTGCCTTAACCCTATTTGCACACCCCACGTAAAAGTGGTTCTGGATCACATTTTTATGCAATTTAATTTAGAGCAAGATTTCCTCCCTCCCTTTTTTTTTTTTTTTTTAAACTCTCAGTGAAGAATTCCACTTGGGAACCATCTTTTCAGGATAAGGTGTTATAAAGTATACAGATGACAAGATTCAGCATATAGATGCCAAAAGCCAGTACTAGCTGAATTGGGTAAGATGAAGTCTTTTACCAACACAGACCTGCATCTTACTTCATGTATTCTCCCCAATTATTTCATTAGACCCATTTATGGATGTCAGCTTTGTTCATGCAGTGCCTGAGGAATGGATACGACCCACTGAAGAGTCTCAGTATATTTAAATGACAAAATGCCATGAGCTGTTCTGATTAGACACCCACTCAATCTCAATACAAAGCCATGACAATGATTCTGCCTCTGCCCCCCCCTCCCCCCACTGCCTTTGTGGGGAAAAAACCCTACAATCCTAATAAAGTTCTGTTTGGGCTTTTCCTCATGAAAACTTTCACAACCTAAAAACTCCCACAATGCAAAAAGCAAGGGCAGCAAAAATACACCTCCAAAAATGCAGTGCGGCTTTCACACAAAGTGTAGTTAAAAAATGACTAAGTTTTCTTGATATATGAATTTGTGGGTAAACCATTTATCAATGACCTGTTTACCTGTGCAGCAGAGTCCCTCAAGCCGAGGGCCATGTCATTCCCCTTTGACTGATTAATTAGCCAATCAAGGGATATTTTTCACTGTGAGGCATGATGGTTTATTCCAGCTAATGCATGGTCTCTAATGGTAACACATTAAAGCCAACTCGGCTCTTTAAGCCTATGGAAGTGACCGAAGGGGAAGGAGAGAAGATAAATCAAAAGAGCTCCCCCCAGTTTTGTTTCTGTTCCTAACAACCCCCCCAAGGAACTAACACTAAAGGCAAGACTCTTCTCCAATGAAGAGAGAAGAAAAAGCACCATTTCTTCCAGATCAGGAGATGTCTCCTCCTCTCCCTCTCTGCTGATATCTGAACAGCAATAATTTATCCTCAGTTGATTAACAAGGTGCTTATAGAATAGGCAACAAAACATCAATACTTTGCTCTTCCTCCTTTTATCAAAAGCACTACTAGGACACCATGCTGGGTAAAGTAATTTTTACCGGTGCTCCTGGAACAATCTCATCTGCATGGGGGAGTATTAAAAATATGGCCCAAATTAACACCTTGAGCCTAATTCATCGTTTTTCTGACTTGCTATATATGGTGTTACAAGTTATCAGCTCAAAGCAACAGGGTTTTAGATCCAGTTTACACTAGTCTGTGCTGTCAGAAGATTTGCTCTACCTGTACCACTCATGTACACTGAAGATGCATTTAGCCCTTCAAATGTATTGTCATGCTGTTCTCCTTGAGAGTTTGTCTCACCAATCTGTCCTCACTGCCCCTCAAGCATGGGCAAAGGCCTTGTACTACTAACTGCTGGCAGAATCTGGTTTTGGGGCTTTTTTTCCTCTTCCTTTCTTTGGAAATGATCCTTCTGGCTGTTAAGAGTCCATGGTACACTGCAGAGCAAAACTGGAGACCAAAATAACTACAGTGTTACACAGATAGTAAAAAGCCCCTGCTAATGGTCATTTTAACACACTTCACTCAAATGATCAGAAAGAAAAAGACAAAACAGATGAACATACAAACCTAATGATATCCTCTAAGAGTGATGCTGCAAAACACAGTGAGCTCCCACAGAAGTCGAGGAGAATTAAGCCACTGAAAGCAGACTGTTACCGTTTCCTAGATCATGAGTCTAAAAATCTGTAGTAAGCCATGCTGGTCAAAGTAGCAGTGAACTAGAGGCTGACAGAAACCTTTCTACTCAGAAGCAGGTTGCTGGGGATACCAAGTACGTAAAAGCACCATCACACTGTCTTGCAGACTCTGCCACTAGGTCACCAGCCTCTTTCCACTAACCAACATTAAAAAAAAAATTAAAAATGCAGCCTTCAACAAGAACTGAATAGGTCAAGAGGACTGAGCAGTAATCACATGCTTACAAGAACATAGTCAGCTTTTGCACTGAAACAGATTATATTCAGAATATAACTACTTGGATAGGATGCACCTCACTGCTAGATGTCCTCTACAGTCAGTCAAGAGGCACATATCGCTAGCAAGAGTTCAGCTTCATACATCTTTATCATCTTTGGAGACAGTGAATGCATCTGTTTGGGCACCTGTGCCTCATCACTATGAAGGGAGTCTGGAGAAGATGCCTAGATCTTCTACCAATAAAATTGGGTGGGATTAAATCCTACCTTTTGTTACCTATGTTTTCTTTTGTCTTGATTCTTGGTAAAACATTGTATTCACTTTTCCCTATGACACACAATACATTACGTACTTCTGTGCTGAAATGGTTAAGTCATATATAGGAATAAGCACTGTGCAGTTCTAAATTTCAAGCCCAAATCTGACAAACTTTGTAGCCTGGGGATAATTATAAAACCTAGGCACAAGATACTCAGTGCCTCTAAAAAAGCAATTATTCTCTCTGACAATAAATGTATAATAAAAAAGAAGGAAATATGTTAAAGACACTATTCTCAGTGTTTTCCTACTGTCTTCCTCCGGAACACACTGACAGCAATTACATTTTTACTCTGATTTCTTAAGGAAGCAAAGTTTCCATAATCATTTTGCCCAGACATTTGTGTACATCATGCACTCCTTTCTCTCCAGCAACTTTTAAATCCAACCTAGCAGAAGCTTAGAGATTTCAAAGATATTAAGACTAAAATATTTCAGCTGGACAGAGAAGGCCAACAGATCAGTGTGCACATGGACAGGGATTTCAGCATGAGCTCATCTCCTTTAGTCACACAGAATCCAAGCACAACACAACCACAGGAAACCAAGCTTCAGTACTGGAGCCGCTCACAGAATGACTTGTTGGGAGATGCTTTACTTAAACCAATTCATCTTTGCCCATTCCAACAGGTTGAAAAGTGTTAAATTCTTTTTTTTTTCTTGGCATCACTTACTAAGGAGCTGGGATTTCCCTTAGGAGACTCTTACACTGCCCCACTGACATCACAGCGAGGAAGCCTGCTGAAGAGTAAGCTTGTGTCTTCCTCTTTCTAATTGAAGTTCTCACCCCCAGTACCATTCTTGGCTTTTGCCTAGCCTGATTACTATCCCTTCCCTTCCTCTGTTTCTCCCTCCCCCCAACCCCCAGATATTTATAGGCAGAGAGGTCATCTTTTTCTGCCTCTTTTCTGAGATGAACGTATCCAGTTCCTCCACTCTCTCCTTCTAGGACATGCCCTCTAACCCTATCGCCCATTCTACTAAATCCTTTTGGACTCTCTCCAGGTTTTTGATGTCCTTTTTCTGTTCTGCTTCTCAGTCCCAAATACCTCACGCTAGCTGCAGTCTCTAAAGCAGAACAGTGAAAAACCTAAGTTAATTTTTAACTAATTTTTCTCTTCTTCAGTTTTTTGTTCCCTGACATTGCTGAAAAAAGAAACAGTAAATTAATTTATATGCTACCTCTGCAACAGAGACTTTTGTCACAGGTAAAAAAAAACCCAACAGACGAAACTTGCAACTTGCCTAGAAGTCACAATTGTGAAACCCCACAAACATCAATATCATGATTGTTATTCTGCAGAGAGAAAGCTGAGGTGTAGGGAATTATAGCAGTTTACCATAGCTTCAGTGAGCCCATGGCAGAGCCAGACTTTAATGGATTTTCAGTTATGTCCCTTAAGATTAGCCAACATGCTTTTCTGATAAGTGCTGGGAAATGTAAGTCAGTTGAGGAAGTTCTGCAAAATGTGTCAGAAGACAATTTCCTGATTTAAAAAAAAAAAAAAAATTGAAAAAGCAACAGGGTTGATAGTTACATTTCTAATGACTAACACGGAAGAAAACACCACAAACTCGAGACTTTCGGGCTACTTGGATTAGGTTGTTTAAGGGAACTCACGCAGGTTTACATCCATGTTACAAAAATTTGAAGGAAGCAGATTACTCATCAAATGGCCTGAGACATGGAAGTGAGATGGATGCAAAACATTCAGTTTTCTATGCATTTCAAACAGAGTTATTACAAATGCGCCAGCAAATAAGAACTACTCCCCCAGCCCCCAAAGTGAAATCAGTGCCAGAATCATGTTATTCAGCAACCAAGCTGGGACTGTCTGTAACTCTTTCCCAAATCCTCAGTCTCACTCAGGAGCATTTTCTCCAGTGATAAGGCTTCATCAGGAAACACAGCTGGATGGAGGAAGGAAATTCTGAGAAGCAAAAAAAATAGTGGGGGTTCCAGGAAGTTCAACCAGATAGGAACTAATGGAATTTGTTTTTCTGTCTCCCCAGCTCCCAGTGTTCCTAAGCAAGTGAAAAAATCAGAGGGAAAATGGGGGCAAAAAATGTCTGGCAGATCTTACCCTGAAAAACAGGTCCTCGCTGCAGGTCTCCAGAGAGCATCATAATTACAATTCAATATTTTCGATCACTTAGTCTCCCTGGGAAAAACTGCAGACGTTTTCAATTTAGGTCCACTCTGAAGCTCAGCCATTGTTTTATTCCCCCCATTTTTTTTACTCTTTTTTTTTTTTTTTTTACAAAGGTCCCTGTATAGTTTATTAAGGAGGTTTTAGTTGAACACAATTTATCAAAAATAATAATAAGAAGTACCGTTATGTTTAACATTTAGGATAATTAAAGGTTGCAAGTGCCTATGATTATAACGCATATCCCAGAACCAACAAAACAATAGCTTAAACTAGTATCTCAGTCTTTCTACTTCTAAAGAAACTCCTTTCGACCCTTAGGGGCAAACAGCATTTCCTTCCATATCCTTCGCAATTCCACTCTTTTTCAATCTTTACAATCCTCTAGCCAACTCCCTCTTCCTTTGATAAGGCAGATAATCCAAATTTCAACATCCCCACTTACTGCAGTAGCATCAGTGTGAAACGAGAAAAGATCCATTAGCCAGATCAGTCCTAGGCTACTGAGAAAGTTAAAAAGTGAGTCTGAATTCAGTACTGCAGTTAAAATGGCTCAGATTAAGCTAGCACAAAACATCTTCTGCCAAAGACTATTCCACAGGTCAGGATCATAAAATGATGGCTGATGACCATCCTAGGAAAGACTGAACATGACTAATTGGAACAGTGTCTCTGTGACATATCTGATTTGTTGAGACACCATTTATCACAGCAGCAGTTCAGAGGTGACGTATTTTTGACGAGCACTTCAGAAGAGCCTGGATTATCTTGCTGGTCCAGAGACCATGTCACTTAGCCTTGAGCCCTTCCACTAGTTTCCATTCACAGATGGAGTTTCCTGGGTTTTGCTTTCCCCCTCCTTTTCCTAATCTTTAAGAACAATTTGGTAGAACACCAGCCAACCAGCCAGACCTAGTACGACAGTGCTGATGAACATCAGTGTAATACCACTGCCAGGATCTACTGCACATTAGGCCATTTGTAGAGACAGAAGAGCTCAAAGGCCATGGGTACAACAGCTCTTGGGAATAAGAGAAGCTCCACAACTCACTCGGATGAAAAACCTGGCCATAATGCCATCTACGGCATACATCCTTAAATGTTTCTGTAACTTCCACTGTGTCTCTGATACCTCCAGAACTGCAAATTGTCACCCAACTGAGTCCATTTACAGCATAAGCATTTTGTTACACCAAAATGCTCCCATCTTCTGCTCCTTAAGTGATCTCTTTCATCCTTCCACTGGATTTTGTCACAGGCTTAAATTGGAGGCTTTAAGGGAGGGAGATAGCCAAAACTCAGTTGGACAAGGTCCTGAGTAGGACTTGTAGCTGACCCTGCTTTGAGCAGGGTGACTGATCTAGAGACCTGCAGGTCTCCTCCAATCTCAGTAATTCTATGATTCTATGAAAAACAGTTCCTGCATCTTTCCATGAAGTTATACCCAAGATGGTTCTGATCCTAGACTGAAACAACTAGAAATACGGGAAAAATAATGCTGAATATCTTTGTCAGAAGATCAAGAGTGGAATGACAACTCTATTGTGAGCAGAGGATAGGTCATTCAGTCCAAATCAAATCTGTAGTGAAAGCTTCTCAAACTGCACCTCTGAAAAAAGAGGAGGATTCTAATACCTTGGAAAGAGCCTTAAAGATAGGACTTTAAGCTAGAGGATCAATACATAACAGGTACTTTCACATATTAACCCAGTTGCAACTACAGCTGGGAACCTGCAATCAGATTAATTGACAGTAGCAGTTCTGGCACCTATGGAAGTATGGAAGCTGTCCTCATCTACTCTGAACAGGGACAGCAGCATACAACTGTTACTAACAGTTGCAGCAGCTGCAATTAAAAGGGAGTGCAGCCTACCACAGCCTGAAGGCATACCCCAAGGCTCTGATGGACACCAAGGCTCTTCTGACATTATCTCTACACAGGAACAGATAGGAACAAGTCACTTCCAGGAGAATGACCAGCACTTTCCTGCTCCTATAGCGCGCTTTCTGCCACATCAGAGAAATAACCAGAGCCTAGAGATTTCAAAACAGAATGCAAGCGCACAGAGAGAACAGTACTGCAAATCCTCCCAAGACAGTTCCCTTCTGTGCCACCTTAAGGACCAGGCTCTGGAACATGATGGAATGGGATCATGAGAGTTCATGGGTGCAATGAAATGAAATTGCTCAGAGCTGGAGGGTCTGAGCAATGCATTTTTGTTCTGTGCAAACTCCACAGATCTCTGATCCATGAAGAAAGGGCGGGGGGGAGGGGGCGGGTAGCAATTGTGCTGAACTGTGCTGCCTCTGGCTTTCTCTCCCTGTGGCTGCTTAGCAGCAGACAGTAGCCAGAAGACAACAATGCAGCTCCAAATTACATTACCTCCTGCCTGTATTTGCATGTGGAAATCTGGGTGCTTAACAGGGAACAGCCTGTGACTTTTTTCGAGAACCTTGACCCATTAGCTTACTGTTCAGTGAGGGGAAAAAGGAAATCTGCACAGTAGTCATCAGCCAACCACCACCACGGCATCAGTCAAGGAATTGGCAAAAGCATGCACAAATTTATATACCCGTCACAAGCAGCCATAAATGCACATAATCTGCAGGGTCCATCAACAAAAGAACAAATGTTCTGCAGGATTAAGTCCCAGAAGAAGCAACAGCACTTTCCACACTTATCTTTAGTTTCAAAAGATGGGGGACATGCAGAGGAAACAAGACCAAGGGACAACGCATAGGTGGGCAAAATCTACTCCCTTAACCACAGCACTGTTGATTTGCATTAAATCCCAGTGTGTCTTGCTTCATATTGATCTGACAGCAGGGGAGCAAAGAAGTAGATCCATGGCATATTTAGGTGATCAGAAACGTTAATCAAGGAGGCTTCGATGGCGCAAGCTTATCTACAGTATTTGAGACCTCTAACAGCTCTCACGGACTTGAAGTCCCCAAATACTTATTTCAAGACAGTAGTAAGTTAAGATGGGTTCTGTTGTGGCTGATGGCCTCCTCCCAAGCTCTTACCTTTCAAGCCAAACCATGTGACCTATAACAAAGGTTCATACTGTTTTCCACAGTCGCAGACAAGACAGGACAGTTCTTAATTTGTTTAAATTTCTTCTAACCTCCCAGTTTAATTAACTGTAACTCTATTTTTGTAGTTTAGCGAACAGTACTCAGAAAACAGACTTGACATTTTTCTCTGTCCTTTAAAACTGACAGCACATTCACTGAAATTGTAACTCTGTATAGGATAATGGTAAGACCAAATCCTCCAAACTGTTCAATTCAGGATACTCTACTGAAGTATTCTTTATTTTATAGTCAGAGTTTTTTCCAGTGAAGAATCCCCAGTGGATTGCTATTTGTTCTTCACAAGCTCCCTTGTCATTCTGTCTAGCATTTACATAGCTACCAACCTTATCTTACTTTCACTACAATCCAAGATCTCTTAGCACATTCTTCCCCCTACTCTTCTCCTCCCAAAGTTCACAGCAGCCTAAAGTAAACTTACAGAAAAATTTTCAAAAATACTGCACAACAAGCAAGGTGTCAAATACATACATGGTATTTCAGAAATTTCCATTCAATTTCAGGCCCCATCTTTCCCTCTAGACAAGCGACTTCAGACCTCTGAACCAACAGGGCAATTCTTGCAACATATTCATTTGTGCTTTTCCAGATGTTATTTTTTCCAAAGGATTTTTCTGGATATGTTAGTCATGTCACAGTGTAAGTCTGTTATTTTTTATACTGATAGAGCAGGCCTATTCTCCACAACTGCAAACACTAATGACTAGATAAATAAAATAAATAAATAATAAAAAAAATCTAGTACAAACCTTGATCTCATTACACAAAGCAATCAAGCCATATTTGAATCCTTTGTTCAAAGATGAGCAAGACTTAGCAGCTGCTCAGGCTTTCCCAATTCTTGTGAAAATAAGGCCAGTTTGCTGAGATTGGCCAGTTGCTACTGAATGTCGAATTTTATTTTGGATATTTATGCAACTTTACGATCAAGCAAAATTGATCTACTTTGCAATGTATATTGCTCAATAAGTGTAAAATTAAAATAATGAAGATTCCTAACTCCAAAGAAGTTAAATCATGATATGTATACTAGTGTTCATAACAATACATATTAAATTCACTCTTATTTCCTAATGGTTCAGAGCACAGCCATCCCCCTGCAGCCTTCACCTAGAAACAACAGTAATTTCACAGGCAGAAGAAGACCCCTTGCTTTTGATGGGCACATGGTAATCTCATTAGCAGAAAGACAATTAAGTATATTTTTGTAATAAGGGAAAATATGCAAGGAAACAAAAAAAAGGTGATGCCTCTTGTTTACCTGTGTCTTCACACTCTTCTGTCGCTTCCCAAATATACAGGACAGATCATCTTCACTCCGAGAAGACAGATCCTTACCTGAAAGGGGCAAGGGGAGGAAAAAAACCCCAGAACGTTCACATCTGGTGATGACAGGTACATTTTGATAACAAACTGTGACCCATTGAGGTAGAGAAATTATTTCTGGAGGTGAACAAAATCAGAAGGAGAATGTTAAAGACGCTAAATGAAGGCTGACCATGACTCCCACATACAGTAGGAAATATGTGTGTGTGTATGGGGAAAGGCTCGTGAGCTGACAACCACAGCTTGCTAGCGAATGACCACAAGGAAACACAGAACAGCAGCTTGTTTCCCCTGACTTGATGCTGCAATGGTATAGCAAGATGCGGGAAGCAGCCTGCACTACGCTAAAGGGAAAAAAAGAGTTGCAACCTCCGACACACAAGAAAAGTTCAAGGAGAAACTGCACGTATTTGGATTCTCATGAGAATTCCCCATCTCTGACAGAGTATAGCTCTTCCATACAGTGAAAAAAAAAAAATATGCATTTTTACTCAGTGAGGACTTTTCTTTGATTCATGGAATTGCTTGTGAAAAGCAAAACCTCCATCTCTGCAACGCACTGGATTATTCCAACTTAAAGCAATTTCAAGGGTGAAGCAGATTTCTCTGAGTTTGAGTAAGCCCATTATTCCCATCTGACTGTTGTGTGGCTAGCTGAATATCCCATGTGGAGCAGGGAGGAGGAAGCAAAACGGTGTGATGTGATATTCTGAGGTATTGCTAATTCCACAGTGCCAAAGCCTTTATACTGAGTTGTCCACAGCTTGTTTCAGAAAATACTTTAAAAAAAAAAAAAGTCAACAGAAGTTAAAGAAACAAAATTAGCCCAGATAGGCCAACTTATCAGGAGTC
The DNA here is from genome assembly GCA_026212715.1 of Elanus axillaris. Lineage (NCBI taxonomy): Eukaryota > Metazoa > Chordata > Aves > Accipitriformes > Accipitridae > Elanus > Elanus axillaris. The sequence goes on along the minus strand of JANZLQ010000017.1, from coordinate 26,942,017 downwards.
TGCTGGGGTCTTATGCCACTTGATTTTCTGATTCCAAAATCACAGTCCACAAAATTAATCTAATTAATCTTAATGGACAAAAAACCCCACACCTGACTATTCCACCTGTTTCTTCTTCTCAGGATCCTTAACAGCCCACATAGGGTAAGCAGACATGTGAACCTAGAGTAAAAAGTGTTACCCAACTTTCTGGTGTCTCACTGTGCAGTCTCTAGATGTCCTTACCCAAGCAAGCTGGATGAGACTGGTGGCTGTTTTCAGCTTTATCTTGGCCGAGCCTTGGAACATGACACTTACAATCCTGCTGCTCCTCCTCTCACCTTACGCTTTTTTTCCATGCCTTTCCCTTCTGCCCCTAAATGCACTCCCCTCTTTTTGCATTCTGTAATAGAAAACCAACTTAGCTGACAGCCCAAATCTTCTGCAGCATCACAGTGGAACAGCTACTAGAAAAGCAACTGAAATCACTGTCTTAATCCCATACTGGTGTGTATTCCCCAGATCTAAGTGTGGCTGCTAAGGCTATGTGTGGTGCCTATGTTCCTGCTGCAGCAAGGCTACAAAACAGCACCAGAAACGGAAGCTGCATTTTCTATCGTTGCTGCTCCCTTCTCCCGCTTTTGTGTGAGCTCGTCTTGTTTAGTCTAAAAGGAAGCTGGATTGGACTTGAAGAACAAGGGCCACAACAACATTAGCCTTTCTCAAGTAACTTTTCCTCTTTCCCTGAAAAAGGACAATTTCCCTGTTTTAGACCACAGAGGGTACAATCAAACAGGGGCCTCCCTTATAGAAACACTGCAGCCGAACAAATAAGGCATACTGTTAATATGGAAACCTTGCTCCATATTTTACATGCTCAAAAGGCACTTCTTTTTTCTCTGTATTTAGTGAAAGGTTAAATCCAAATCAAATAAAAATAAATCCTCTTTGCTACCACCTCAAATGGGCCATGGCCTCTGTGCTTGGAAGCCCTGAACCAACTTAATTGTTTAATGTTGTAAAGTGACAGGGCATTGTTAACGTTTGACTTCAAGGCTGAATTATTTAATCAAAAATCCCAAACCCCAATATCAGAACTTGGTCTCCATTAAAACATCAATTCCCTCTGTTTTAGCCAAGGCATTGGCTATCAGAAAACATTACACTGAGCTTTAAGTTTAATACATTAGCTGTTAGTGGGAACCGATCCTGTCCATATACTGAAACACATATATATACCCACCATGTGCACATGGGTGTGTGAAAGAGGAACATGACCAACAAAGAAATAGAGCAATGGATTGAACAATTGTCAAGACTCAAAGCCAGGGACGGTTGAAATAATCACTCTAAGAAAGAGAGATTACTAAACTCTACAAGTTCTTGATGTAGTTTTTCTGGCCACCAACCACTGTCCTAATTTATCCAATAAAGTACCTGGTAGATGTAAGAGGGCTTTCCTCTTCCTGCATTCAGGTTTAATCTGATCACTGATCTTATCCACATGATCTCCTAACAGGGGTTATTGGAGATTGCAGAGGATAGTGCCGTGCAGATGCCCAAGTAACTCTTGTGATCATCTTTGCCTCCCCCTCCCATCCTCTACCCACGCACAGATCACTCAGAATATTCACTTTTCCTTTATTCAGCTGATGGTTCCTTCAGATAGAAATTATTTTATTCAACAGTATCAGCCTAAAGCCATCTGAAATTGTCCAAAATAAAGAGGAGCAGCGTAATACAGCTTTAAGTGAGTCGCTGCAGGGGGTATTTCTAAACCGAGATTTTACTTGCCAAATTTAGACCCCAGAAGGCAATGGATCACCTTGACACGTTTGGGTTTTTTTTTCCCCTCTAATCTTGGCTAGAGCTTACGAAACCATAAAACTCCTCTTACCTTTTGCAAACTTCATATAATGGACACGTTTCTTGGAAGATTTGGATTTTTCTTCGAGACTGAATGTTATCTTCTGATTATTCACTGAGGACTCTAAAAAAGCCAAAACCAAACAGGTTCCAATCCTATTAGAGGCACTCTAACCACCAAATTCAAACATCAATGTATTTAACTTTCTAAAAACCAAGTCTCCACAACATATCACAATATATTACTGAAGGAAGCATGGTAAGTTTTGTCTGAGACATGTTATTGCTTGATTTTTTTTTTTGCCCCATGCTCCTTCCCTTCCCATTTCCAATCTAATGTGATTTGAAAAGGAAGATACAGGTACTCCAGGTCAAAGGCAAAGTCTAATTCAACATCATTTCTAGAGTAAGAAAGAATAATAGGTCAGGGTTTATTGTGCTGTTTGTTACAAAATAACTCCAGTGCCAGAGTCTGAGAAAGATGTTAAGAAATGGTACAAAATAAAATACTGAACCTGACTGGATACAAAGAAAAAAGGGGGGGGGGGGGGAAACACACAGACAGGCTCTCCACTTCTAATACTACATGAAGTGCCTTTATCTGGACATAGTCTGATACATCTATGTAAAGAAATTAAACCGTGGCAGAGCTTTTCTGTCCCTGAGGCCAGCTAGAACAAATTGCCGCATCCCTATCAATTAATTTTCCTAGCTTCCAGAAGAGGGGCTGCATCTAAACTGTCCACTGGGAATGGTCTCTGGGGTTGGCTAAGTCCCAAATTCACTCAGGAGCTGTTTGGAAGAATGTTATCTTGTGCAGGTCAAAACCATGTGAAGGATTAGTCTAACTATTTAACAGTAGAGATATCAAGTTCCTGTGCTGTGGCAGGTTATTTTACTGGTACCAATGTGCTCTTTGCATCCACAGAGCCTAGTAATTTACAAGAACTTCTCAGAAGGAGGTAACCTGCTGTCTGGTTAATAACTACTTTATTAGCCCTGTCCTGAAAAGAAATAGGCACCATAGGATTCTCTGCTTTGTAATTCTAGAAAAGGCTACTCTGTTGAGATTTTTTTTTTTCCACTTCCAGTGGCAACTGGGATGGGTAGGGAAATCAACCCCATTCCCTGAGGGCCAAGTTGAGTCACCTTTTTCATATGATCCCACTCCTGAAAGCTCTGCAGAGCAAGCTTTTCTGACATTGGAACTACAGCACTTCACTGTTTGATAGGTAGTGACACCTGATGATAGAGTCATTGACCTAAAAATGAAATCCAAGCTTGCAGTGGGAGAGCTGACTACCAGAAAGCAGTCTGAGATCTACTCTTCCATTTACACACTAAGCCCTAATGATAAGAGTAAGGACTAGCAAACCCAGTTTTAGACAGTTTGCAGTCAGCTTGAAAATCCTCAATAAAAACGGTCTATGGGGAAAGTAAACATCACTAAAATATTGTGACCAGAGAGTATGCTCTCCGATCCACTTGTACTGAAGGTAATATTACACAGCAAAGGATTTCCACAGGGTTTCCTGCTCGACTTTATTCTTACAGCAAAAGGGGCAGCAGCACCACCTTGTGCCTTCAAGGAGGAATTTCACTACTGAAACCTGCTGGCACTTACAATGGACAGGTAGGTAAGGTACATCCCTATGCCTTCTAGTGACTGGTAAATCCTCTGACAAACTGAGCAAGCACTGCAGGAATATTAATGTGTTTTTTAAAGCAATTTAGTCATCGCAATAAAGCTATGTGTCATTTCTGTAGCAAATCTAGTACAGATCAATATTCCAAAGCACGTTACAGACATGCATGTTGTTGCCCCATTTTACAAACAGGAAAGGGACACAGTCATCATCACTTAGTATCCCAGCAAAAGAGCCATGAATCAAAACTCCTCACTAGGTGGTCAGCTAGGAAAAAAGAAAAGAAAGCTAAAACTATATACATTAAGGGTATTTGAATGCTGGCATACTAACCACCACTGGGCCCTTCCTTCCCAATCTCTAACTGCAATCCAACTCTGGCAACTGCACCAGTTATTTAAGAACAATGAAGTTTTTCAGCTGACTTTTAATGCAATTTGAAACTGGACAATGGCCAATAATGTAACATTTGATCCTGTAGCACAGCTGCAGGCAGAGTTATCTGGATGAGTTTTGCCAGCTTAAACAATTGCCAAAAAAACAAGTTGCAGAGCAATGCTTGCAGTCTGCAAATCACCGAATGTGATTCTGCCTGGGAATTTTCAACATGTACCCAAATTTGTCCACAGTGATTGAAAACTCTTGTCCCAGCTCCTAAAAAGACAAAGGAAAAATAACTGAGTAAAACAGGGAGAAATACAGTTTTCACAGATGACCCAGGGAATACTGCACAGATTTAGGAACAAGACAGCCTTCCTTGCTCAATGAACCTGCCTGTGTGCTGACTCACTGTGTCCTTGGGCAAGTCATTTCAGCTCTCTGCTCATCAGTTTGCAGGTTTCCCACCAGTTACACCTAACTGATCTTCCCATGGCTCAAGTTGGAACTTGGGCAGGATTTAGTTATAAAGGTAGAAAGGAACTTTTGGAATTTCCCTATGATATGCTATTCTACCTCTTGAGGACTTCAACTACAGCACCTAGCAGTGTGTGGCCTCAAACCATGATTATGGCTCCAACGCACAAGGACAACTTACGCAGCAATTTAAAAAAAAGTGGTTTTAAAGCATCAGGTTCAGAATTGTAATCCTAGTTCTCTAGGATTAGAAACCAAGTTTGCTCCTTCTTGCTAACTGATCTTCCTCCTCTTCTTTATACCCTTCCTCCCTAGAAAACCTTCTGTGCTCAAATATTAAGAATGAAGAGCTGTTAAATTCACTAAGCTGGCAATTCTGCCACAAGCAGCATGTGGACAGGCTGCTGTGTCTAAATGGAAGCCCTTGGTTTAACAACACTCCATGGAGAGTTGTTTAGATATATGATCAGAGTTTAAGCTTGAGTCTAACTAAAGGAGAGACGATAAACCATTTGATGCATACAATTCTTTCCATAAGCTTACACCCACTAGTTTTGCATAACTTCATTTTTACAAACCAAAGTCAAACTGTACAAAGCTTTCCAAAATTAAAAAGACTTTATAAATAGCCCTTTTGGGAAAGTCATGTAGTTTCCCCACTTGTGTGCTCTACATCAGGGCTGCAAAAATCACATTATACCACACTCAAAACAGAGATGCATAACTCTGAGTCAAAAGCTAAGCAGCAGCTCCCTGAGGACAGGAAAAGTAGGTATTTAAGCAACCACCAGAGCATGGACACCAGGTGTGACAGTTCATTAGTAAAAGGAAGGCAAATGCATTGCAATGGTGAGTGACTGTGCTGTGAGCCTTCGTACTGGCTCTGGCTGTTTTATAAAGAAACAAGTCCTGCTGTAGTACATCCCAGCAAAAGGTCCCCCATGTAGTGGTCCTGGATAAAATAAACAAGTTCAAAATTTTGTTTGCTTTCCCCAACAAAAAGCCTCTAATCGAGGCCTGACTGAGAGCAAAACTGATCCACTGAGACCTACATATCAAGGCAAATTTGAGCATGGTCACAGATGGCAACATGTCCTTTGGCTCCCACTGATTTTGGGGGAGAAGGGGAGTTGTCAACCTCAGCAGCCCAAAGGACTGGGCCTCAGCTAGCCTTTTAAGACAAAGAATGGAAACTCTGCTAAGCTTCCAGCATCTGATTGAGCAAAGCATGAACCTACCTGTTTCACCCTGTCCATGGCAATCATTCAGTTCAGCCAGAAGCTGGTTGAAGTCATCCTGATGAGCAATCCAGTTGTCCTGTAAATATCATCCACATTAATACAAGATGAGTCTTCAGAACCAACAGAAGTTTTGCTAAAGCAGATATTACGACTCTGCACTCTAAGAAGTAACTTAATTATATATACTCAATCCTTGTTGGTGGAAGGGACCCTCAGAAGCTCCACAGGTGGCAACACTAACAACAGCTCACTACAGTCACTCCGAAGTGCAGAAATGACAAGGGTTGCATTTGTATGTCCTTAAACGATACTAAGCTGCTGTTGTCTCTGTGTGTCCCCCGTCTGCGCAAGATGCTTTCAAAAGTAGGCAGGAAATATTAGTGTGATTTTTCCCAGCAACAAAGTTACTTAGGATGTTGATTATGAGACAAGCACCTGTAAGAACATGCCCTGCTCTGCTTATGTACCTGAACTCCAGTCAGGAGTATCAGGAAGAGGGACAGAAGGCATGAAGCTAAAAAGGGCAGAAGACACAGGGAAAAAGAAAGTATTTCACTGATTTGCTTGGAAGCAAAAAAAAAAAAAAATAATATCTCTGAACAGCCTGTTCCTAAATTCACCATAATCCTTGCAAGCAGGTACTTCCTCCTAAAACACCCAACAAAGCAGAACTAAACTCCGGGTCAAGAGTTTCTGCAGAGCCATTCACATAGGTACATGCTGCCACCAGATGTGACAAAGGATTTCACTAATGTCCCATCACAAAGATTGTGTTTTAGCTGAAATGGGAGTCATTTCCTTACCTGGGTCTAGTGCTCACCTCGTAATTGATGGTTGCTCCTAACCCCAGCATGTTGTTTTTCACTTGAACCTTGATATGTTCTGTATTGCCTTGTTCCTGAGCCCCAAGACCCTAAGGAGGATTCAAGGGTAAAAATGTAAGGATTTTACAGCAATTGTTACCGAAATCCGGAATAAAACTCCTTAACAGCAATGAGAAGTTAAGAAGCAGGCACTCCTTTATTGCAGCGC
>JANZLQ010000017.1:26894089-26923242 GCA_026212715.1 Elanus axillaris | reverse complement strand
GGGGGGTAATCCAGCTGGGGTGGACAGAGCCAACAATACAGAGAAATTGAAATGGTAGATAAATGGAGCAGGGTTGCAAGTGCTTCTGAGCCCGATACCCACATTGCTGGCCCCATTCCACCCAGAGGAGGCACGTGGAAGGGAGTTACATTTCCCAGCTAACGAGCAGTTCTTATGCCCCACAGAAGGGCAGCCATGAGTATCAGCAATGGGCTAATGCCACGGACAGCTCTACGCCAGTCTTTTGCTACCTGAGGACACTGGGGTGGGATCCATGAATGTGTTATAACCCACTTGGAGTTTATGGGGAGACAGGGACTCACAGGTGGGGTTCAGGTCCCCTAACACTAGGTGCCTGCAGGGGAGGTCTAGACCTGAATATATCGCCATGAGTTCAAATGGAGAAGAAACAGCATCAGTCAAAATACCCGTTTTTCTCTGTCTATGCCCCATTCAAATGCCCCATCAACTAGGGAAATGTGATGAGGGAGAGGAGAGGTGGCCAGGAAAAGAAAAGAGAAGTGGGGAAAAAAGAAGAAGAAAAGCAAGTAAAGAAATAGTATGTGAGTCCTGGCTGTGCAACAGGTCATTTGTGAGGCAAATCAGCCTCTGTTGTGTGATAAATGGCCTGAGGCCAGACTAGAAATGCTTATTGAGCGAGTCCTGGGAGAGGTGTGATGGAAGCACTAGGGACAAGGACTGCCTGGAGACCTTAAAACGAAAAGACAGGTTTGATTTAGGACAATGATTCAAGAGAACACACGGATTAGAGGTGAGCTCTGGTATAAAGCTGTATTAGCCGAGCAGAGAAGTCACCCATCAAGAGCCAGGCAGGGAGCAAGAGATTAACAACGTCTGACCCATGGAGCAAAAGATGTCAGAACGAGTGCCTGCAGCCAGGAGATGAGGGGTTCAAAGAACAGCTACTGGGGCAGGCAAGGAGCAGAAAGAGGCTCAAGGCAAGTGGTTGATGTTCCTAGAAATGCTGCCAGAGAAGAGCTCAGCAGCAGCGTGCAGTGCCTGGCAGGGAACGCTGGAGGGAGCGTGGGCAAAAGAGGCAGCAGACAGAAATCCAGATAATTTTCCTTCTATTCCATGAGCACAGTGTGTTTTTATTATTATTTTATTTATTATTGCTATTGTTGTTAATTCATCGGCCTAGGCTTTATGGGATGTAAGACTGAAGTCCTCTTGTAAGCAGTTTGTTATCCAGACACTGAAAGGAGGTAGGGAGCAGATGAAAGAGCAGCAATGATAGAGAGGAAAACTGAGGCAGGAGTCAAGGCGCTAACAGCTTGCATTTCTTGTGAAGATATTTCATAATATAAAGGAGCGCGAAAGACTTGGATGCTACTGAGAGATTAGAGTCACGTTAATGGGCATAGAGTGGGTGGGGTTTTTTGGTTATGACAGGTATTTTGGTGAATCAGATTTCCTGGCTGGGCTGTGCTGAACGTGGGTTGGAAGCATTGCTCCGAGCCGCAGTCCTGGCAGGGTGAGGCCAGGCATCAGAGGGTCCCAGACAAACCAGCCCAGAGAAGGTCAGCAAGCCAAAGAGTCGGAGCCAGCAGGCCTCAAGGGCAAGCCAGGGCGTAATCCGCAGGTGGGGTGAAGATGAGGATCCCAAGGACATGGACAGCAGCTCAGGGCTTGGGAACAACCTTGGGCAGGTTGATTTAAAAGGGGTAGGGGGAGGCAAGGTCAGAAACCATTAAGGACCAGGTTGACCCGAGAGGAGATACCGGGGAGGGGGCTGCAAACCAAGACATGGAGCAGAACTACAAGATCTATAAACTGGACAAGAGTCTTTGCACAGATGCACTCTCAGAAACCATCAGCTACAGATAAAATCAGCAAAGAGTGCAACTGTCAGCAAACACAGGCTTTATAAATACATTGCAGGAGAGGTAAGAGGGAAACGGGCCAGTCTGGGCCAGTTCTTAATGTAGATGCAATGGTAACAAGCCCATAAGAAGCATTGTCAGGAGACTGAAGCATCTGCATGTTTCTCGTTTTAGTCTTCCCCTGAATCCTGAGTGAATATTCAGTGCAATTTAACAGTGCAGGCTCGAGGCTAGGAAGAGTGGACTGATGTGTCTACTTGGAGGTTTGTAACGGGTAAAGCTCAGCCTGGAAATTCAGAGAAATGTCATGAAATCACTAATCATTATCATGGGACAAAGAGGACAGTTGCGGAGTCAGGGAATCGTGGATGAGTTACCTTGACTCCAGTCCCTGGGAAAACACTGCAGAAGTTCTTACATAATTTGTTCAATATTTGGCCACTGGAGGACCACGGACCGATGAAAAAACACCTACATGACTCACTGGGAGCAATTCTCAACAAACCAACCTAATTTTTGTCTCTGCCCAGAAAGCTGGCTTTGGTGACTAAGGTAGCGAGAGGTTTCATCTAGCCAAGAGCCACAGATGCATGGTCCACACCTCAGCGCTGAGGGTATGGGGAACTCTGGGACTCATCCACAGATGGCAGAGGACTGGAGCTCCTCATGGTTCCCTGGCCCCATGGTGGGTTGGGTCCAGGCTGAAGCCCCAGACGTGTGATGAGGTCCCAGGGTGACGTGGAGGTGTCAGATCCTAGCAGCTGACATCCTCCCACACCCAAGGACTCGGACAACCCGGCAGCCTCCACAGCAGCCCCAGCTTGCTGCTGATCATGCAACAAAGCTCCCATACGGGATTTGCTCTTGGCCTTTCCACAGACTATCTGCAACTCAAAAAGCCCCAGGTTGAACATCCCCAGGGAAAAAAATTAGTCCTTAAAAAGACTTTCAGCACCACCCCACATGCAGACTTATGTTCCAGACAGCTTCCCCGTAGGACAATGTGTCTAGTTAGTACTCTGTGAACAACCTGGTGTGGGACAGACCATCTGTTGATGTATCATGCACAGAAGGGCTGCAAACAATGTGGAAGGCAGGATCAAAACTCAAAACGATCACTTTGGAGTGGGGGAATGGCCTGAAAAATATGAGATAGCAAGCAGTAGGATAAGACTGAAACCTAGGAAATATCACATGTAGGGAAACTGGGAATGACCAGAAGGCACCAACGATGGGGGGAAATAAAAAAGGAAGGAATAGACCTAAAAAACAACTAATGAAATAAAAACCTGTAGTAAAATACTGGTTCAAAAGGACCAGTTTCTTTCTGGACCAATTATCTGTGATGAAAGAGGATAAATGCTCCCTGTCTCAGAGATGGAAAAGCCATAGCTGTAACACCATGCCCATATCTGGCCACTGCACTTAAGGAAATTGGGGATGAACCAGATATGGAGCAGAGAGGGGGGGGAGGGCACAACCAGATGATTAGAAAAGACAGTCTGAGGAGGAGTTTGGAGGAACGGGACTTGTTTTGTCTAGAAATCAAAAGCATACAGGAGCTCCAGCGCAGGCTACTAGGGATGAGGGCACGCAATTGGTTTCCTTGTCCACTGCCACCTGGAAAAGCAGAAATCAACATAATTTAGCATGTTGGAGAATGAGCAGGGTACCAGTACACCTGGGACTGGCTAAGGGGTGGTGAGATTGTCTTTTTTGATCATCAGACTTGTCATGAATGGACTGTTTGACCTGACCACAGAACGGGGAAGGGAGCTGGGTGGCTTCCCAAAGGCTCCTCCAGTTCATCAAGTTCTTCCTATCTATCACTTTATGAATCAGTTTAGGAAGCCCTCTCAGAATGCATCTTTCCTCAGGTCTGATGCAATGTCTTAACCACAAAACCAGTCCTGTGCTATTTACTCTTCTGTAAAGTGCAGTTTACTCTTCTGCAAATTAAGTGTCCCATTTAATCCTATGAAACACTAACTTGCTTTGTTCAAACTGAGATGGGAAAAGAAAAAAAAAAAAGGATTTTCTGTGGATCCTCATTCAGATTTCAAGATTAATTCCCTTCCGCTATCATTGTGTCCATTTTCTGAGAAGCAGCTAGGCAGCAAATTTCATTTACACAAGACATTCTTTGCCATCCAGGCTCAAGTGTTACTTACCACAAACATGAGATCAGAAGCAAATGATGATTTTGTAGATATGGGAATTGCTCCTGTGGTCAGGAAGCAAGAAAAGAAGTAGGTGAGCAGCACATAAGCAATACCAATGGCTCAGTTCAACAAAAATATTTACAATGAAACCGCTGAAATTAAAAAGCATTCCTGTCCCAGATTTTAAATACTTTCAGATTTGCAAATGGCTGCAAGGAAAGTTCATAGTTTTCTATGAGAAGGAGAAAATGCCAGGCCCAATAGAGCACGTTTGGTATATTGTTCATAAAAAAAATTATATACTGAGGACTAGTCAAATCCAGCAGCAGCAGCAAATGGGTTCAGCAGTGAAAAAAAAAAAAAAAAAAAACCCAACAAAAAAACCCCAAATAGGTCTGCAGCAGTTTTTAAACTGTTTTAATGCATCCAGTTTATAGCCTGTTTTATTCATTAGCCCTGGTTGTCTGGGAAGTTCTTGTGGCAGGATCGAGGTTACTTCTGAAGATTTCAGAACCAACATTGCTCACAGTCTCAGCAGGGTTCAGCTTTATAAACACAGCAAATCAGATTTAGGTCTTTTGAACAGAAATAAAGAGGGAAACCCACAAGGACATCGCTCACTTTTCAAAGTGTAGCTACACTTTCAAGGCTGACCCAGTACCGTCATTTCAGGGCTGTTTGAGCAACCACTGGAAAATAAAAGAGCACTAAAAATAGCCAACATGGGCTCATTAGCTCTTTAATTACACATTGGTTTTCCTTTCTCTCATCTACACTTGCAACTTTGCCCTGTGATCTCACCACTGACATTGATTGGGGAATGCCAGGAGATGCCTTGGTCTGGTGGACACCACTATGATTCACTACCAGTCCATCTTCCTATCCTGCCCTTTTCCACAGATTGGAAGAATGGGATTCCCCCATGAAGCCCATGCTGAGACAAGCATCAAGGAATGGAAAATGCAGGGAAAACAGGGTGGGAAGTGACAGTAACAGCCTCTGAAGTGCTCAGAGCCTGTCCTGGTACATGAAATCCAGGTGTGTCTTCAGTAGGAGACACGTCTTAAAGAAGCAACCAGCTAAACAGACATCCATGAAGTTTAGGTTACAGCAGCACCCACGTTACCAGGGACAACTCTAGTTTTAAACCCAATTCAAGAGGTATGGCTGAATAACATACCCATAACCTATTCCATAGTCCTGGACCACAGGATTGTCTACACAAAGGTGACCCTCTAGAGTGGGCAAAGCAGAGGTTGTGCGTAGGATGTGTCCTGCTACATCGTTTAGACTTTGTAACTGCACCAATTCTACTACACTAACCTGGGCTGAGATTCTGGGAAGCTGTTGTCCCCGCTGGTCAATTGTCAGCATGGACCTTGGCCTGGGTTTAACCCAGACCAACCAGCACTGATCTTGCTGAGTGCAGTTCAGGAGTCATCAAAGGCCAGGAATTATTCCCAAGAGCAATGTGGATGCAGCAGCCTTGTTTTGGACCAGTGTCCCATAGGGGTGATGACGCACTAAGATCTACTGATATTGCTACAGGCCTTGCATATTCTGCTGGTGGGCTATATCATGAGAAAACTTAGCACCATGGTAGTAGCCACAGGGCTCATGAGCTGCCTCTGGAGCAGCAAGAGGGACAGGCAACTCCATACCACCATTTGTCAATGTCACAAGAATTGTCCTCAAGGTTTGGGCCCCAGGTTGGGCAGGTCAGAGGGAAGAGGAGAAGTGTGACTTGTGCCCATCAACCAAAGCAAAGTGGCAGTGTCTTTTCCTGCAGCGAGTCCTTCTCCTAAAAGTGTAGGTATGTACCTCCAGGCTCAGCTACCCAGGGATACTTAGCAAAGTGAGTCTGAGTAAACCAAGTGCTTCCCTGCATGGGGAGGTTAGACCCAGCCTCACCATTCCTATGTCAGGGTATCACTGGAGTTGCTTGAATCAAGACCTTCGTCAACCTGCCGGCTTTTCTGTTTGCAGCACTGACACATGGAGCCTCCTGTTTGCCACCATTCCCTCCCATATCACAACTGCTTTTACGGTTGGACTCGATGATCTTAAATGTCTTTTCCAACCTAAATGATTCTATGATTCTATGAAAAGATTCTATGCTTCGTTGTGGTACTCATTGCCGCAGGATGCTGTGGAAGGATGCAGGGGATGAAAAGGGGTCAGACACATTGCTGAAGGGTGCCATTAAACACAGTAGTCCAGCTGCTACTTCCAGCTCAGGAGTTCCTTAAAGACATGATTACAGCGGACAAAGAGATGGGCAAAACAGATAAATCACTCCAGACTTGCCATGCATCTTATACTTTTTCCTGCACATCAGCTTTTGGCCACTGTCTTGGGCCACGTGCTGGGCTAGGTAGACCTTCAATTTGGTTTGACATGTCATTCTGTTTTCAAATGTTGCTGAATGCAGGTTAATGATGCTTTTTCTGGAGCTCAAAGACAACAAACCAGTTGGTTTTCACAGCATATTTGGCTACTTGTGTCCATGACTCTGCTCACTCCACCCGCAGATGCTCTGCCCCGCTATAAACCTCAGTGAGGTGACAAGCTGGGATACAAGAGCGTCTCTGAGCTACAACACGACAAATAAAACAAATGACTGAGTTCTTGTGGCTTCCCAAGCAGCCAAGAAACACTCAGTACACCATGTTGTTTGGGACATTTCAGTTTTGAATAATGCAAACTTTTTAATTTCCGCATGCTCCTTGTAAAACAGGAGCTGTGCTGGAGCTTTCATTTGTTCCCTCATCATAGAGTCAATGATCCAGGGAAAGTATCATGGCACACTTATTCCGCAGATTCATTCCAATCCACATCTAGCGTGAACGGCAGCACTAATACTGCTTGTAAATATCGTTGTTTGCTTAACATTCTCTGAAGCACTTGGGAAAGTGCTCTGCTTGAAAACAAAATCTCCGCTTTAACTCAGCACTCGGGTCCCAGCTTGCTCTACAGAGAGAGAGAGAGATATTTACAAACAGGTAAAATGCACATGCACATGTGATCAGATGTTTTGCTAAGTTGTAGGCAAGGAGTTGGAAAAAGCAGTTCAATCTACTGAGGTGTACCTCTAATAAACCCTGGAATAGTGCCTACCTTCCCAGTGGTACTTAGAAAGTGGGCACTGTCAGAGGTCAGGACAGCATCAGTGCTACCTAAGCCAGTGCTACTGAAGTGTGTCTAAGCCCTTCTTCATCTCCACTTGTGAATGCTCAGTTCCCATCCAGATAACCTACCCAGTATTGACATATCCTACCAGGAGAAAGCTTCTCCTGGTGTCTCACCTCATGCTCCTTCTTGGCCTGAAGTCCATTTGTTCACTTTTTCCTTACTGGTTTGTTTTCCAGACTGTTTATCTTACCACAGGAAGATCTTTACGCCACTCTTGTGCCAGGCATTATATAAACACAGTGATCTTCAGTTAAATGATGATTTAATGGCCTGGCACTCTTCTCTGTCAAGATGAAGATGCTGGCATCTGGTCCCTGTAACTCTACTCTTATTTGTGTGGTTTCAACCCAGACCAATTAGCTGTGGTTTCTAGACATGGTTTCAACCCAGGCCAACTAGCACTGAGCCAAACCAACCCAGGTGCTACCAAGGAGGTAGCACAGGTCATGGGTCAGTCCCAACATGCTGTTTGGGTATGGCCATGTTTACCCTCTCCATGGGTCCATGGGTATATGTGCCTCAGCTCCTGTGAAAGAAGCTACTTCCAAACCTTCCTACAGAAGCAACGACTGGGCAAGCCTCCAGAAAATTCACATTGAAAACCTGGTCTAGGTGGAGGCAACTGCTACCTACCTTGTGCTATAACATGGCAGGAGTCCACTCTGCAGGCAGATGAGGAACAGCACAAAAAGCAGTCAGGTTGTAGACTGAGCTGAAGTTGTCCTCTCCAGAAGTTGTTTGTTGGTAGCAAGCCAGGGAAAGTATTAAGGAAATTTTTGAAAGGGAACTTGGCAGACTGATGAAAGGGAACAGGGAGCCTGTTTTGTTGGAAGGATGTCCTGGGATGGGTATTAGGAGGAAAGATGTAATTGCTGTGCAAAGCAATTTCTTCACTTGTTTTTTCCCCACCCTTCTAGGTGAAAGATGGTCTTTCCAGGATTGCTGCTTTGCTTTGGCCCTGGTGTGGGTTAAAACGCCTTGGCATTCTGCCCTTGGCATCTATTTCTGCCTCCCTTCTCACCCTCCTGGCTGTTTTTTTCCTTCTCTAGGTCCCTTTGCAGCTTCTCCCACTGTCCCGGGATCTCTGCAGCCTCATCCCTATATCTTACTCCTCTTCACTCCCTTCTCCTCCACATCCCAGCCTCAAAAACCATGTTGCTAAAGCATTTGCCCGATGCTCGTGAGCCAGATTTGTCATTGTGTGCGGAGAAATGCAGGGATCTCATTGCTCCTGCGCATCTGGGGAGCTGAGAGCATGGAGGGGTAAGAAGAGATCCTCTTTGCAGCTCAGGGCTGATTACCCAACCCTAAGAGAGCAGTTCAGTAGCTCCCAACACACACCACAGCCCCATGCTGCAGCACGCAGGCCATCATCCCTCTAGTCCTGGGGCAAGAAAGGAATGGTCCATCTCCCTTCTGCTAGAAGTGCCCAGCAGTCAGAAAGGCAAAGGTCTTCACACAAACTTATTGCAAAGGCGTGAAAGTTTGTCGTGGATGCCATGCCCAACACAAGTCTTTCTGTGCTGAAAATCCCATCTCCCTGCTGGTGGGAAGCTGAGGAAGGATGCCCCACAACAGCCAGCATATGCGGCACTGTTACATCCACCCCAGAAGAAATAGTCTCCCTGTATGCCTCTCCTTAGAAGAAGTCAGCTTCTCCTGGAACATAGCTTTTCTGGCCATCACCTATTGCCTCTGACTCTAAAGGACTCCAGCGCACCTGGCAACCACTTTCTGGGAGAGCGATCTGTAAGGCTCATTATTCTTAGAGTCATGATGAGGGTGGACTCCAACAGAGCAACCTGATCTAGTTGAAGATGTCTCTGCTCACTGCAGAGGGGTTGGACTAGGTGACCCTTAAAGGTCCCTTCCAACTCCAACCCAAATTATTCTATGATTCCAGGGTTCTTCTCAACTCATGCCATCTTTCCAGATGGCAGTTGCCCCATTCTTTGGGGAGGAGTGGGTGCCGTGTAGAAAGTGCCTGTCCTTGACTGTTTTGCAGAGATACGTGAATTGCTTAGCTCAAAGTGTAAATTGAGTCAGAATAAAGGAAGATATCTGCAGTGAGTGCCCATACTCACCTGGTTTTCTTCTAGATGCCTCTCAGTAACCCATGTGCTCTCTTCTCTGATGTCCCTTAGGTGTAACATGGAGGTTGCACAGCCTCCCACCCCCTTCTCCTTCCTTTTCCCTTCAATATCCCTCAGACCTGCCTTCCAGTCAAAGTTTGGCATTGTCCTGAAATTCATATCCTGTCTAGAGCATCTGCGAAACACAAAGATGTTTAGTTTGAGCTACTGTTGTGTACGAGACACCTCTTTTACTACTATGTATTCTTTGATATGCAATGAAATGCTGGACTTTCCCAGCTGTGTGATAATACCCAGAAGCTATCACCAGAGATCAGCAGCCCACTGGCCCTCTGCAACGAGTGTCCACCCTCCCTTGTTGTTAGTGTGCTGTGCAGTCCAACAAGTTGGCATGATGAGCCTCACTGGTCTTCTCTCCTGAGCAGGTTTACAAGCACACTCCTGAGTACAGTTTTGGACCAGGTCAGCTGGAATGTCCCAAATAATCCTTGGACTTGGCTCAGGAGTTAGAACAGACCATTCCCATAGATGGTTTGGATGTGACCACCCTACTCTGGAGGCTGAAGGAGTTTGGTAGCATGAACCTGGCCAGACAGCGCCTTAGAGCCAAGGATGGAGTCAGCATTTACCTCATGGTCACAAGCAGATTTGCTCTCCATGCCATACCAACCTCCAGCACCAACACAGAGGCCTCATGAGCAAGTTTCTCTCCTCACAACCAGCATATCCTGGATGCCTGTAGGCAAGAGTTACCATTGCACGACAGACCTGTGTCTGAAGGAGAACAGCTTGCATAGCCTGCTTCTTACTTGGGCTTTCTCTGTAAAGTGATGGATCAAGGGGTCAGTTATCATTAACTGGGCTAAACATGGGTTTGGGTTCAGCAGGGGCTTGGGAGCGGGACTCAGTAGGAGGCACAAACTGGAGCCAGAAATCTGGAGCAGAGAAGCCAAAGCACAGCTCGTCGGCAGCAATAGAGACGTGTCCCTCCGTGTGTGTTCTGCATTTATGCACCATTCTGGGAAGGGATGTGGAGGAGGTACAAAGGAGGTGAGTGAAAAAAATCAGGAATAGGAATTGAATTTGGGGGGTTGGTGGAAGAAACAGCCAGTCCTTACTTACGGATTGAGTGAGTGGGGATGAGGAGGGACAGGACAGCTATCAGGCACTCGGTCCCTGTGTGAGCAGACTCACCTGGGAGTCTCAATGCAGGGACCACACCACTGCCGGAGGATGCAAACTGCTTCCCTTGCAGCGGTGCACACGGGAGACACGGCATGGTTGCACCATCCCCTATCTGGGGACTCCATAGGGAGGTCACATCACCTAGAGCCAGCAGCAGACAATTAGATTTCCAGCTGCATGGTGGTTTACTCTAACCCTGGACCATCCTTACCCCCAGGTCTTCTGCTCTCTCAGGCTACCTCATCGTGTGGTTCACCCATTTGCTTTTCCTGGAGCATCCTGCTAAAGACACACTCTTGCTCTGGTTTAAAAGAAACTCGGGATTGCCAGGATCTGAAATGTTGCAGATCTGCTTTTGGTTTTGTAGGCTCTGTGTCCATTGCGGAGTAGAAAAGGAAAGAATAAAGAGACACAGCACACTGCAAACATGTTATTAAAATGAACTGTTTATATTATCTCAGTTGAGTCAATACATTATAATGTATTAAAATGGAAAGGTACAAAATTGAAATAAATACTTTCTGATTCATGTATAAATCTTTTGTCAAGATGACATTTTGTTTGTTTTTTTCATCAGTACATGTTTCAATAAAACATTTAAAATGACAAAGTATCATTTAAAATATGGTTCATGGAAGAAAAGGTTGAAATCAAACAACTTTTGGCTTGTTTTGGCATGAGATCTTGACACAATCTGGGTTCCCCAAAACCACGTAAATGGTGGTAAAATATAAATGCTCAAACTTATTTAAAAAAATAAACAGGCTTTACAAAACCCTCTGATCCTTGACTTAGCCACTTTTCTCTATAGTCTGCACTTACGATATATACATTCATTATTGTCCAAGGGAAGACAGCCACTGACGTTCATTTAAAGAGCTTGGTGGAGAGGCCTAACAAACATTATGCAGCTGACTACAATTAACACGGTTTAAAAAATTCCCAACAGTGCAAAAAACAGCTCAGAAATCAAAGCGTACAAATGGGACAGGGAAGAGGCAAGTGCACGAGCCCAGACCCAATGCAAAGCTCTAGGCATTTCGGCCAGGTCCAAGCCAGCTGGCCAGCTTCTCCCGCAAAGGTCTGCCAGCACGCACCGAACGCAGAGCAGCCTCTTTGCTGACACAGGTCATTTCAGGCTCACCTGCAGCTCCCAGGGGTACTCGTGCTCCCGGGAAAATCACCCCTCGGCACACGGGGACCTTCTGCAGAGACTCCTTTCTTGTTTGCAGTGAAGGCAAGAGCTGTGCTAAGCAGAATATACTGGTGTAAGCCTGGGAGAGGGGGTGATGGCTAGGTGAGACACTGCAGAGCGGGAAGAGAGGAGCGGGGAGTGTGGATGTGGGTTTGGGACCTTTGAGAAAGGGCAGTGGGGAATTCGCTCCTAGGCAGCAGTTTTTATCAGGATCGTGGAGCAGGCTTGTTTGTGTGCTTTAGTCTCAACAGTGTGCTTATTTCTTTGTCGCTGTAGCCATGGGCTGTTATGGTCCCTCTAACCTTTACCATGTGCTTATCGTGCTGGGGCAATGGACAGGGTGCTGCTTGGGGCAGGATGTGAAAGCATGGACTTCCCTGCTGAATAATGGTGGCTTTTTCCAAATTTCAGTATTCCAGGAACTTTTCAAGTTTCACCCAAAAGGGGAAAAAAAACCACGGTTACATTAAAAATAGTATTAAAGAGAATCTTCCTGCCAACCTCTAGATAAAAATTCTCAATGCCTTCTACAGGTCCTGCGGGTTGTATTGCTGCCAGCGAGTTAAACTGCATAAACCGAAGAGTGGATTTTCTTTGTTTGATTGTTTTTAAGGCAGTAGAAGATTTTATCACCTTGGAAAGGAAGCAGAGCCCCATCCTGGCTCGGCTGAAGGGCAGGCAGGACTCGAGGCGGTGCTGCCTGTGCTGTTCTCGGTGCTCTGCAGGCTGATGGGGACTAACTCCTCTTGGGTACCTGGTTGTTCCTATCCTGCGAGGAAGGATCTCGTGGCACAGGCTGTCTGCAATGCTCTGAATGTTGCTGCAGGCTCAGGGCTCCCATATCAAAGGCAAACCCATTGCAAAGAGAGCCCTGTAAGGTTTGGGATGTGTAGGGTAGAGGGTCAAGGGATGTGGAGAGTATTGTTTGGAAAAATTACTTTCCCTCCCCCCATCAAAAAGCCAGTGCATCACAGTTAAAACTTCTTGGAAAATGCCAGTTTCAAGCCGTTTCCTGTTGAAAAATACCACAGCCATGGGGAAATGAAGGACGTGATTTGAGGCTCTTGGATGTCATCTTTGACATTTCATTCCATTTTTTTCATTTCAGAACCGCTTTTCATTTCAAAATGCAGGGTAATTTATAAAAAAAAAAAGGAGGATGCAAACAGAGAAAGATCAAAACAATCTTCCTGCAAGATATCAAAACTGTTTTTGTTGGCATATGCATTGTTTTGCATATTTTTGTTTTATGTTTGCTGTTAGCCTTGAGGTTTCCATGTGGGTTGGAAAAACAAATTCGCAAAAATTCTTAAGGGGTGGAACAGCTCTTTTCTATCCAACTCCCCTGTGCAGAAAACTTGATTCACCTTACCTAAAGTTCTCCCTTTCTGTATTTTTGAGTTTGTGACTCCGTTTTCAAAGGCAAATGAAGCAGAAGTTCTCAGAGTGCTGCTTTCCAGTGAGGGGTACCCACTTGAAGCTGCTCCAAGAATTTCCATGTACCAGTGTGGGTGAAAGGAGATAATTCATCTTGCTGTTTTCACTTAAGCAAATTCACATGGTGCACAAGAAGGGTCTTTTGTGGACTCCTTTTCCACCTCTGGGAAGATAATTTGCACTGTTTTTTCTTTTTTTACCATTTTGTGTCTTAATCAAATCTTCTTGCAGCTTTCAAAAGCCCACCTCAGTGGAGGTCCGTAGATTACTGGCTTTCTTGAAGGAAGTAGCAGAAATTCCTGCATTTGGACAGAATGGTTTTCATTCTGTTAACCATTCATTCTGGTTAAGATGAAGCTTGGGATAAAATAGCAACCTTTGCTGACTATGGGGTGGGCTAGGAATATGACAAGGCTTTCCTCTGCTCCAGTGCCAGTTGCTGAGATTCATGTCATAAATCCTGTCTGCTAGAGCCTGAATCCATTGACTGAAGTGTGTATGGTCAAGGAGAGTCTGTCTCCGTGCATCAAGGTGCTAAAGTCCTAGCAAAGCAGAGAAATGACTTAAAAATTACTTTTCTCTGCACATCTGTTCAAATAGCAACTAGCAAACATTTCTCTGGATGTTCCTGTGGTGCTGTAGGACAGCCTGGACTGTGTCACAGAAAGCACTGGCAGCTCGTATGCAGCCAACGTGCACTTGCATGCATCTCCAGTGAGATTTTGCAATCCAAAGATTGAGTGCTCACGGTGGCAAAGAGATTGATTCGGTGGTTGTTGGAGGCTTGGGACAGTAGGGCAAACCCCGCTTTGTCCACGGTTGTGTCAGTAATTTCACCTGTCTCGGGAATAAGAGCAGAGCTTCCCATATCTGATCTCTTCCACATGTCATATCCAGCCTTGCCTGGAGGGATTCTATGTAAATGCCCCAACCCTTGGCATCGGATGAAAGCAATGAATAAAACTCATAACAGTGTTGACTTCTGCCAACACTGATGTCTCAAGAAAGAGTTTGTACAGGGAATGCTAATGAGCTAATCTATGAACGGTGGGCATTTCTACCCCACCTTCCAGACAAAGGTCTCAGTAACAGAGCCTCACAACACCCCTGTGAGGTAGATATTATTATACCTGGGTGGGTAAACTGAGGCACGCATAGACAAAGTAGAGAGCAAGTGCAAGGAAAAGCTACAATGAGGATCCAGGGATCCTTGATGCCAGTCTGTTGCTCTGAGTAGCATTTCCTCTGAAGAAGAAGAAGACACGTGGCTGTCTGCTGGAAGGTGGGAGAGATAGACCAATGAGCTCCTGGGACAATATATCAACATCCATTTTCCTGGTTGAAAACCAGAGTTCAGCTTGTTAAAGGTCAGAAAAGGACATCGGGCATAACACCAATGAAAGAGGTAATCCAGAACAGCTAAGAAACCAAGTTGGGAGGGGGAAACAAACAAAAGCACAGCCAAAAAGTAGCTCCAAAGGGACATCTGTGGGCTCTTTACAAGCACACACTCAACTGAACTTTGAAACTATGATGGAAAGACCAAAGGGATTTGCTTTCACAGATCCAGTGGCTTCCAGTGAACCTTCTACCTTCTCATCTCACCGGAAAGAAAAAGGGAAGGAAGGAAAGAAGGAAAGGGAGAAAGACAAAGAAAGAAAATGGGAGAGAGAGACTGAGAGAGGGAGAAAGAGAAAGATTAAAAGAAATAAAGAGAAAGAAAAAATAAAGAAAAAAGGAAAGAAAGAAAAGAAAGGGAAAGAAGAGAAAGAAAAAAGAACAAGAAAGAGAGGAAGGAAGGGAGGGAGGGAGGAAGGAAGGAAGATAGAAAGGAAGAAAAAAGGAGAAGAGAAATAAAAAGAAAGAAAAAACTCATGTGAAGCCACAGTTTTCCCTGTTTGCAATCTGCCCCTGCTGGGACAGAGGCAAAGAGGGTATTTTCCCTTTCAACATTCTGCAAAGTGCTGCTAGGCGGAGAAAATACAGGGCAGACTGTCCCATGCAGAAGGTTTTGGGAGATAGCACCTGGCGCTAGGTTTGCTACAGTAAGTTGGTTATTTTTTATTGCGTTGGAAATAAAACAGTCATGTAAAGTCCTGCATAAATCCACAGCTCTGGCCTGCAAAATCTCAGCCTCACCTTGACTTTGCTGAATATTTTCAGGGTTTAGGGCTTGAGGGTTTTGTGGTGTTTTTATTTTTTTTTAATTATTTTTTATTTTGTTTCAAGGATGGAAATTAAAGCTGGTCATGGGATTTGTTCTTCTTAGGGGCAGGAAGAGGAAAGTCTGTCTATACAGAGAGATTCTTCTAATGGGTTGCTAGTGAGGGTGAGGTTAGAGGGTGTGTGAAGCAGTGTGCCTAGCTTATAAACCAGTGTAATATTTTTTAAGAGGATTTTTATCTACCCTAGAACATGCTCCCATTGAGCACATCAAAGCTTGGTAGGCAACTAGAAGATGAACATCTTTCTGGCAGCTGGTAGAGAGCTGCGCCATGCCCTTGGCTGGTGCATGTTAGAATAGCTCCAGTTATTTCTGTGGGACTCTGATAATTTACATCAGATGTATGGCTAATTGCTCAAATGAAAACATTTTCATGCTGGCCTAGAGACAGGGGAGGAGGACCAACCATCAGAGGCTGACTCTCTGCAGGATGCTGCTCTAAAAGCCAGCTTTCTCTTCATGTATGTGGGGCCACGAAGAGGCAGATAGACCAAGGGCAAGGTGACACTACATGAGCATACTTCCAGATTGCACCTGTCAAGGAATAAGCTCTTTTCTAATAGAGCACAGCTCCTTCTCCCAGACATGTTGGAGATACAGAAGGCCAGCTCTGCAGAAGCAAATCTCGGCTATTAGGAAAGGTTCTTGCAAGGGATTGAATACTGACGTCCTCCATCTGAGGATGCTCCACATACAACCTTGAGGGGTCTGAAGTAACTGATCTCAGCCTTTGAAAGCAAAACTCGATTTCAGCAGGAGCTTTTCTACATAAAGACTTAGGACTCAGGATTGACTGAATCCCTCTTAAAGAGAAAGATCCACTGAGCATCATGCCATGAAACATCAACCAGGTGATCTCCTCCTCTCGCCAGACAGCCAGTGTTTGGGCATTTCCACTGTTTTGCTGGAGAAACTCTGGATCTGGAACAAAGTAAGAATAAAGCTTACCAAGCTGGGGAGACGACCGCCATGAGCAGCTTTTCAGAGATGCAGCCAATCCTGCAACAAATCATAGGATTTGTAGTCAGCATCAAGGCCGCAAGCCGGCATCGATCAAGCTGTATGATTTGGCCATGGGACAGTGCATATATCTGCATGCCAAGCAAGGATTCCTGCCAGTGCCTAATGTCAGGCTGTTTATTTCTGTCCGGATTAAAACCAGTTAGAACATCAAGCAGCAAAATCAGAGGGTAACTGTAGTTTAAAAGAAGCAGTGGAGATCAGAGAAGACTGAAAGTTAATTGGCCAATAGCTTTGTATCAAAAAGGGAGGCAAGGAAAGAGAGAGGGATGGAGTTGTTTTATTTCTGGAGCAGAGGAGGGGCAGATTTGTTCCCTATTCTCCTGTGCAAAAAGAATATTTTAAAAGCTTTTAGGAAGGAAAAAGGTGATGAAAGTAAACTGGAAAAGTTTAGGCTACCTACTGGACAGCTCAATGCCCGACATTGTGTGAGGACAGAAAAAAAAAAGGGGAACTGCCCAGAAAAGGAAAATTAAATGAGTCAACCTGTCCTCTCCAGTCTTAGTGTGGACTTAGCTTGGATTTCTGCATGTTCTACTTTTGCTAAGTTCCCCCAAAGTCATGATCCACACCTCCTGCACTAGACTTTTGCATAGAGTTGCCGTGAGCTGGCAGACGTTGGGCAGGTTCACCCCAGAGGTGGCTGCAGGTTAGTAACAGTGCTCTGCCACTTTACAGGCTGCACGAGTAAGATCGTGTTATGCTGGAAAAGCCCTTTGAGACCCTCTGGGATGAAGAACACAAAGAAATTGGATAGCTCTATGTATCTAAGTCTAGCTCTGTCTTATTTTTGGGAAAGGCCTCCGGAGATTTTTCAGGCATTAAGAGACAAGAACATGTCTGCATTGACCAGCGCAGGGAGGTCAGTCCCAGGAGATATTAATGGTCACTAAAGCCAGTGACTTTTGATGGTGTTGGTGCGATTCCTGCTGCAGGCTTGGAAATGTCCCCATTCTGGTGGTTCAGCAGAAGCAAAGCTTGGAGAAAACTGGTAAGAGGTGTGGTGGGGGCAGGAGATATGAAAATGAACCGTGACCATTGCTTGTGCGGTCTCCACTTGGATGCTTGGTCCTAGATCTCATCCCATCCATTGGCCAGACTCAGCTCTGCGGGACACAGAGCCAGCTCCTCTTGACCACGGCAGGTTTGTGCTTCTGGAAGGGAGCATGGACCTTACGGCGAACGCTGAAGGTTCATTGTGTTTCTCATGGTGGCAAGGGCTGGTTGTCCACACTCCGCTGCCAGTAACCCATTATTTCAGCAGTGTTGGATGGCTGCCACCAAAAGCCAAATTCATCCATTCGAGAGCTAGGAGAAACCCCAGGGGATGCCTGCTGTGATCCTGATAAAACACATGCTGCCGAGAGGAAAAACCCAGCCTTCGTTCATTAAGGAGGAACGAAATCCTACTCTCATACCCCTCCGTTGTCAGAGACTGCCAGGCCTGATGCTGATGTCCTGGTGTCCAACTGGAGGAAGCCACTCGGGTCCTCCTTGTCCCAGTGGCCCTCGCGGCCTGGCCTCTAGCATCTCCCCGCCAGCAAGTAAGATCCCAAAGGAAAGTCAAACCTGGACTTCACAGCAAATTAAATGGAACGCAACTGAATCACAACTGTGATGCAAAACATCATTTTGCCGGACGAAACGCAGTTTCCACAACCTGGTTTTAAGGAACGGTATTACATATAGATAGATACACTATGCTAGATCTTGAGAAAAAAATAAATAAATATGCTAAATAAACTAAGACATACAGTATAGGGGATATTCTGATCAACAAACCAATCACCATTAGAATCAAAAAGTAAACCAGCCTTTCACTTAGGACCCTAACAACATTTCTCAATGCACTAAGTACATTTTAAACCATGCAAGTTTACACAAACATCTTAACTAGGTTTTTTTTTTTTTTACTTTTTAAAACACCAACATTATGCATTTCTTTGTTAATTATATTGGTTAAAGTTGCAGCCGTTCACTGCCAAATATCAGATACATCATATACATATTTTTATACAGAATCTGGACAACACAACATTACACAGCCTAAAGAGAGAAAAAAAGATTATTTGTTCCTTTGTTTGTTTGTTTTTTTTCAGTTTTGTAAAAAAGATGAAATGATGATAGGAAGGAGGGAGAAGGTGTGGGAAATCTTCTACCAAATTAAAGTATTATATCAAAATAATTCCCAAATCACAGTACAACAAGGGAAAAAAATGGTTCAAACTCAGCTCCACATTTAAGATTCTCTTAGCTAAGAAACAAGACTTTACACACAGAATGTATCAGTATTTAAAAATAGAAAGAATTGCAACACCATGCTGTCTGATTCCAAATACATCTTATTTAAAAAAATGTTTAAAAAGGGGAAGAAAAAACCAAAATCAATAAACTTAGTGATTGCAAAGTTGTCTCGTTGGTTTGGATTTCCTACCTACTCGCAATGCATTGCTGTGTGATGGAGCTGGACAGCCAACGCGGCCAGAACAACGCCAGAATAAAGAAATGACTCGGGAGTCGCTCGCTGGTTCTGTTGGTTGTACGATTGGGGCAGCGGGAACTCTGAACGGGATCTGAAACCATCCAAATGGTTTGGGGTCTTTGCCTTTCCTTCTACTCGGCTTGTTCGGCCGCACCTCTCTGAACAAGAGCGGGGGGTGACCTACGCCATTCCCATGGCCATACCCTGCCCATCGACATGTAGCAATGCATGTGTTTGATTAGACGGAAAGGAAACAGAACCCGGAAATTAACCATGGAGGATGCTATCGTTGACATGGTAAGTATACAAAAATGCTAAAATTTCAGATATAATCAAAGATACAAAATCAGTTCTGACAAGAGGGTTTTTTTTTGTTGGTTTTTTTTGTTTTTTAATAGTAACCATTACAGTGCAAGGTTTTTAAAGTTATTATTACAGTAAAAGGTGTGTATCTGGTTTTACAGTAACTGTATCACTGATTTTTGTTATGTATAGTAGGTCCCTGATGTAAAGTGTATGCACCAGTTTGAGAGAAAACCCCGCACAATAACGGCTCTTTAGCTTTAAATACATTTTTTTTTAAACAGATACAAAATAACACATCAATTTCACAATTTCACAAGCACGTACTTTTGCCGTAATAAAAAGCATGAAAACTTTGTCGAAACCCCGACATTTAAAGAAATGTAAAAACCGTTCAATGAGGGACGTGACTGTGTGTTTGAGTCATGGCATTCTGCCACCCCACTGAGCTCTCCGGGAGTTCACGGATGATTTTGTGTTGTCAAACTGCTGCTTCTTGCTCACTCACCAGTCTCTGACCAGGCAAACTGGCGTTCAGCTTCCCACAGCTGGGATTTGAGTGTGTACATTTAACATCATACAAGATCTACTTTTTGTGGGGAGGAGTTCCCTAAAGAAGAATCGTCCGTACCAGCCCTGTGACTCCAAGCCACAGATGTATTTGGAAGGGGCTCTTTCTTTTTTGAAACTCTCAAGATGAGATGCATATGACTGCAGCCCTGGCAATAACCCACTGCGTGGAACAGACTCAAGGAAGATGCTCCACTCCCACCCTAAAAAGCCAACTTCACAGTGAAGCAAGCAGGCTCCCAGAACACACCACAAAGGAGGCAATTCAGGAACTCGCTGGGGCAAAACCGAATTCAACCCCTTGATTCAACCGAGTTAATCCAGAATTACCTTAGTGCAACTGACTGCCCTGTCTCTGTGGGCTGGCAGCTGAGGTCCCACAACTTTATATTCGTGTACACCCTAAAAGTACAGCAAAACATCCCAGCACTCAGAGAGGAACCATCCCTGCACTGCTTGTCTGTCCCTCGTGGTACGCTGCTAACACACGTCTTCCCTGTCTTTGTGCATCTCTCTCTCTAGCCTATCCCATGCCTTAGACGCATACAGATGACTTCATGGTTTACTGCAACCAGCTTTGACTTTTCTGAGTTAAACAAGCTTTAAAGTAGTAGAAGCATGATAGTAACTTGCTAATTCGGTCAAACACATTGCTTTTACTTTATAACCAACTAGGCTTTTATCTAAGCGAGAAAACACAGTAATCAGAAAATAGTCAGGAAGATCAGAGGCTGCAGGTTAAATCACAGCTCCAAGAAGAGACATCCAGCTGACTTCATAACCACCTAAAATACAGGCTTACAGCAGAAACGTCCCTGTCCCTTGAAGAGTATTTTAGGAATTTATTTAGTGCTTGATTCTGCAATTTCTTCCTCCACAAGTTGCCTTTACTCAGCTAAACAGGATGAGTTTCATCTGAGTTCAAGTTATTGAAAGTCAGACCCCAAAAAGTGGTGTGAGATGAATTCCTCTCCAAAGGTGCCCATCTCTTTCCACTGATGATAGAGGAAGCAGATGCAAAGAGGTTAGACCAGGCACTTTACATTTTAGAGAGTGAAAGTTAAGTGGGATTAATTCCTCTTTCAACTTCTCTTCCCACTCCGAATGGCTAGGGAAGTAAATATATGGTACTCAGGTGGGAAAGGCTGCAGAATTACTTAGAAGGAGTATTTTATAGTAAAAGAAAAAAACTTCATATTTTGAAAATTGCATCTGCAATTCTCAGTTAAATGAAGTCCCAGCCAGAGGCTAGAGGAGATTGGATGAACATTATGAGCTTAAGGGAGATAAAGACAAATATTTTCTCAAATGTCTTCCATCTGCCTCCCTTTACATTTTATTCTGAACACTTGTGAGACTGTAAGAAACAGCATGAGGCCAGCACAAAAATGGGATGCTCTTGGTTGTACCAGCCGCCACACATTAGCTCTGTCAGACATTACATCCTCTCATCAGGCTCGACTCCTGCAGTCAGCTCCACCATTGCTCCTCATTGCAAAGCCCCTCCATGTGGGACCCCACGCCTCTCACAGCACACCTGGATCTTGGCCTGAGGAGCTCCTTCCACAGGGCAAACCTGCCACTGCACCTCGGTTGCCTTATTTTTAAAAAAAATACCTTCTTTTTGAGAAGACTCTGCCTTTGCTGGTGCAGTCTACCTAACACCGTGGGAACTCATATCAGTCTCACTCATAGAAGAGTAAAAAACTTGACAAAATTCCAGGTCAGGAAGAATGCTTATCCCTTTTAAGTGGAAAGATTCAGGGGTTAGACACATTCTCATCACAGTGCTCATCTACCCTGGGCTTTCATGAAATGAGGCATTCCTCTAGAAGCTTGATGAGCCAGTGGAAAAACAGTCAAGTATGGAGGCATGTGCTGGGTGTGCTCCCTCACTGCAAGCAGCATTCATTTAGCTATGATCATTATTCTAAAGGAAAAATCAATTTAAATGACAAAGATAAATTTAACAACAACAAAAAAAAATCCTGTAAAAAGAAAAGCACCACTCCTCCCAGACTCTAAGCAACAGCAAGACAGTGAACCACAAGCCTAACCCAAAAATGCCGAAGAGTCAGAATGTCCATGAGGACTCCTTTGCAGCCTACCCAGAAAATACTCAGATACTTAAAGCACAAGCTCTCAAGCTGGAAAAGAAGTGGTCAAAATCTGATAAGTCAAGTTGCTTAAAATTAGATTATGTAAAGCTTTGGGATGCGAGACTGTGAGGCTATTTGAGAGGGTTAGGCTTCATTATTCTAGGAAACAATGAAGACCTCTACCTTCTACAGGGATTTCTCCCCTTGGATGCTAATGTCTGAACTTCTCTGATGAACTGTGGATGGAAGAAATACAGCAGGAATGTTGCTTCACTCCTATACATAAGAATTTGCTGCATGACTAGTGAAAACAGTCTGTGATCTCCACATTGTGTTAGAAAATCACCCTTGGCTCCTTTTATAGTCAGTGGGAAGAAATAGACATTTCCAGACTGATTCATCTCTCATACTTGAGACATCTCTGCTACGAGAGTTAAGTATTATTCTCCAAGAATCAAAGAGAAAGTTTGGCAGCGCTATCTTGAGTTTGGAGGGTTATATTTTAGTTATCTAAGTCAGATAAAGTGAATCTTGCCAGCAATATTCATTCTGTCCAAGCTCTTAAAAATTTGTGGAACTTTGGATTTTCTAAAGTACTGACACATTTCAGTACTGGCTTATTCCATCTTGAACGTATCAATCCATCTTGGAGTAACAGCTATCTTAATTTTTTGTTCCTTCATTTTATGCCAAGGCATCACAGCTTCTTTTCCACAGCAGTTGTCAGAGCAGTTCCTCTCATCTAAATGCACCGGTAGTTTGTTTTCCCAGGTGGGTCACCTGTGTGCAGCCTTTGCCTGTAGTCTTAGCCAGTGGCTTTGGCAGTCGAACGCAGCTTGTTCATTGTGTCATGCAAGGACACTGATTGCTGGAGCAGCTCACAGCGTCCAGATTCCAGTAAGATGTTCACGAAGAAATTTGCAAGATCTGTGCTTTATGGAACACGGGGAATGTCTCAGCACTGGATCCTTGACATTATTCCACGAAAACCTCTTTGGAAGATGAGAGCAAATGATGCCATTTGTTCTGCCAAAGATGTCGGTTTTGAGCAAGAGAGATGGGTACACTGAAAGATTTCCTCTCCAATTGTAAGGTAGCAGACATTGCAGTTCAAGCCTTTGAATTGTTTTTATATGTTGCAGTAAAAATCTGGAAGAGGTGCTGAAGGACCTCACAATGACCATTTGGAGGGGCTTGGTAAGCTGATCTTAGTTGTTTAAGGCTGTGCTACTTTGTGCTGCAAGCTTATCTGAATTCACAAGCTAAGCTTAATTGACTATGACCAAGTCTGGATAGAAGACCAAGATTGAAAGTGACTCTAGAGTTTCAGCAGGTGACACTTCTCTACTGAAACCCTGAGTTGGGGAAGAAGATGAAAACTAGATTGTTTGGAAGTGCTACTGTATGAATAAGGTGTAAACTGGCCATTAAGGTTCCAATGAGATGTTTTTCAGAAATAGAAATTGTAATATCATCAGCTTGACTCATAATGTTGGATGTGAGAAGTTCTTTTCCTTCCACACCCATAAAGAGTGTAAGAAACAGAAGATCACCTTGACAGGTAAGCAGTCTGCAGAGTACACTTTAAAAATTTATTTTGATCTTGAGATACTGGGTATATCATTATTGGAACAGAGACCGATGCTTGTATTTGAGTTAGTATCTTGGACTTCTTCTAAAGTCAAGACAGACACAGACATTTCTAGCACATGATTCATCTGACAAAGTGCAGGCAGCTGCTTTACAATGACAGCACTTGCATCCCAGAAGCACATATTCCTTTCTACAGGCTGTAAAAGTGGCCTCCATTCATTAATCTACTCATGTGGGGCATCCACACTGTAGATGTCTAAAGTCAGGTGAGACGAATTTCCCTTAGATGGAAAAGGTACTCATTTTTGCATCTTTTTGCCTCCCAAAGCAGCCAGGATGTTATGGAGCAAACAGAAAGCTCAAGGACCATGAATCTCTTACATGGAAGAGATCCTATTTCTAGTGGAGATCCAGTCAAAATCTTTAAACTTCAGAGATCCCTACTGGAGCTCTTTTCAGTTGTTGCTAAAGAGCAAAGGGAAGAAATAAAATTGCCCTAGGAGAACGACAGACTACCAATATCTTGCCTCACATGTACCCGTGTAAGGTATAGAGGGGTGACTAATTGTCATG
Organism: Elanus axillaris; assembly: GCA_026212715.1. Classification (NCBI taxonomy): domain Eukaryota; kingdom Metazoa; phylum Chordata; class Aves; order Accipitriformes; family Accipitridae; genus Elanus; species Elanus axillaris. The sequence goes on along the minus strand of JANZLQ010000017.1, from coordinate 26,899,270 downwards.
GTGATGTAGATGAAAGATACCTTAATGAAGAACAGTAAATAAGCCATGTACTAAAAGCTTATGTTATTGCTGCTAAGAGAAGTTTTCAAAGAACTAAAATGGCAGGATATTCTCATAGTGTTCTTCTTAGTGCCTACAAAAGCAATCAACCTTCTTAAGATCCTACCATGATAACACAGCCTGGACACACCTAGGTGAAGAACATCGGACGGCACATGGGGCTGCTAAAGCTTGCAAGTTTACAGGACATATCTTCTGGAACTCCTCAAGTAGCTAAATAAACTACAGGTGTAGCCATGGGATGTGAAAATAACTAGACTTTAATCATTGCTTAAACAGTTTTTCAGGCTAGACCAAGTGAGAAGTGAGCAGAGAATAGTTCCTTCAGTTATCTGGGACATCCAACGTATCTCAAAGCAAGTAGGCTGGAAATGGCAGTGCTAATGGATGGAACAGCAGAGCTAAAGAATTTTTGTCCAATGTCCCATACCCCATTATGAAGGCTGAAGCAACAGTGGGCTCCAAGGAACATTGCCATTGGCAATTTCAGCCAAATAGTTCAGATTCAGAGAAAGTCATGACTGAAAGGGTTGTGTCAGAGCAGCAGTGTCATACATCAGCAACACGGACATAACTGCACTGATGTTATCTACGTTCATCTATATTCCTCCCTGATGGCAACCTCTCTTTCCTGCCTTGACTTGAAATTCTCCATTTTAAAAAATGATGTCATTTGGTATAATTTTTAATACCGGATTAATTTCAGCTGTCTTTTTGCTCCCTATAAACCAGGCACTTCTTTTCCTGAGATAGGAACTGCACTGCTCCAATAAAGTGTTATGGGTGATCTCTGCTGTTTGAATTACCCGTATTTGGCTGATATGGATCAAGGTTGCTTGTGTCATGCTATAAGAAGAGGCAAATGCATTTGTTTTCTCCAATAAAAAAGCTACAGATTTATAGAAAAAAGTAGTAATGCAAAAGCACCTGATGCACTGAATACAGGAGCTGATGGAGCGAGCACATACAAGTAAGTGATCCAGAGGGTTCTGCAGCCATCTGCTTTACCAAACCTGTGAACTCTTAACCCAATCTCAAGTTGCCATGCCAAACACCTCCCCAGGGCTCACCTGATGCAAATTCTTTCAGTGCTCTTGGCTATGAGTTTTGAGAAAGCCCAAGGCTAAGTTCCTAGTGAACACTGGAGCTGAGGAAGTATTTGGAGAAGAAGGCAAAGAATTACATTTTAAATCAGTCTTGGACTGGAAGGAAGTGATCATTCCCATAGGCTGAAAAATAAGGAATTATTGCAGGAAAATGTAGCCAGCTCTGAAGCTGCTGAATTCTGCAGAAATATCATGCTTGTCAAAGGGAAATGCACATAAACGTAGCACATTTTACACCATTAAAACTCATGCAGCACTGTGGACTCTTTATTTAAAAAAAAAAAAAAAAAGTGTAACAAGGCCATATGCTATCCTTGAGGCTCTCTTGGCAGTGTAACAAAGGGAAGGCATGGAGCAAAACAAAAATTCTGGGCTCTTCCTGGAACATACTGATCCCCTTAGCTCCCACGGAAAACAGGGATGGTATTTTTGGACTTAATAAGTAACCTTTGGCACCTTGCAAAGTTGAAGTCTCTTGCTTTGGTGTGTACCCTGGGATAAGAACAGGGTGCAGGCCATAAGGATTAAAAGGGCCACAAAATTTTGTTAGTGCCAGAATGACGATGCTGAGACAAAATCCATTGTAAGACATTTCTAAACACTTCCTAGTCATGTTTTTGTAGCTGGCAAAATCTAAGGTAATACAAGAGGCATGGTTTAAAGGGGGAGGTATTTTAATAATAAAATATATATTTCTAGTAAAAGATATGATCTCTCCCTCAAACCTTGTCTCTTATTAAGCAGGGACTTGGCTGCAGGTCCAGCCTAATATTACCTCCTCTTGACTATCACACCATAGCTTGTCATGCCATTTAACTAGCAGCTGGCAAGGTTCATGTTGAGTATATCTATAATAAACAAAACACTGCTAAGGCCCATTCTTTCTCCCTGTGACAGTCTCCCTTAGCCTCCAAGCCAGGGTGCCCACAACCAAAGCGCCTGTTGTCTCCAGACTCCCTGCTAAATCATCAAGTAGGGGGTTGCTTGGGTCAATGCTAGCTGTCCCCAGCCAAAAACGTGCCAAGTATCTTGCTTACAATTGAAAAAGATTGACAACTGAGTGCCAGTGTCTGCAGCCAGGTCCTGCTCTGTTTAATTTATTAGTGTGGATTTAGACAAGGGACCCAACAGGAATGGTATAATAATCTGCAGCTCTAACCAAGTCTAGAACTTTTACATCTTCAGAGCACATCCAAATGTTATTCAACCCCTCACCCTGCATTTCAGTGCTATACAAAGAGCATGGTAGATCATGAGATGAGACCCCAAGCAGGTCCACCAGGAAGGTAGTTTGGTTGTTCTTCGTCTTGAAGACTGAAATTGGCTGGGCGGTACAAGGCTCATCTGGTGCCCAGGCAGATCTGTAAGAAATTCACTGCCAAGTGATGTCATCGGCGTTGAGCTAATAATCCAAAGAGGGACTGGCACCAAGAAGAGCTGAGTGTCCTCACAGCTAATGCCATTATCACTTCCAAAATGTAATTCAAGGTGCATGTTTGAGACTCAAGCCAGCCTCAGAGATGGGACAGGACCACTGAGTAGGGGGAAGATTGTCCTTTCAGCATCCACCAGTCTTTCACCTCCCCCTTGTCTATCTAGTCAAGGTTACGGTCAGGCAGGACTGTGGGCTGGATGGCATGACTGCTTTGGTGATTCCAGGCTAATTCTCTTCGGATTTAAGATGATCCATTGCTTGTTTGAACAACCACCTTTTCCTGACAGTGGAATGGCCAAAACAAATAAAGCTTCACAGTTGCCACCTCAGGCATTATGTCCTTAGCCCCCTTTGCTAAGTGAGTCCATATCTCAGAGAAGGATTTCAATGAGCTAAAATTGAAGCACTTTTTCTATGTATTTTAAGCTCTGGTATCTTTTGTAGGATCTTCTGATGGTGCACTGGTCTCCCCTTCAGCATGTGAGCCTGAGCATGTCCTGATGCCCAACCACACAGCCATTAAGGAACCCAGAAGCCCTCAAACCATGGTTTCACCATCATACCTTGGACACAAGTCTGCTTCTTAAGAGCATGGACATCTCCCTCATCTGCTGCCAACCATCTTGACCTGACCTGAGCAGCTTGACTTGACCAGAGCCAAATGGGACTCTGTGCAGGGCTCTGTGCCTCCAAACTCAGGAGATAACAGAGAGAAAAATAAAACAGAGTCCTGCAGGTGAAAGCCTCTGTCAATACTCTGCTGCCTAAAGGATCCCAGAAAACCCTTGATCCAAATCAAATGAGTCTTGGTTTGTGTAAGGGCTCCATTGCCAGAACCTGCTCGACACTTTACCCAAATGTTCTCTTTAGTAAGTGAGACAGAAGAAGAGATTCCCAGTGCTGTTATATCCACTTGTTACAACCCATCTGTCATTCAACAGTCAACAGAGAGGCAACTCCCGCTCAAATAGCACACCCTTCTCACCAATGCCTCCTGCTACTCTATGCTAGGATAAATGTTGAGTTAGCTCCACTGAAGCTGGTAAAGGTCTCCCAGATTTACAGAGTTGGAGTAAAAGGAAAATTTTGCTTATGATACAGCTGCCAAAATAAATGGGACCTTTATAGAAATGAACAGTCTTACAACCTGGAAAAGAGCAGATAGCACAGCAGTGAGCATGAAACTAAAAGAACCACTCTTTCCTCCACAGAGATACTGCACATGATGGAAAAGACACACAGAGCTTCTCAGTAAAACCGAGCCGGTCCTACAGAAGGACATAAACCCTCAAAGTCAGCATTAACAACTCATCACGATAAGACCACAGTAGCAAAGTAACAAGAAGATGTGACAAGAAAATGCTTCCATGACCAAAACCAAAGGCATCCCATTAGCATCAATGGAAATACTTGTGAGAGTAAGGGAAGAAAATTTAGGCTCCTTTCAGGCAAAGAGATGAAGAAAAAGAAATGCTTAAGACTCTCCAATTTCATCAAACAACCCACCAGCCCTATGAACATCTGAGGACACCATTAATGCTCTTTCAGACATTTACTTCATCCAGCACCAATGCCTGCAGCTGCAGAGCGCAACAAGCATAAACCTGGCCCCTCATTAACATTTATTGGCGTGATCAAATCAGATCCACACGCGCTTTGCATGACCTAGTCCTTCATAGATCGTGTTTCACTGCAGATGTGATAAAACCCAGGCTGCCTCTTCCATTTACTGGGTAGACTCTTTGTCACTCAGTTAAAAGGTCACCTTTTTGACTGTACAGTAGGTCTCAAAGAGAATAACCACTAAGTACAAAATTCAACGCTATTTTTAAAGCAAATAAAGAACAAATGAGCCAGGAATTCTGCATGATTTCTGAGCAGAAATGAAACAGCTGCATCTCTCCCTTTTGCCTAATGCAAGATGATTAATGAACAGATATAAAGGATTATATATTTCATGTCAAAATTTGGGGATTATAATGTTCAGATAGGCAAAGAATGAAATAACATAGTGAAACCTCAATAAAATTGTAACAGTTTGACAATAATTGTGCTTTTTGGTATCTCAAAACCCTCAACCTTCATAAAGTCTCATTATTTCAAAATAAACCTTTCAAAAAGCTCAGTAGAATGACAAAATGCTCAAATTCAAACACACACTTTGGAAGCATACTTTTCATATAGATATTTTTCTCATTGTTAGATTTTTTTTTTAAATCAACTCCAACCTGTAATTCCATCTGCTATACAATTTCATGAACACATCTGTATTTCATTCCATATAGACAAAATACTACACCATAAAAATAGAAATAGCTGGGAACAGGCAACAAAGATAATAAAAACAAACCAAAAACCAAGCCAGATTTGTACAGACACCAGACCAGAATGAGGAAAAAAAATGCTGTTTGTACTGAACAACTGTGCCAATTTTAGACAGAAGACTGTGCAGAAGGGGTCTCATGAAGCCGACTCTAAATATGTGTTTTGCAGTCCTGTTGTGCTTTAGGTGAAACCCAATAGCATTTTCTCCACTGAGATTTATTAATGTTTGGGTTTCATTTCCTGCACCTTTCTTTT
>JANZLQ010000017.1:26849963-26894084 GCA_026212715.1 Elanus axillaris | reverse complement strand
CCCCCCCCCCCCCCCCCGATGCAATAGCTAGACTTAAGTTCAGAACTATTTTTTCTCCTTGCTTTAAAAAAATATGTCATACTCCATTTGTGTCCAATTCTTTCTGGTCACCAATTTTTTTGTTTGCTTTGACAAAGCAGTGGGGGAAAATGTTACTTTCCCCACAGTTTGGTAGAAAGGAAACGGAGAGGAGAGAGGATTCCCCTCATTCTGCTCCCGGTAAAGTCAATGCATGAGATCCAAGGAAATATTTTCTAATCAAGAAAAGAGTCCCAGCATTTGGGGCTCAATGCTTTTTTTTTCTAATTCCAGCCTACAGGAGGAGCGTGGTGGCTGAAGAAGGATTGCTCTGGGCAGATGTGGGCTTTGTGCCTGCGCATTTCTGGCAGCACGATCAAGCTGTGAGCCTCTCAGAAAGGCTTTACTGGGAATAAACAGATGAGAGGTCCCGTCCATCTCAACAGTCCTCCCTGATGCTCCTCCCCACACTGTAGGACTCAGCCAGCATTTCTGTGCCAGATGTTGGGTATTACGGTATTGCTGGCTAGTCACTGCGTCCAAGGACATTTTCCACCGCAGGAGCATAGAAGAAGTAGGCAAAGTTCTGCTCACTGTACCAGGAGCTCCCACCTTCCTCACCCCTTCCATTGACAGAGCGCAAGGTACCATGTGGTTCAGAATAATGCACATGACCAAAAATTGAGACAGTTTTCACTTGCCAGCGTATTTGTGCATTAACGATGGGAGTCCTTGAACTTGGTTTTAGCCCATAAAGTTGACGTATCCAAATACGAGCTCATCTTCTCAGTTCCATCCACAGAGATGGGGAGAGACAGCCATCCTGAAGGAGATGCAACCCGCGTGCCTTAGACAAGTGTCTTAGCACAGGGTGAATTGTCCTAGGGAACTTTTTGTCTCTCTCCATTCCCGTAGAAAGGACCTGAATTAGTGATGCCGGGTCAGTGGCTGCCATTAGACAGACAGCTTTTCAACAGCTGGAGTTAATTTGGATAAGTGTGGTCCCCATGTTCAGGGAAGTGCCACATTTCAATTATTCCAAAGAATTAATCCCCTCTTCACCCAAATGGAAACAGATGAACATATTTTTCCTTCATCAGTCCTAATAGCCCTTCTTTTTTTTGCTCCCTCTCCACCCCTGCCAAATTCAGTGTTAAGATCAGACAAACCAAAATTGAAAGATCAGGACTGCAAATCATTCTCTTTCAATTTCACTGTTTGATTCCAGTTACAAACAGGCTGTATTTGGGGGGGGGGAAATAAACCAATTAATGTTTGACAATTCTGGTGTCTATCTCACATCTCAAAAATATCACTTAAATGCAAAAGTAACAGAAATAATAACCATTCACTCATGAACACAATATTGATTCTAGTGTACAGGAAAATAGGATCCAGACAGGATTTTACAACTAAGAAGGGAACATTACAATAAAGATTATGACATTTTATGAATATTCGTGTTATAGCTTTGAGCTTTATTGCAAAGCAAAAAATATATATTTGTATATATATATATATATTTTTATCTACATATCACCTCTGACATTGTATACAACACTAAATCACAAGAAATCAAAGAAATCATAGTGAGGTAGATACAAAACAAAGGGATGTTGAAGAATCCAGCTGCTAAATTTGGCTTAACACAACTGTCATTAACATATGTATATCCAACACAGCAGTGAGCTTTGATTCACAGCTTAATCAATGGATCCTACTAACAGTGAAATTGGTATTAGAGCCCATTTAGAAATAATGCCATTTGGAAAGTGGGGGGAGGGGGGGAAGTAAATCAGAAGTGTTTCCTACAAACTAGTCATCTCCAAGGGAAAATTTTCCATTGATTTTTCATGACTTTTAATGTTGATAAAACAGCTCTGAGAAATAGCCTGTGTTCTAGGGGTACTAGCAGTGCATGAGGGCAGGTAAAGAGGGAGGACTCTGCAGGAGGGGAGTCCACTGGGGTTGAACATAAGTGAAAGCAAGATCAGCCATTTCCCCTCCCTCGTTGATAGCCAAGAGGAAGCAGCACGCCCTGGGAACGCTTGAGGCTACATTCACCAACGCATGCTTGTGAATATCGGCTTGGACTTGTTGACAATGGCCAACGAAACAAGGCTTCAGTAGAAGGGCAGCCCCTTGGTGGATTCTGTTGCTCTTTTCAGGCAACAGCAGATACGTGGCAAGAAAGACGGTACCACTGAAGTGACCGGGCGTTGGTGTGACCGGTGTTGGTACCTGGTGGGATCTGGCTGCTTGGTCTGCACTCCCACAAGGAGACTTGTTAAGGCACCTGGATGACTGGGGCTCTTCGGTTAATTCTTCTCACAATAGCTTGGGAGGGATTTGGAATAGCCTTGGGCTTCCTGGCTTTTAAATTTTAGTCTATCAATCCAGGACAGTATGTACCTGCTGCTTCCACAGGAGAAAAGATATGAAGATGAGAAACAGTGGGTTTAACTATAGCAAGGGGGAACCAGGCTGGATACAGGTAAAACTTTCCAATAAGGCTGAGCATAGGGATGGTTGGTAAAAGCTCTTTGGGCCATTGGATCATCCTCATCTGTGAGGTGGCATGTGCAGCAAAGGAAGGGCATGGCACCCTCATATCCCAGGATACAGGAGCCACATACTATCAGGGATGTAAGGAGTTCTCAGGTTCTTGATGTGAAACACAGACAAAACCAAGTTTGAAGCTCTGGCCTGGACTAGGCTGCACCTTTGCTGCTGTTCAAACATCTCCTAATCTTCTTGCAAAGGTAGGAATTGGTACCCTGGAAGGAGTATGATTCCCCAGCTGTTCTGCAAATGGTGGCAGCCTGAGCTTTATTCTCATGTCATTCACAATGTCATGGCTGAATTAAAGAAAATGAGGACAATTGACCAGAACAGATTGCTAATGAGCAGGAGGAGAAGCTAATGCGATTGTTACCAGCTTGCTATGTCAATCTACTAAACAAGTCACTGTTGTAGCTCAGATTTTACTTTTTGCTTTTCACCTTGGCAAAGAATGACCTTATCCTTTAGGAAAACACACAGAAGTTTATTGCTTGTGCATTAATTTTCAAGGTTTGTTTTTTTTTTTTGTGAACCCCTAGAGTGACCAGAAGACTGTCACAGAAAGTATGTATCCCTTAAGAAAATCAAATTCCCACCTCTCCTGAGCGGGTCCCACTCTGAATTGCAGCCCCATACCCTTAGTACTGGGAAGGAAATGCCTGATGTGGATGTGCCCCTCTGGCAGCGGCTGCTGAGCAAGCATGGAGCTACGTTGCAGGAGATAACTTTGAAAGTTCATTGGCAGAGCAGAAAGAGGACAAGTCTCATGGTAAGCCATGGTGGGAAATGTTTTGGAAGTGTGATAAATCCTCTCCACTTTTGGTGGGATTCAACTCACCTAAATGTAATTAGCTAAAGGGCTCACAGCAGATCTAAACTGGAAACCAACTGGGGTGAATCCTGTTCAGGAATACCTGGAGATATCTTGCTGTCTGTCTTGAGCATGGAAAGGGACCGTGATAACTCACTGGATACCCAGCTTTTCTGGCTAAATTAGAGGACTGTATCCCATGCTCATAAAGCCAGCAGGCAAAGTACTTTGGACAAACATCCCCCACTGGGGGTTGTGTGTGCATGTAAAGGAATATGCTCTCTTAGGGTCTGAAAGCTGCAAGGCCCTTTATAATTGTCCACAAAGTGAACCTGTCCTGCTGTTTGCCAAACACACTCTTCAAGATTTGCCTTTCATGTCACCAAAAAAAAAAAAAAAGCCGATATGAACTGAAACACAGGTCTGCTTTTAATTTAACTCTGGTGGGTGCATTGCTTTGCTTTGAAAGGGCTGAGTAACCTGGAGAGGAAAAATATATTGCCAAGCATCTTCCATGTAATTCTTTCCCTTAATAGATTTTCTTGTTGAGTCATGGAAGGAAGAAGCCTTTGCAAGTTACCGCCTTTAAGAAACTGGAGCGTATGGACTTAAAAGTTTTTAGCTGCAAGATTACAGATTGAGTCAAACTTGCCCTCCAGGTTCCTTTGCTCGCTGAACCTAGCAATTAGAAAAGTATCTTCATTTTTTTCCTTAAGGCTTTAGTAGAAACTGCTAACTGGGACAGAGGATGACTCCACTTGGCCTCCTTAGGTGGGCACCTCTGAGCACTGCATTTTCAGGGAAGGAAATTAGGTGTTCTGCCTTAAAGTGAGGCAGAGGGGGAAATACTGTCTTTGATCGGTGTGTGGGATTAACCATTAACACAGCCTACAGATGCCAACATCCTAGTGGCAAATCCAGGGGACAACTACAGCTCCTTGCAAACACCAGCCACAACTACAGCCTGAAACCTGTCAGTGCAGGTAGATGGAAGGACCCACGTTTGTGCAGAAAAAGCAGATAAGTAGACACTTGAGGCAATACAGCTGTGTTACATATTATACCATTAAACAGACAATGTGTAACATGTAAAGCTGGGTCGAGGTGTCCTGCAATAAATTATTTAGGTATGAATGCTGCTTTCTAGAGAACTGAGTTACATAAAGCGCTCACAGGAGGTTTCTGAGCCCACGGGGATTTACAGATCAACCAAATGACTGCCAACAACTGCAGCCATGATGTTGTGCACGGCGGGAAGGCTGCCCCCAGCTTTTCCACTACAGTTGTTTTCTGATAAATGTGGCTTTAACTTCAGTAGGAAAGCTGACATGAAGTTTTTGTTAGGGACTCAAGTGCAAAAGACTGGCTGAAAGAAGCGCCCGTGCTCCCGCAGACGGATGTGGGTATTTGTGTGCCCACTGACACATGGAAGAGGTGCCACAAATCTGTTCCCCTCATCCTTCTCACTTTTACCGGCTTCAGTGAGGGCCCTTTCTGTATCCACAGCTGTGTATGATTCCCAGCCCAGCTGTCCCTTGGTCACTTGGAAGAGCTTCACTAAATGAGCCAATGAGCCAGAAAAGGGGTTTCATCTGTCCTACTGCAAGAAACCTGAGGTCATAGAATCATAGTAGCACAGAGTATCTCAAGCTGGAAGGGATCCATAAGGATCAAGACCATTGGGTCGGTGTGTGCCATGTAGGGCAAGAGTTGGCTAATGACAGCAACCCGGGGTTTTGCCCTTTGCCAAATTGTTTTAGTGCCTGGAGGTACCACGGCTGAGGAGAGTCTGATAAAAGGATTTGAAGAGTGTTGCCGTGGCGGGCCATGGCTCTCAAGGATAGGCAAGCCTTGAGTGGAAGGAAGGCGAAGCACGATGGTGATAAATTAAAACCTAATGGTGAGGGGACGAAGGTCAAAGCATGGCCCGATGAGGCAGCAGTGGCTTCCTGAACAGAAGAGAGATGGAGGACAAGGGGCAGGTTGGTGAAGATCTCACCGTAAACTGGTCCAAATCACCTCCCACTGGTATCGAGGGGGACCCTGCGGTATTTGCAGAGACGGACCATGAGTGCAAAGTGCTTAAAGGCTTGGTAAGCGTTAGCAACCCCAGTTTGACAGGCACAGAGAAGTGAGGGCGATGCGCTCTAAGCTGCGTGGTGAGTCGGTGGTGGGCGGGGGACACGGCAGCCATGTCTCGTGGTCTCGCCGTTTCCTGAGCTCTTCACTGGACGACCCTGTTTCCTCACCAACGCTTTCTCCTCAGCACCCGTTGGTAAACTGGGGTGGGGAAAGAAAGGTTATAAAGGCTAAATCCCCCCAGGAATATGCACTGTGAATAACAGGGGAGGACAATTTTCTACCTTTCATCTAAGGACAGGGAAGAAGTTTACCCAGTAGAGTCAGGCTATTTATTATAGCTTAAAGAAATACCAACCCTCTACTTTAATGGTATAAGATGGGTATGATCATGTGTTTGGATGTGTGTATATATCATACACACCCTAACACGGACATACGCTATTATATATTTCTATAATATATAATATAGTATATAATACACACACACACACACGCACACACGTGCGCGTGAGCTACTCAAACATCTTAAGTCCTCTTAATCAAAATGCTCTTCTTTGAAGGTCAGGTAACACTCACTACATTTTCTATATAGACAACTTTGTACATACAAGTCGTAAAGTGCGTTAAAAAGCGCGTAAAATTTTCTATGTAGAAAACTATATACATATAGCACACACATGTACTAGAACACTTGAAGTTAAGCCAAATTTACCTTCATCTTCACATCCCCAATACCTACAATACAAAACCGGAATTAAAAAAGGAAAGAAATACATAAGGAAACAAACAAATAAAAAAAAAAAACAAAAAACCAACTTAAAACCCAAGAGAGAATAAAATGAATCAAGAAACAAAACCAAACCCAAAAACAGTCAACAGAAGCCTGGCACATGTAGAAAACATCAATTCACTTAGAGAACATAAAGAGGGTCATGTCCGAACCTCCTTTTTCTTAAAAATAAAACCAAACCAAACCCCTTTTGTTTGTCTGTTAGCTCTTATCATTTGAGAAAAGTCACAGTAGCACTCTCACCTTGAACCAGAGTTTGGAACTTTTTGTGTTTCTTTGTACAAAAGAAAAAACGGTTTAGGTTACGGAAAATAGTTGGGAAATTTGAGGTTGGAGAGAGGAGATAGAGAGAGAAACTGGAAGATTGCATAGTTGTGAACAGTGGCTTCTCATCAAGGTGAAAAAGTGCATCATCTGATAAAATAGCATTTGATTATTATTTTTTGTTCGGTTCCATATGTTTTTTTTCCTCAGTCAACTGTACATGTCACACATGAAAAGGTATATACAGCACACACACATGCTAACATTAAACGTCTGACATTGAAACAGCCATTCTTTAAATGTTCCATCAGAGTTTTTTCCATGCAAATTTGTATTCTTTTTAAATACATTTTTTGCTACATCCTAAGACCACAAACTTGTCTAAGCCCATCTCATGTAATTTTGATCATTAGCAACACAAAAAGGGGAAAAGCACCAGAATGGCTCGGTTTGATCACCAAACCTCTGCTTTGACTTCTTTCTTTTTTAATTTTCATTCCTTCATTCACTGCTGGTTTTTTGCTTTTTCTTTTTTTTTTTTTTTTTTTTTTTTGGTTGGTTGGTTTTGTGGTTGGTTTTTTTTTTGTTGTTGTTGTCATTTGTTTGCTTTAATTTTCCAGAGATGGGAAAAAACAATTGACTTTTTTTGTAAGCGTTCTTGAGGTAAGAGTTATGCTCAGCACCTGAGGCAGGCAGCAGAGCTTTCAAAAGCATTTGAGAAATGAAGTGTGAGTCCAAAACCGTTCACCAATGTCATAAACTAACAACAAAACAAAACAAAAAAATAAAACTGAGATGAATATTCCAGGTTTCTATGCTAGCTAAACCTCCCTCCCTCTTTCCACCCCTCTTTCCTTTTCCCAAAAATCACAAACAGAATTAAAAGGAAATAAAAGCGACTTGGCACATTCCCTTTTGCACCAGCCAAACGAAAAAAGACAGGTGTTGTGCATTAAAAAGGATACTTCAAAAGCTTTTCATGCTTGCTGCCTGCCTCAAGTGCATTTTAATATATGTCTGATCATTTACATTTATATAGGAAAGTCATATTTGTTACACTTTATACAGGATCGCTTCATTTTTGTCCTTTTTTAACCTTTTCACTTTTTTTTGTTTTTTGGATAAAGAGTTGGTTATAACAATCTACAGTAAGGCGGCACAGGAAGAATTCTGTGTATTTTATTTTTTTCTCTAAGAACCAAAGTATATAAAATGAGGTTTGATTCTAGCACCTTTTACAGTATTATTGGTGGTGTTCCCTTTAGTAGAAAATACCTTCACTCAACATCTGTTCTACCATCTATATATAGTTTCAGCAATACTTCAAAAGGTAACGATAAGGTGACGATTGACCCAACCCAGCAGTCCCTTGACAAAAAAAAGTCCCCCCCCCGAAGTCAGGCAGAACTACTCGCGTGAGCAAAGCAAAACCGCCTTCACCAGCTTCCCTCCTCCCCACCGGCGAGGGCCGCAGCGCTCAGCTCGCTCGGAGCAGCGCGGGAAACCGAGCATCCGAAGAAGGACAAAAATACACCAAGTTGCTGTCTCGCTGGGGAAGCTGAGATGGGGAGGCTCGCCAGCGGATGGTTTCGCTAGCAGAAGAATAACGCCGCTTGCCACCCGGCAGGTTGCATTGCCTCGGTGCAAAGAAAAAGCAAGGATGCTGCCCTGGGATGCCGCCCTGCCGGCCCCACCGTCCTCCTTCCGTGGCAAGGGGACACCTCCCCGTACCGGGACAGGAGGAAGATGTTGCCTTGCGGCACACGCTGGCGACGGGGAGAGCTATTTGGAGAAATTGCTACGGTGCGAAACAGCAGCTTTCACAGAGTGTGTTTCTGGGAGCGGGGAGGAGAAGGGCAGGCGGAGAGAAGGGAGCTGGAAAAACGAAGGCGGGAAAGAGAAGCTCCTTGCCAAGGCTGTAACACTTTACAGGACGTTGAGCTGTTGGTTTCACTCGCGCAGTGTATAATCCTGCAGAGGAATGGTCCATTCCCCATATAGCGGCATCAGAACCTCAATTATATATATATAATTATAACTATAGCAATATATCTATCTATCTATCTATATTTATATATGTATACATTAAAGTCTGTTACTGCACTGGCACGTAATACAGAGGAAAAGTACTGGCGTTGCTGTTTGATGCAAGTGGTTGCCTTGACTGAAATCCTGTGAAGGGTAAGCACCACAAGAAAAGGCACCACAAGGTTTTGAGATTTGAAATGTTACTGCCCTAACATAGGTGTTGTCAACAAATGTAAAGGGCTTTTTGGAGTAAATGAGGGCAGGTGGGGCCAGGGCAAATTCTGGCCTCGCTGACGGCAGAAAAACGAGGGCGTTCCCAGAAAAATAGTGGGGTTCCTGCAGGGTGGCTGGTGCCTTGGTGAAATTGAGACCGGAATTTGTTTTTTTAAGGGGCACGTTGATTTTGCGAGCTCTTATCTAGCACTTTGGACACTTCTAAACAGCCTTCCTAAATTAAAATGACCACATCTTGCCATGTTCAACATGCTTGCACTGGTGTAAGGAAAGCAGAACTGAACTTTGAATGCTCAAAGGATAACCTAACATAAACAGGACACAACCTCACATGGACGGCCTCCTGGGCTGTGCTGGATGCCTTCAGCTTCCACTAAACCAGGGGAAGTTGAAGGCGCTTAGCGAGTCTGATCTCATCCTTCTGCGGAGCCCTGCCCTGAATATCTCAATCTGTCACTCCCCAGGAGTCCAGAGAAGAAATTGTCCTGAACACAGGAAATTATCTTGATGGATTTACAGAAGTCCCACTAGAGTGAGACGGAGATCAAATTCTGCACATCTGGTTTTCTGAGGTCTTAGCCCGTGCTTCTCATTGACTCCTTACTCAGTCAAAACCCCCATTGCACTAAGTATTTGGGTTGGCCCTTGCTCTATTTCTTTTGCTCATAAATTCACACTCAGGCACACACATGCATGCATACCTTGCTCTCCAAGACACAGAAATTAGAGGAAGAGCTGGGGAATAAGAGACTACATACCCATTGCCCTCCTGTGAAACGAGAAGTCACTACAGACACCGTCTATAAACAACGGGATTCTCAAGCGTAAGGTAATTGCTTGGTGATCGAAAAAGAAAAAGAAGAGACTCGCAGGCACTCTATGCCAAGTTAATAGCACCAGTTTTGCATCGTGTTGACACCTGTCAGCCCATCCCATCAAAACCACCCTAGCTCTTCAGACAGCTGCTGACAAGCAGCCTGCCCCGGCTCTCGGCGGCATTGCACCAAATCAAGGGCAACGCCACCGAGATCGGCAGAAATGCACTCGCTGGACACAGAGGAGGGTCAGGTCTCCCCTCAGCCACTTCTCTTGGCCAACTCAGAGCAGGGGTTGTGGGCAGCCCTCGTATCTCCCAAGCACCACGTGTGTGGCTTGCTGGCAGAAGCTAGAAATGGTGTTGAAACACCGCTGTGGGGGAGAAAAGGAGTTGCCTGTGGTGGGACTTGAAGTAGTTTTCCTTGTTCATTCAGATCTGCTTTTGGAGGTCTAATTTGGATCCCCTCTCTAGACCGCCAGTAAGGCTGGCTCAGGTGCAGAAGTGGCCTAGGAAGGAGCCAACCTCTCCCAGTGGAACTGGCAGATCCTTGATCCTAACTTGGATGGATGGGCATCTTCACCTGCAAGCCACGCTGGGTCAGAACAGCACTGGAAGGACAACTGCAGATGAATGACCTGGGTCCAGAATGGGCTGAGTTCAGTTAATAAGGCAAGATCCAAGGCATGGGAATGATTGAATTTCAAGCTTAGTTAACCAAAAATGTACTTCTTACTAGGAAAGCTTACACCATTATTTCTGTCTGACGTGCCTGATCAAGAGGGTCTGAGGTGAGCAGACCCCTTCTTTGGAAGATTTCCAACCAGACAGGATTTAGGGTGGGAGAATAAGACACAGGGACGCCTGTAGCGTGAGTTCTTGGGAATGCACCTGATGATCCATGTGCTCTTTCCATCTCTGCTTTCTCCAATTCCATGACCCAACAGGACTGGCTTCTCAGTTGACTTCCCTGAATGCTTTCCAAAGGGAGAGTGGAACATTCAGGGGATGGAGAAAAGCACTCCCCAAAAGCTTAGCGTGGAGTCTTGAATGGGTTGTGCTAGTCCTCCTTGAGAAACCCAATTTGACATCAGCCTGTGTCTCTCTGCTGGGCTGCATGGAGACAGGGGAAAGGTGACATGCTACATTGCTTTGTCCTGCTCTGCCCAACACCACTGCAGTCCTGCAGCGCTTTTGATGTTAAAGTCTTGAAGCACTTCACCAACATTGACTAAATAATCCTCACATCATCCTTGTGAGGTAGGCTTTACAGCTCCCATTTTACAGATGGGGAAACTGAGGCACAGAGCAGTTACATGACTTGCCCAAAGTCACACAAACAACCACACTGAAACTGAAGGCTATTTTGGGGCAGGTCCTTGTCTCTCTGTTTTGGTAAAGTGCTTAGCACAAGGGGATCCTAAGCCTGGCTGCAGTCCTAGTGTGCCTACTGCAAGGCAAATGGACAAAATTCAGCGGTTAGGGCTTATTGCATTCAAAAACATTAGAAAAACCCACGTGTCCTGCTTTAATAGCTTCTTTTTACCATTTTGTAGTGAATGGGGAATTTGTTCTCCTTGAACAAAGTTTATCTGAGGAATCAAGTGCAAGAGTATTTTCTGGGTGTTGAATGTGAACAAGTTCCAGCAGTGATTAGTCAAATTTCAATGTTTATGGGAAAAGTGGCACTTCTGAAATAAAAGTATTTAAATTGTGCTATTCTCCATGGCTGTGCCAGTTTTCCAGTACTATTAAAATTCACTAATCAAAAATGCTCCTAGGATGAAGGCTAATTTGAGAAGATACTGTGAACTTTCAGAATTCCTTTCAATTGGAAGGTGCTCAAGAGTTTTGCAAAAAAGTACGGAACTAGTCTGTCTCCCCAGCACTTTCATAGTGTAGACAAGGATCTTTAAACCCATGTTGCAACACCTGGGGCAAGTACGGCAGGGCTGGATGTGGGATCGGTGATGGAAGCCAGGCAACAGCCTGGCCATTCCCATATCACATGCCCTGCAGCACAGGCCAACGGTACGAGGGGACGTATTACACCTGCCAGAAGACACAACCCTAAAATCCTCTTGGCTTTCCCAACCAACAGCCCATGGCAGAGATGGAGAGAGAACATATATCTCTTCAGGCACTATCATTTTACCTTTTGCATACAACAGTGCATCCAAAAATATACACACCAAAGGGATGCTATTTCCTTGTAATCAAAAAGTCATTCAAAGCCTCCAAAATAAATAGCCTTTCTGCAAAAATCCTGGGTTTAGGGGAACAGCTCCATGGTGGGGCATGCTATGTCAGGTTCTGGAGCACATCACTGTAAGTCTGTGATTTGGAACACACAGGAGACCACGCAAGGGCCTCACCCCACCTATTCTCTCATACTGGTTTCATACTGTGGGTAACCATATCGGCTTTAGTGGAATGGTCTGAACTTGGCCTGATGACATGAATGGACGTCTCCGGACCTGGATGTGAAATAGTCCTTCCCTGAGTAATTTAAACACTTTTGAAGCTACTTCCCATTCCTCATTGGAACAAAAGGCTGGAATGGTAAAATAGTTTGCAGAGTGGAAACGTTAGCCAAAACCATTATTTTTTTCTGATAGGAACATGTTTTCCACCAAAAAAAGGTTTTAGATCCATTTTGGGGCACATCTTGCAGCTAATGGCAAACTTTGATGTTCAGTGTAAAATCTGCCTCTCACTCTCCCTACATAGAGAAGATGGGGGCCAAGGGAGTTGGCTGTGATACCTATTTAGACACTTTTTTAGAAAACACGCATCACAGCTTTCCTCCAAATCACTGCAGTTACATCCAATTTAAGGCTTTTTTAATTGCTCGAGTAGTACTAGGAGGTCTGTGGATAAGTGCAAACCAGTCCACTTCCCCTACTGCTTATCTGTTGTAAATTTGTTGACTGATACCCAGGCTTCAGTAATTGTTGAAAAAAACAGGTTATATGGGAATGGTGTGAAACTAGTAATTTGAGGGGGTGACCTGGGGAGCACTCGGTGTATAGTTTCTCTTGCAGCAGTGTCAGCTCAGAGCAAGTCCACTGAAGTCGAGTGGCTTCAACTCCAGGCTACTGGAATTTCTGCGGGTCCCTGGGTGTACTCGTATGCCCTCAGAAACTAAAATAAAATCTTGAAGCGAACAGATTGCAGGTGTAATCATCTGGCATTTGTCCTGGATTTTCTCTACTTGGGAAAGAACAGTATTTGCTTTTAAGGTGGAGGAAAGGGGAGGGAAGACGGGGGTGGCATGCGGGTGGTGTTCAGCTGGGTCTGAGGGAAGGAGGCTCCGGCACTGGCAGCGTGTTTTATTGGTAAATACTGCTAGAAAGGAAAATATGAGCTGCTTGTCCTTGTGACTGATGAAGGGGAATGACATCTGGAGAGAAAACAATAATCATTGCCTTTGAGTGGCGTTTGGCATTTGAATTCTAAAGGCTTGAAATCACATCGGGAGGGTTTAATCCCTGCAAAGGAGGGCCCAGTTTGCTGCCTGTATTAACAGGGTTGTTCTCATTGCAATGGCAATACTGGTGGAAGGGGAAACCATCTCCTCCTCAGCTAAAGCCAGAGACTACAAAGCCCCCGAGTAGGTCAGGGGTATGCTACACTCAGATGGCTCCACTTGGAAAGAAACTCTTGGTTTTGTCCAAGTTTTGCCTGGGTTTTGACAAAATCTACAAGCTCAAACAGGAAATCTATCTTATCACAGGTTAAGAAAAAAACCCAACAGAGCCCCATTTGGGCTCCCCTGGCACCAGCAGAAATGACTATTTTTAGCACAGGGAGTGTAAGGAGGCACCTGGACTTCAATGGAGCTTTACTGATTTATGCTGACACTGCATTTGGCCCCCATGTTTGGTCTGATTTTGGCTTCTGAATTTCTTAAGAAGTGGAAGATCAGGTGGTACAGCACTTCCTCAGAAGGACCTTAAGCTTCTGGTGGCCTTTTGTCCCTGTTTTTACTTCAAAAAAAAAAAAAAAAAAGGAGTATTTATTTCAACCCTGCTTGCAAATCCCAAATTGCTAGCACCTCGCACCAGAAACTACCCTCCTCATCTCAAAAAGCCCTTTGGAATTCACAATGTGTTCATATATATTAAAACATATATATTGTTGCAGTAACATGGCATGTATGCTTTTCTCTGTTTCCACAGGACTGTGTATATAGACACAGACATACATGTTGATTAGTCCCTTTAATCCTGAAAATTCATAGCCACCCACTTCACTTGCTATAGTAGGAGGAGTTCTCTCTCTCCTCCCTCTTTTTTACCTTTGCAGTTAAAACAGCCATTGTTGCTGAAGTGGGTCAAAGCAAAACAACTGGGTGCAAGCACAGCCAGGTGTATTTACCGTTGAACAATACCTTTTCAGGAAAATTAAAGGGTGATTTATTGATAAGCTGAACTTCTTGTCTTTTTTTTTTTTAAAATATATATATATATAATGCCCTCAATACCTTATAGGCTATATCCTATTTACTTCCATGAGGTGAGCGACAACTAGCTTTGAAAGCAGTCTACATTTACATCTTTTTTTTGCTATACTAGATACACATGAGACTTTAATTGCTTTCAAAACCACACTTGCCCTCTCTCACCCCTCTCAGTCCATCCCCATTCAAGACACAGATGTGTGGTGCTTCTTAGGACAAAGAGGGAAAATCTATATGTTGACCAGCATTTGGTTGGGTGGAACAAAGCAGTTAGCATAGCACCAAAGGAGTTACATTGCTGTTTGTTTTTTTTTTTTCCAGCTTCAATCTTTTTTGGAACAGAAGCAGTAAAAAGAACCCAGAAGCACTGAGCTGAGTGCTTAAAACAGGGCAAATAAACGGCTGAGGAGAAGAATGGGGAAGGAGCAGGCCCAAAGCCGATGTAGATGAGCACTGGCCCATCTGCACGAGTAGGGCTTCTGAATTTGCTCTGCCCCAGTGGGAAGATATGCAGCTGCCTGTTAAGTCACATGGAAGAGCCTGGCCCATGTAGCCAGAAGATTTTGAACTACCTCCCCATGGTGGATACAGAAGAGGGACAGGGAAGGTACGTGGCCGACCAAGAAAGAGCTGGAGGAGGAGGATTTCCTAGCATCGTTCGCTTCATGCAAGGCAAGTCTTGGGTTAGAGAAGACAACTGCCACCTGAAACACCACCCGGTTTTCCAGAACAGGCCAGGTTTCACACTCCTTACTCGGGAGAAAACGAGACCCAACAACAAAAGCCAGGAGTTTTGCCTGAGAAAGGAGCGCGTGAGTAGACTTCAAAAAGCTTTTGTAAAAGGGAGGAGGGAGTCTTGCCTCGCATTGCATTTCCAAAAGAGACATTATATAATGGCCAGGACACTTAGACGATAACACTTGGCTCAAAAACACACACACACACACCAAGCTGTCTATCACATGCTTTTTTTCCTTTCTGAATTATCTGACCAGCGGCAATATTTGGAGCAATGAACAGGATCCCTTCCCTCATTCTAAAAAAAGTTATCCTGGGTTTCACCCAAGTGTCTTGGGGTTCAACCAGGGATGAACCCGCCTCGATGGACACATAATCGACAGTCAAAACTCCCACGGACGGCAAGGGAAGTTTTGCCTGCTGGAGGACGATGAAGGCAGGCCTGGTCTAGTCTCTCTGGATGTGGCACAGATTTTTCTCCAGGAAATCAGGTACTTTGAGAAGAGTTGCGCGTGAGCAGCGTTGAGTCTAGCTTATCTGTTTACAAACCACCTTTGCCCTTCGCATAAGAAACAGTTAAAAAAAAGCTACTGTACAACCAAGGAAACTGCAATTATTGTGCTGTCTTAGGCAGTCAAGAAACTTAAAAGGCAAAACCAAAAAGAACAAAGATTTTTCACATGTTTATCAGTTGAGATTGTAGTTTTCCCATGCCTACAAGAGTCCTCAGCAAACAGTATACCAGCCTCCCAAATAAGGTCCAGGCTATTCCAAAACAGCGTGAGCAAATTTTTCACTGTATTCAGATGGAAGCCGATGACTGAAAGGTTAGTGCACATTAACCGTGGCAGATGAGAGCAACTTTTAAAGAAATTCAAGTATTCATTGGTAATCTGTTGGGTTCAGAAATACTTTTGTGATATTTAGTTTCAAGTTTCCAGAAACAGAAAGGAAAAGGGAAAGGTCACCTGTTGTGTAAGAAAATAATATTGCAAACAGTGCTATTACATTTGACCAGGAAAGCAAGGCTATTCAGTTGGCACACAACAATTTTCTCCATTCCTTGCTTTTGGGGAGAGAAAAGACTTAAGATCACTTTCTTGACACATGCATGCACCAGCAGGTTTTCTTTCTACGTGTTGTAACAAACCCCTTTACTGCTCATTCCCGATAACAGCACAAACCCAGAAAGAATGAAATTTTTACGGCGCACTTCCAGCACCTCTCACACGCATTTACTTAAGCCTCACAACACCCCTGTGAGGTAGGTAAATATTATTATACCCATGTACAGATGGGTAAACTGTAGGCACAGAAAGGTTAAATCACTTGCCCAAGGTTACACAGCAACTTCGTGGCAGAGCTGGGGTCAAAACCCAGGAGTACTGTCACCCAGAAATCTGCAATGAGTTTTAGACCGTGGCCACTTCCTACGCTCACTGTAAAAGGCCATCTGACAAACACAGCATTACACAAATCCAAATAACTCTGCGTATTACCAAGTGCCTGGTTTTCAAACAGTCGCCTTGCTGCATGTGTCCCAAAGGGGAGAGGGGGGAGGAAGTAAACTTTCTGCTCCCAAATAATTTTTGTCTGCTTACAATGCTTTGTTTCGTTGTGTTTGGTTTGTTTTTTAGTTTTTTTAATATACAACAGGAAATGATAGTCCACATTCTTTTAGCAACAACATCACTTTCCAATCGGGTTGTGTTTATGTCTGAATATACGTTAAGGTCCAGATGGTTTATGCAGATTTATTTTAATTGTCACCAATTGCCTCCCTCCTCATCAGTGAAGAGCCAATGGAACATATGCAGCTATCTATCATCTCATTTTCTCATTTTTCTCATTATCCTACTGTCTGAGCTTCAAGTAAGGAACAAGGGTTGATCATCAGCAATATCTAGCACAGCAGGAAGGCTCCTACCTTTCTTCACATCACACCTCAACAGAAAAGAGTCTCCACACCGTTATTCCCAAGTTCAAACACAACAGAACAATGAAGCGATTCTGAACGTGCTCATGGAGAAGTAAGTGGATTGCAACAATCTCTAACAGTACCCAAAGGTCTGGAAATGCGTTCTGCACACAGTGAAAGGTTTGCCCACGTCTATTTGGGATAGCCTCAAATCTTCTTGTTCAAACCAGGCTGAGATTCTCTGCACCAGAATACACCTGAGCTCGAAGGAAAAATAAAAACAGCATCATAACCCTGGGAAACTACCATCCCCAAAGCCCCAGGGCTTTAGACAACTGCCAAAATAACAACATGCAAGCTTCAGCAAGCAAAGGGTACACAACAGAGTTCACATCATCCCTACCATCTAACATCAACTACCTCAGCTTCTATGGGGATTGGCATAGACCTTATTTTGTTGTGGTTATTCGGGTTTTTGTTTTCTGGGTTTTTTTGCATGACCACATTCGATCGGAACATAATCCAGAGAAAAAGCTAACCCAGTAAAAGAAGAAAATACCCTAGAAAAACCTGTCTCCACAATTTTCCGCTGACTCCGGCAGCTTCCAAATTGCCTCTTGCCCAAGCTGCCCAGCAAGCAGGCACTAAAAGGTTTTGCAAATGCACAGTAGTAAGTTTTCCTTTTCAAAGCACCTCTGAGCTTCAATGAAATCATGCTGGATGAACCTCAGACCACATTTTCTTCAGGAGGTTTAGCCATGCTGGAGGTATGTGGGTGACAGGTGTGTCATGCATTTCTGTGGAGGGATGAGGAGTAGGGATAAATTGTGAAGTGAATCTCATGTGTACAGAAATATATCTGAAGAGCACAAGATGACTGCTCTCTGAAAGTCAATAGCAATGCTCCCCTCGTGAGCAGCATCAGCCAGGTTTTAGCAGACCACTGACTAAAGCTTGCAAGTAATTTTGTCCTGTTTCATCTAGTCAGCTTTAAATAAAAATACATGCAAATGACTACTGGCTTTTGGCAGGTGTGGAGAAGGATAGGATGAAGCAGACAATTAGCTTCAATCCCAAACACTGAAAATATATATATTTACACTTGAAATTGGTGGTTTGCTTGCACTTTCCACTGGTAATTATACAACATTGGCTCCTCTTCTATGGTTCAGGTTGGATATGCTGCAGATGAAAAATGCCTTGTGTGGGTGGCAAAGCATAGCAAGGGCATGTAATTCCTGTATTTCCATTGTCAATTCGATCTGGTCTGAATCATTCCTGACTCCAAATTAGCTACCTACAGATGTATAACGCTATCACGCTAAGTATGCCAGCCATCTGACATGGTTGAAGGGATGGTTGGATGGGTTGACATCAGCACGATAAAAGTGACGCTGATTGCAAAATAACCTCAGCAAAAAGAACAAAGTGAACTGAAAAATACCTCGTCCATTGAATCAGGCAGAAAATAGAAAAACACCAGATTGGAACTGATGTATTCCTCCAAGTCCTGAATCCTGGTCTGTGGCATATAGTTGCACCTTTATTAGTAAATTAAGCCCTGCCAGGACCCATTCTGGCCACGAAGCCAGCTGACAAGTGCTGGCCACGTCCACACTACTAAACTCTTGCACCCCCAATACAGAGCGGCTGCATCCAAACTACCGATCGGGGATGGTCTCTGGCCAGTGTCAACGCCTGTGTAAGCTGTGTGCGAGCCCGCGGCTCGTTGGAGTGGGTCAAAACCATGCCAGGAAAGGTTTGAACAACGTGACAGTGAGGATGGTGGGGTCCTCATGTCCCGGCTTTGCCCTGGCACAGCGTAGTTGGCTGGTTTAGATGATCCCAGGGTGAATCCAGCAGCACAAACGTGCCAGAGGAGTTTCCCACTGATCTTGTGATGTGAATAAATATGGACTCAAACTTCTCCACAGCAGTTTGAAAAACCGCTCAGGCAGTATCTTCTGGCAAGAAGGTGGGACGTGGTATAACTAAGCTACCAGGGAGAAGCTGAGTAGTTAAAAACCAAGTGAAACCAAAACAAGCCACTGACCATCCTGCCAAAGTGCACACCAAAAATCAAAAAGACCCTGAGGGAAAAAACAAAATCAAACCCAAAACGGGAGGCAGGGACTAGACTCTTAGCACTGGGCTTAGTACCAATAAAGAGCTGGGGGTAATTTTCCTCCCCGAGCTTTTGGCTTGGCAAAGGCGCTGTTTGGCAACAAGATTGCAGATAATCCCAAGAAGAAATGGTCACCACACCAAACTGTCTGCCATGACCTTGTTGGGTGTAGTGGTAGAGCGTGTGTTTTACATTAAGGCTGTAATGAAGTCCTTCAAAGAGAAATAGTTCTTCAGGGTTGACATAGGCTCTCACTGGAAATCTTTTGCTAAATCAAGATGTCAGGGGATATCATTGAAAGAAAGGACTAATAGCAGAGGCAGAAAGTTTATGCAACTCAGCGTAATGAAACAGTCTTAACACACAGCGGGGGCACCTGCCTTCATTGTTATCCATACTACGAGCCATGAAGAAGGAGGCCTTTGGAGCAGGATTGTGTCAAGCCCTTAGTCAAGCTGGTTTGGTTGTGAGAAATTAGCACTGCATTGAGAGGTAAGGTCACTTCTAGAGTGTTTTGTCCCTCCAGTCCCGTAACGGGATGGAGAGGACGGCTGTTGGTGTTGTGTTCTGGAGCAAGGGTCCTGTTCCTGAGGGAAGGCAGGCTGCAGATGTTCATGAGAGGCAACACTGAAGGGTCTCCTCCTCGACTCCTGATGAGTGTGCCTCGGCTCGTTGACTCGTTTCACTGTCCTGGTGCAAAGCGGCAGGTCCAGCTGTTCGGTGGGACCAGGGAGTGGGATCACATCTCCAAACCAGACCCCAAGGTCGACAAGTTCAGCCAGGGGACCTTCTCATGGTGCTTTTGAAAATGAGGATGCTACCTCCTGGAGGAAAGGTCCGGAGGAACAGCAGGGTGGTTTGTCATCCCTTCCTTTCTCATGCTTATGCCAATGAAATGCAGATGTGTAGAGGAGAGGTCTTCACGGAAGGACAAAGGAGAGTCTTTACACAGGGTATGAGTCTCAGGGAACTGGATCGGAGTCAATCTGTACTAGTATTAAAGGAAGTCAAAAGAAAGTCCTGGGAGGAGGAATGCAGGCCTGTTGCTGGAGGATGGGCACCTCTCTGTTTTTATGACTCAGTTGCTGGGGACAGCAAGTTCACTTCACAAATTACCTCTTTTTATGGAGACAGCATATTGTTTAGGGGAGAAACAGGGTGAAATGTTAGTAGGACACTTGAGAAGGGACTGGTATGGGACACAGCCAATGGAGAAGGGAAACAAAAGCTTTTCACAAATATACGTGTGTGTATATATATATATATATATTTATGTGCACAGTAAACAAGGGACTGGGAATTTAGAAAGGGGATGACAAGACAAAATCCCTCCTTTTGCATGAAAATGTGACCCATCGCATTGGTTGTAATCACAGCCCAGAAACATTTGCCTGAAATGGAGTTTGACTGGGAATTACAGTACCATTGACAATTTGGCTTCTTATAAACTTTGCCGTGTGTCTATAGTTTGGTGTGAATGAGTCCTGCCCTCCTTGAAAGGGACAGACACCAGTTAAAAGTTTTCTTTACAAAACAAAATGAAACAACTGAAGAGACCCCAACATTTTCTCAGAACACTGCAAAGGATGACTGATTGAAAAAAATGTTTTTCTTCAGGTATATTCAGGCGAAGAAAGCATTCAGCTTCTTTAAACTGTTATATAAAATTGGTACTAGTTTCTTTAAATACTATTATAATTAAAAAAAACCCAACTGATTCCTCAAATTAAAAAAAAAATAATAATCATAATTAAAAAATATCCCCCCCCATGCTGATCTTCTCTTCAGAATAGGTCAGCATGGGAGTTTTGCACCCTAGACAGTTACAGTATTTCTGGAATAAAAAATTGCAATTACACACAGAAAATACTACAGCATTCACTTAAAAATATCTCATTTTGTTGTTGTTGTTTTTCCCCTCCCAAGCAGAGGGATGGTGGGATTGAAAAGATGCCCTGAAACCGGAATATTCCTTTAAAGGAGCAATACTCTCGAAACGGAAAAAGGTGTTGGATAGACGCAAACCCGTGATTTAACTCGAAACAAGAGATGCCAGCACAGAAACAAAATTCGAGAGATATGAATGTTCAGACACCGAGCGGGTTATTTGGAAATGTCAAGACAACCACACAGCCCTCGGCAGGTGACCGTCTAGGCTTTGCCATCATCGGAGGTGGCAGCATCTCCTTGCGGTGAGAAGGCTAAGCTAAACCACGATGCTCTCGCTACGCTCTTGAATTTCCTCTGGTGGTGTTTCTCGCCAGGTACTTACAGTAGAGGGTGACACGAGACAGTTTTTATCAGCAGTTCCCCACATGTACCGAGTTGAAGAATTCTCAGCTAAATCACAACAACAACATCAACAAAAATACAAAGCACCAAATCATCTCGAGACGTGAGTCAGTTTACAGGTTATTACCATTTGAAGAAGTTTGTTGGTTGTTTTGTTGTTGTTTGTTTTTTTTTTTATCCCGATTTTCGTGTTTTGTTTTCCTTAAAAACAAAACGAAACAAAACAAAAATCAAAACCCAAAAACCCCAAAATGGAACGAAGGATGCTTTACAATCACTTTAAGGCTCGCACTGAATGAGACATGACAGGTCTTACACAAGATTACAAATAATACATGTATGCCTTTCACAGCCTTAAAATGATACAGTAGGTCAAATTATTTTGCCAGTCACTGATCAAGTATTGTGCCTTTAAATTGACTCGCTTTTTGCTACTATGCTGAGTTTTATTATTACTGAAATAGTTATTAGATATGTGTAATTGTACTTTAGTATAATGTTTTTGGTATATAATTTCAATGTTTGCAGATTTCTTGTTTTGCAGAAATCAAGGTGGCAGGCCTTATTCTGGGCTCGGACGGTTGTTATTTACTCCACTGAAGACAGTGGAGCTTTAGCGTGTGCAATTGTTCGAAACAAGATCAGATACTGTATTACCATATTAATCTGGTGCAAACCGACCATTACGCACGGCCCATTTACACGAGGAAAACGGTTACATGATGGGATCGCATTTATAACACGATTTGGTCAAGGCTCGCAGGCTTGGCCAAATGGTGCTATAAATGCATTGCCAAATTGAGTTACAGACCTGATTTTGTCTTTCAGCTGTTGGAAAAATCAAACTCCATTGGGGGCGTCTTGGCTTTGCTTTCTTATCTTTAGACTTTTGCTTTTTTTC
This sequence comes from Elanus axillaris, assembly GCA_026212715.1. NCBI lineage: Eukaryota > Metazoa > Chordata > Aves > Accipitriformes > Accipitridae > Elanus > Elanus axillaris. Next base: position 26,872,045 of record JANZLQ010000017.1, on the reverse strand, counting down.
TGCTAAATCCAATAAAAGCAACGAGATTTTTTTCATACATTTCTCTCTTTTAGTTGTTGTTGTTCATTTTTTTCTTTTCTTTCTTTTTTTTTTATTTTTTTATTTTTAATTTTAAGGTTTGTATTTCAGTTGATTGTTTTTTTCCTGGCATATAATCATCAAAGAGTTTTGCATGAGAAAGGTGACAGTACTTAATGAAACTCAGCACCTAAGGGCATAAGGCAGTTGTAGGTTTGTTTGTTTGTTTTTTTTTTTTTATTTTTCAATCAGCACCAATCCCATAAATAATGTTCTACACTTGGTGTACGGTATAAAACTGATGTGGAGATGCCTCCTTCTCCACCTGTGAATCCTAGGTGTGGAAGTTGAAATACTGTTTCTTGTGTGTAAAAAACAAAAGAAAAGTTTTTCTTTTTGTTTTTACTTACAAAACATAGAGAATATCTTTTTTTTTTTTTTATACATACAGCAACCAGAAAGAAAGCTTATCTGAAGGTTTGTGTTTGTTTCATGATCTGTGTTTACCGTAAACAAAAATAAGGTCCCCTCTTTTACTTTTGCTTTAAGGAGCTTTAAAGTGAAGATTCATATTGTAGCAACTCATATAAGAGAGGTCCATCTCTATACCTAATACCTACAGCTGTGGGGGTGACATATTGGAGGATGTTGATAGTTCTTCTTAACCTCCTGTCTACAAAATGAGCATCCCATGCAGGATATCTTTTTCTTGGGATGTCAATCTTAATGAGAGGCCCCTCAGGGGGATAGGGTCGCCCAGATGGAGTAGATGGTACCATTGCTCTCACCTGGAAAACGGGCAAGCAAGTGTCAGCTGTGAGTTCCTCCTGTTGCTCCGTGACCGCTCTGGTGGGCGTAGCCTGGGCCCCCCGGTACCCAGGGGTTTGGGGTGCCATGGGCTCAACATCGGGGGGCAAAGGAATGCCCCAGAGCAGCTCGGCGCAACAGGAGCTGGCAAAGATCTTAGCTCTTGGCCCCATGGGATGCAGCACACCATAATATAACAGCATCAAAGCTATCCCAGCAGCAAAGCTAAGAAAGACACAACACAGTGCTGGCACGGCATATGAGTCAGTAGTGTCAGGATCTCTGTAAAAATACCAAAGGAGTGTCAAGGCAGCGTTCTCCGTCAGGACTACCGTGTAATACGCAAACATTCTGTATCGAGTCCGCCCTTCCTTGACATTAAACCAGCAGAAAATGTACACAATCCCTACCACCATGTTGAAGAGGATCTCCTCCCACTTAGACATGCAGAAATCTGTCCCACCATGGATGATCCAGAAAGCCATGGCACACCAATGGACCACTACAAAGATCCCAAAGTAGAGCTGGAAGATGGAAGCAAAGAGAGCAAAAGAAATAACTCGGGATGAGATGGTGAAGAGGCGCCAGAAGAGATGGATGAGGGCCCCTCTGTAGCTCATACTCTTCTTGTCGTCCCTAGAGTCCCGAAGAAGCTTGTGATAGGAGGCTAGCACCCAAGCCAGGGACATCAGGGAGGCCACAGAGGACACACCTGCCGGAAGACACACAGATCCACTGAGTTAGACAGGAGGTTTGGTTGAAAACATCATCTGCTCACTAAATTATTGCATCTGGGGCAGGCTCAGTAGCCCAAAGCTTCAACGCACATCAGGTTGTCCTTACAGTCTGGAGGAGACAAATACAGAAATATCAGTGTAGGAATTGGAAAAGATGCTGTATTCAGGAGCTCTCTGACCCAGCACATCAAGCTTATCTTCATGAGCCGTTGGCTCTGCCACCCCACCCCAGCTCTTCTCTTCTTACAGGGAACAGCCTCTGTCCTCATCCTGATTAGATCCACATTTCAGAATTTGAAAATCCAGGTCCCATCTAAATGCTGCGGTCCAAGTATGAAGGTTGCTTTCTGTAGGAAGGGGTCTATCTTGGAGTATACTACCGCAAGAGCAGGACATCTGTATTCTTTGTTACTGCGTGGATCTTTTTTATTCTAAAATACTTTCATACAAGCAACACTCACATTGACTTGTACTTGATTCTGCCTTAGTCAGGAATCCCTGTTTGCATTCACCTTTGGGAAAAATAGGCAGTTGGTCAGTTTTTTTGTCACCCTGTGGTCCCGTGCAGATGAATATATAAATACAGGGAGCATCAAGACTCGTCAATACCCTCCAAATAGTCCCAAAACAAAGAATCTGATCCCTCCAGTAACTCCCCTGCCCTGTGTCCAGGATGGACTGAAGACTTATATTGGAGGTCATGATCTGCAGCCTTGTGTCCTGGATGAACCACATATCCAAGTCACAGTCATGTCTCCAGCCCTGTCTCATTCTGCTTCTGGTGGGAGCCCCTGAAGAGACCTTGGATCTGATCCATCCCCTCGCCTCGTCTGGGACGCTGAGGGAGCCATTACCGGCACGCAGCTCTGCCCAGTGAACTCAGCCCCTGCGGTACCGCTCCCATCAGCGAGGGCATTGCCTGCGCTGGGGTCGCCCTCGGTTCCCAACTCATCCCCCTGCGCCCTGGCATGGGGCACACACCCCATGGTATTCCAGAGGGGCCTGATCTTATTCCCCATCCCAACCAACACTTAAACTATTTATTTATTCCAAAGGATAAAATAGCACCCCATCACACTTCAGGAACTTAAAAAAATATAATACCATTGATTATCACAAGGGTAAATTGAACAACTTATTGAGCAAAGCATCATGATAAAAATCAATTGACAGATTCCTGGGAAATGAAAAGGCCACTGGCATCTTATTCCTTTAGTCCCACTGCTGCTCACTGGACAACTGCTCTGCAGGTGAGGGAACAGATGATGGACTAAGATCCATGTTTGGGAAGCTCAATAACTTGGCAGCTATAGTTCTAGTGGGCCTTGGCCAAAGATTTGTCTGGGAGCATCACCTATAAAATCTAAAGGAAAAATGCTAATGGTTTCAAGCAAAACAAACAATAACAAATGCCTCTCCATCTCTGATGTGTAACATACTGGAAGATAGGTCCAGCTCTGGTTTTTTTTGCTTTTACTATTCTAAGAAAACCCAAGGAGCATCTTGCTGCAGCTGCTCAGGGTTTAAGAGCTAAAATGTCCAAACCCCCTAAATTTCTCCTTCTCCTGTTTTCTTCTCACTTTTCCCTCTACCCACAAGGACCTGGCTCCCATGGGGATGGAAAGAAGATCCACTGGCTCTTCAGACCTCACTCTAGAGACTTTATCTTCTTTTTGAAGAGCCCACCCCACAGTGCAGTAGGGTTAGATTTCAATTTCTCCCCTTCCAGCCTAGCTATGTCTGGAAGAGAGGTGATGGAGAAGGTGGCCAGGAATGGCAGAGCTCCATCTCTGCCCCTCATTGAAATTATCCCAGCCTGCATGTCCACCAAAACCACACCTTTCCATCAGCTCTCAAGTCTCTCAATACCTTGCCTTTGGGCTTACACATGCGCTAGACTGAATTTTAAAAAACAACAAACCACAAACCAGTAAGATTAGTGGTCTTATCACAGAGGGAAGCTTTTGGCCACCATCTTTAAGAAAACTACAATTTTCCCCGAGTTCTAAGTCCTCAGTTAGAAACACGTGCATATAGGACTTGGGGACTTTAATGGATGGGAACTTCTGGAAGTGAATAGCCTCAGCCCCAAACAGGTGTAGATTAGATTTATTTTTAACCTACCAGATGTGTTACATTCTTGGTAGACGTAATTAACAGTTTTGGAAAGCTGAGCAATGCCGCACAATTCTTAAGGTAAGTGATGCTATGTGTGTAAGCACTGTTTGTTGCACTACCTTCGAGCTATTTGGTTTAAAAACTTTCTATGATTAGCAGAAAAAAAATCATCATGTATTTTCTTATTTTAGTGCTGTTATACTAGAAACTCGTTCGGCATTAGATGTACCTGTATACTGAAACTCAAGCAGCGCCAACCCACAAGAGACAGATGTGTCACACTGGCTTAAAAATGTTTCTGTTGGGTTCATTTATTCTGGAATAGAGAGAGGAATAAAATACACCAGAAACAAAACCCCAGTATACACATAGAGGCTTTTCCCACTGTAACGTTTTCAGTGCAGAAACCTACACTAATCACAGCCTTTGCTGTAAACTGCACAGAGCTGGCTGAGAGTACGTGTGTTGAGTCACTCACATTGCACGGTACCATGCCGGCTGATAGTCATCTGAACATCTCCTCGAGTCAACAGAGAGAGGCAGACACCCCCAGAAAGTGATTCAACCTGTCCTAAGATCCATGTGTGGGACAGGGAGGGGCTGACTCATGCTCCCAAAGCGTCTGACTCCATCCCTTCATAGGGGAGTGCGGGAACTTGCAAACACCAGCAGTCAGGTGGGATGAGTCCTACCCTTACAAAACAGTTTGTTGCCTCCTCATTTGCACTAAGACCCAGGGGGAATGAAGTATCCTTAAACATTTTGACATATCCCTGCCATTGTTTAAAAATTCACAACTCTGTGGCGAATGCAAGTTTTGGCATCTTAGTGATGAGCAGGATCTGGACCTGGGTGTCAGGGGGGTGTGATGAGTAGGTGGATGGCAACAGGAACCATGCAGCGATATAGAGACTTCACCAGTCCTCCTTGCTGTGTTGCGCCAGAAATGATTCCCTGGCTATTTCATACAGACTTAAATGACAAAGCACGCCTTGGCTTTTGTCATCTTGACTGCGAATTTCTCATTCCCGTCTTTCCCTGTTACTTCTAGCATGTGACATCATCATACAATGTACAATTCTCACAGACTGTGGGATAAACTGGTCCTTTCTCTTCCACTTCTCCAGGCCTTATTTCTAAGCAACTACAGAGATCTCTCCAATTATAACTAGAATAAAAAGTCCTGGGAAGTTGGATCACATGGGAAGTATTTTTTAATTTTGATTTTGACTTTTTGCACATGCTGACTGACGCACCTTCATCTAGCATGAGTGGGTTTCAACTCCTTTCCAAGGTTTGTTTATCAAAGGGTTGGGGTTGGCTTAAAACTGAAGTAACTTCAAAAAAACCCACTCCCACTCCTGTCACTCTGTGCTTAGTCTTAGGAGTGGAAAATACCTGCCATGTACTGCCACATCTCTGTGGACATTCTCAAGCCAGGACATCAGCTACCACGGGGCTGGAAGCCCTGTGGCTGCATCTGTGGGATCTGTATCCCACCTGCCCATAACAAGTCAGACTGGCATAGACTGGGGTCATCTTCAAACTCTCCGCACCAGGCTGTACATCAGCCCTTAAACTCCGCCTGTCACCTGCTAGGAAGGAACGAGTGACTCACAGACCGTAGTCAGCAGCATTGAGGAGTCAAGCCCATGTGTCTTGAATGACACATCACAAGAATTAGTTCCCGAGATCCCTTTAGTAATGTGCCCTGAAGTCCTTACGGTGAGACATTCCTAACCCACATTCAGCACAATGAGGTAGAGCTCTGTAATGTCCCTCTTTGACAGACGAAGCACTAGGATTTGAAGGATTTACCCAAGGTCTCATATAAAATCCATGCTAACACAGGGAATAGATCTCCTTCACATCAATGTGCACCTTGCCAAGGCATTTCAGGCAGGATTCAGCTCCTACTTTAGAGACTCGCCTCAGGGTGTCCATGGGTAAGCGGTGTCTCTTACTTTACTCAATGGAGAATTAAGGCTTAGTGCAACCATCACAGATGGGAATCCAGCAACATCTGAGAAGCTCTAGGATATTCCAGACCCCCATGTGGAGCTGGCAGATGTGACAAACTTGCATACAGAAGACAGGAACGTTTTTGAGCTGGGCACTGGAGTGAGGCAGGGTATTCAGGACATCTCAAATGACACCAGGCAAAAGCCAAACAAATTGTTTCCTTAGTCATTACGGCCAGTGGAGCCAGAGCTGTACGAAGGTCATTGCTTCGTCCCTGTATTGCCTCTTTCTCCACTGAACTCAAGGGGAGATTGGACATCCCCATCACGCGGAGACACCTCCATCAGAGACACCTTTGTCTAGGTGTCTGAATCTGGAGCTGAACTCACCCATCAGCTTCAGCTGCCTTGATGATCACTTCTTGCCTTAGTAATTCTGCCATTCTCGGGGGGTGAGTTAATGAACAGTCCTCAGGGGTAATGGAGACTAAGCAACAGTAAATAGTGAAGAGAAAGGAGAAAGCAGTGGGAAATACGGCAGCTATACAAAAGGCTAAACTTTCTGAGAAGAGAAACAGAGAAACATCGGACAGATGAATAGAGTCTCTGAGAAGGGGAAACAAGAGCCATTGCTTGGGATCATGAAAACATGAGTGGATTAGAGTATAATGCAGGTAGAGATCTGATACCAGAGGAGAGGAGCACGAACCACTCCGAGTTCAAGGGAAGCTCCCGGAGCCTTGCTGAAGCTTGCAGGGGCAGGCTGAACTTCAGCCTCTTTCAGTTTCATCCTCTAGTTCCTACTGATGGCCCAGAGAAAGAAAAGGCCATCTCAGAAATGTAGTGAGGGTCTTTGAAAAATCCACATCCACAAGACAGACTCAAAACAATAATTCCCCTTAAATTGCCATGGCTGTTTTTAAAGCCCTTATATGTGCAGGAATAAAAACAGCGCATGGAAAGCCATCCCAGTCTATCTGGCCTATTCATGCTATGCAATCACACATGGTTTTACAACTAGTCTAATAAAGGCTGTAGACAAATCACACACACACACAAATGAATATTTAAAATGAACAACATATCCATTTTTCCCTTACTCGCAGTGTTGTTCAGCTGAGAAGAGAGATTTTTCACTAGGGGTATGTACAGTTTTCATCACGAATCCAGCCGCAGGTTATTGGCTGTAAGCAATTTGAATGCATTTACTGTAGCATACTACCTAAATATTTACTGTGGCGCCTGTTCCTTTAAAGCTGAAAACGATGCCTAAATGGTGCTCTATTTCTTTTTGACATTAATTCTCCTGAAGACTCTAACTAAAACAAAATGGGAAGATACCAACATTTCTCCTGGGTGAGCTGGACAGCAAATATGCGGTGCCACACGAAACCTTCCGCCAACCCCTGTGTGAAGGCAGCGCTTGCTTAATGCCAAGTGCCACCTCTCGGTTCCTCCCCATCACTTGCTGGCTGCTCAGGCCTCTGCGCTGTGAACCCTCTTATCATATTTTCCCCTTTGGGTGGCACGTTCCTCCCTGAAGCTCAGTATGAATAGAGGAACAGGTTTTCATTTAGATGCACACAGACTGAAAATGCATTTATATACAAAAGACACCGAGACAGATTCTGGTTTTGTAACAACATTGCCTGAAAGTTTCTCCCCTCTACTTTTTAATCTGTTTTTATTTATTTGCACCAGAGTAAAAGGGCTCAGAATCAGACCCAAGGTCTGATTTTCATTTGTTCCTGCCAGACTTTGATGCTTGATTTTTCTTTTCTCTTTCCTTTCACAGGAGGGAGTGACTTTTGTCTTTTCCTTCATTTTCCCTCTTTGTTTTTCACTTTGAACATGGAAAAATAAGGATCATTAGCAGTATATAAACAATAAAGGGCTGCATAGACCATTTTGCCATTCATTTTCCTCTTGGGATTTCAGGACACTTCCTTAACCGGTTTCTCCAGCGTGCCACCAGTCCATTATGGCAGATGAGCACTATTCCAGCTATGGTGGACATCACTCATAAGTCTGACCCAGGAATGCCCTGCTGACTGACATCTCTGTGACACCTCTGTACTCTACTCAGAGCTGGAGTGACCAGGGATGAAAAACCAGAGCCTGACAGTGGGAAAAGTTGTTACACTGGTGTCCTGTCCTTCGCTCTTTCCTCATGAAAAATAACTTGGTTTCATTGGGCAAGGGGCGAGTTTCAAATGCTCAGCATCTGCTCCCTTGCTGAGACCTTCCTCCAAGGAGCACGCACAGCCCCGTTCTCTCCAGGACCTGACTCCCACAGGACACAGCCTCACCAGTCCATAAGAAATAGAAAACTGCTGGTGACTGTTTGGGAGAGGCAGGAAGCAAAAGTAACTCACTCAGTTGAGGGACCAATCTCCAAGTAGATCTGGACAACAAGAAGAGGGTCTTCTACCACTGAATCCCACTGGCATTTCCCGACATGAGGCTTACTTTTAGTTTCTATAACGTCCAAGCTAGCACAAGGAAGGCTCTTCCGCATTAGACCAGAGGAACATCCACATTCCCAAACCAAAATAAAATTGTTCCAAAATAAAATTGTGAGATTGCAAAAGTCCATAGCAAGGCAACTTCAGAACAGCTTGCTCATATGGAGAGTTGCCCTCCCACCCCTTATCAGTTAAAGGCTCGCTCATGTCCTGAAATGCGAATACTTCCTAAAACCTTTTCTTTCTTCTCAATTACGATGTCCTCACTGACCCCAGAAACATCGGCTCTTTTTAGTTCCCCTCCAGCCTTCACCTCAGCACTGCCTTGAGGAACTCGGGTCCACAGGTTCACTACAGATTGTGTTTCAAAAGGACTTGCTTTTCTCCCCTTTCATCCTGCTGCCTTTCAGTTCTCCCGAATGCCCCTTTTTCTCTACTGCTAGAAGAGGTGACCTGCCACATTTGTCTGATCTGTCCTCTCATTATCTCGGCTGCTTCTGTCATGTCTCCTCCTATTCATCTCCTCTGTGAACTCAGGAACTGGCAAACTGGCTCAGGCCCTGGGGCCATCCAGTCTTGTATCTTCTCCTGGATGCAAGCCAGTGACTGATCCTTCCGTGGGAGGCACAAACACCCTAGGCCAAGCAGAAATGCCCTCTGTTTTGGATTGTCCTTGAATACCCTCAGCAAAATGTCAGATCTCCTGTTGAAAATGTTGGCTATCATCCACCACATAAGGATTGGCAAAGCTTCCCCCCCTCTCCCCGCCCCGTTTTAAAATGCTCTTAATGAAGATCTTCCTTGCATTATATGCCTCAGTGTTTATCCCACGCAAGGAGAGCTGTCTGAGACACGGGGTGAGTTGCCCACTGGAAGTGCCTCTCTGTCTCTCCGTTGACTCCACCTGGATTGTGGATGATCAAACTGAAATGACCAAAGAAGAGGGTAAGATTAAAAGTACCCTAGGTAGCAGTGGTTTGGCATCCCCCAAATCCCCACAAGAGCTCAGAGGAGAGCCCTGATTTCCAGCAAGGTGAGGAGAGCAGGAAGGAGGGTTGGGGAAACCTGTTCTTCACTTCAAGATAAGCAGACTAGCTAGCATCGGCTTCTGCAGAGCAGAAGTTGACAGACCCAACACAATGTGGGCAAATTCAAGTGACGCAACACAATGATTTTACACCACTGAAGGCCAAGCAGGCAAAACAACCCCCCAACACCCTCCTGCTGAGAGAAGGGTGCCATGATCAGTCAGAGGACATAGTCAAGTTGCATTTCCATGAACAGCCAGATTTATCACCATCTTCAAGAAAGTGGCAGCTGAAAGACAATATCCCCCTACTACGTAAATGAGAAGGAAGTTGATCTCGAGGCATGTATGTGTACAGTCCTTATAGGCCTGTAAGTCCACTATTTGCTTTCCATAATAGCCTTGCCCCTTTCCTAGGATGCTGACCACAGGTATCTCAGTTTTTACATACTTACATAGGCAAAAAACCTGCTGACATCCACTCCACAGCTGAAACATTTCTGGCAGCACTTAGCTGAAATCTCAGTTCTTACATATGCACAGATCTTCAAACAAGCCTCTCCTCATCTAGCTAACCGGGATCTTTGATCTTGTATAATGGCTCGCCACCAGATAATGGCTCATAAAAAAACAGCAGAGAGGAGAAGGGCACACGGGAACCCAGTCCTTGAGACAACCTGGGTCACTGTGGTGAAATCTAAACTAGCAAACAAGAAACAGAGCCAGGGCTATTTGTTGACCTTCAGCCCAGCTGTCAGAGTCTGCCATGTCCATACTATTAAACTCCCTCAGACTCCAAACCAGTATTTATATCCTATCTGCCTTTTGGGAATTGTCCCTGCCCTAGATGAACTCATTTTCCCAGGCCTGGGGAAGCTTTGGGAAAGGGCGAGCTGGCCAAAACTGTACCAGGGACCACGTTAACAGAATCACTCGAGTGCCAGTGCTTGGGCTCCAGCATTGTCTGCATTAGAGGTACAGATGTAATTCGTGCACAGTCCTCACCCTTTCACAAAGACGGTGGTATAATCCTCTTCATCACTTTAAAAATAATGTGGAAGACCTGTGGTTCAGCTCCTGGAGATGGAGCCTCTGATATTACCAGACTCTCCAGGTTGGGCTTTTTGGCAAAGTAAATTAGCCCAGGTGGCTGCTGTGTCCAGACAGCTCTGGGGAGCCCAGACATGGCAGCTAGAGCTTAGGTAAGGTGTAATACAGACGTGTAGACAGCCTAATGCCAGCAAAATGTTATTTTGGCAGTATACTTTAATCCTTCTAGGAATGTGGTCTCAGCTCTGCTCTCAAAGCTATGTCTGAGGAAAAAGCCAGAGTGACTCTATTGCTATAGCTAGATGGGCAAAGCCTGCCCTATGGAGAAAAGCCCTCTTCTGAAGGTCCCTCCAGCCTCCAGAGTCTTCGACTGGAGTCTAATGGAGTAAAAGGAAATTAACTTCAAAGTCACGCTTTTCAGGGGGAGCAATGCATGGCAGGCTTCTAACACCACTCAGGAATCTGGGGTGAGTTTGGTGAATAGTTCCAGTCCTAAAGAAGCTGGAGACAAATCATGGAGTAGAGGAGAAGGGGACACACAACAAAGACTCATCTTTCCTTTGTAGTCCCTTTTGATGTGACATTATATTGACATTATTTATGACGTATAGCTATTTACTTTGAAATTACTCTTCCATTTTTAAACTTCCCATAAATGTTAAGAAAATATAAAGAAAATACTTCATTGCCCCTCTCTGACCAAAGCAAACGGTTTCACTTCAGTGGACGCTCTTTTGGGGGCGTTAATACAGAACAGTTCTTTCCTTTGTGATTTTTGGCCAGTAAACCAGAAATCTCATTCATCTTACTGATGGTGTTTTTTGTTGGTGGTGTGGGGCTACATTTGATGGTGTTTCCAACTAGAATAGCTGCTGTTATCACTTAAATTGGGATTCACATAGGCTGGTAACCCACACTCCCAGCAGTGAGGACTCAGGCTATCATACGCAGGTGCCAGTATCTCTCTAGGATCTTCCCACCATGCCCCGATGCATCCCTCCCCAGTGCATCCTCCAAAGGACATGCGGGCATGTGGGCAAGGATGCACTGAAGTTCATAGAGATGCTCAGCACCAACAACTATGTGCATCTGAAGTTCACAGAGATGCTCAGCACCAACAACTATGTGCATCTCTGTCATCTAATGACACACATACAGGAATAAGAGATGGGCTGGTCTGAGCCTGGTCTAAATTTACCCAGGTACCAACCACCCGGGCTAATTCTGCAGTGGAAATGTGCTGGGAGAGCAGCAGCCAGGATTTCCTGGGCACAGTTTAGGTTATTTGGAAATAGAGCGTGAGAACTCTTATACATGTCTATTTTTGTCAAAGGCTGTATGAATTACCACTCTCTTCAGAGAGAGATACCCTCTGCACAGCCACCACTGTAATTATAAAGACTTTAGTTAAATTCCTGTTAATCTGAATGCCTTTAACCACTGTCTCAGGATCACAGTGGAAAAGAACCCCACCCGAATCCCCCGAAGTGAATAGTCACAGACAAGAGGACTTGAAGCTCCTTGAGAGACCCCAAAAGATTTCATTTTAAATGCTCCATCAGGATGTCCTGACAAGACCTCTAGCAAGGACAGGATTTAAGTCTATGCATGCAAAGCAAAATCTCTCTTTGTAAGCAATGTTACAGGGCAGTAGAGTCTATCACAGAAACCTGGTTCAATCTGAAAGGAACACGGCCAGCAAAGATGTGTACGAGCCATCTCTATAGACTTCCATTGCTTTTCCTTGGCATACTTTTGGGTTTCTCTTGGCTTACTTGCTTCTGACCTTAGTTCAGAAATCAGAGTAGCCTGAGCAGAACCTTGTATCTATATGGCCACCAGTGTGTCACAGAGGCATCCTAATTTTACCAGAGACTTGAGATGGAAGAAAAGTCAACCTAAGCTGCCTTTGTGGGCAGCTAAGCACCACCATCAGCATGGATCTAGCACGGGTGTCTAGAGCCTATAGACACCCAGGTAGGACTGCTGCTCTTGTAGCCTCTTGGTTAGATTTGCAGTGTGTGTTGTCATTGTTTGCAGAGATCTGGGTTTTTTCCCTCTGCTATTTAAAACAGTCTTTCCCAGAGCAACAAGAGAAAAAAAAGTCAAACATGATTACTTTAACTGGGAAAAATAACATGGCAAAATCCAAGAGGAGTTACTCTTGGAGGGAAAATCACATTGCACACTCAACAGCTGGTTCTTTGTGAAGGACACTTTAAACACAAATTTTAGTGGCCAGTTCTTTGCTCAGATTCTTGAGTCTATTGAATCTCTTCACAGACTCCAGCAGAGTCGCTCCCAGTTTACACTCTGCAAAGATCAGAACAGGACTCCTATACTGAGATTTTTCAGACTTAATGATATTTGACTCTACCACTAGGAACCTTTAGAAGAGAAACACATCATATGATACTGCTAGAATGCACTGAAATGGGAAAAAAAACCCTTTACTAAGGAAAACAACACAGGGATTGACTTCTTAAAATAAAATCTTCTCCTATCCATTTTTATGTTCTGAGTAGGGGTAGTCGGCATGAAACAACACAACTCTTACCACAAACACATACAATATACTTGCATTTTAACACCGTACATTTGATATTTGTTACAGCATCTTTATCCTGGCATTCTTTTTTAATTCAGGTGAGAACTGCAGCCATTGAGAAGAATTTAAATCTGCCTAGCACAAGTTGAACAGATGTTGCAATCTTGCAGGTGGGACAAAAATACTCTGAAAAACAGGGGAGCACATCAGCACTGGCAAGGAAAGCCCTAGAAGTTCTGCTGTCCGCTTCTGAAAGCATCCATGAGACTCTCTTTTCCCTAGCACTGGTCTGGGGCAGTTTTTGAACCTGGGACCCTGTGCCTAAAGATAAGTGACTGAGCAAAGCCTAATTCTGTTGACTGCTACATCCATGGCATTATGCTGTCTCAGCCCCCAAACGAGGGTGGCCCAATCCGGACTGCTCGTTGGGAATCGTCCTTGGCCTGTGCTGACACCTGAGGCAAGCCTGGGAATTGTTTGGGTTGGTGCTAGCTGCCGTGGGCTAAAAATGCGCCAAGGACTGTGCTGAGAATTGAACCACGCGGATGGCCGAGATCTGGTGGCTGTGCTCATGTTCTGATGTGTTTCAGTTTATTAGCATAGATGAAACCCAACAGACTCGTCACCAGATTGAGGAAGCAACATCTTCTGCCAGGGCTTAGTGAAGGAACTTCCTGCTATAAATACAGCTCCCACGGCCAGTTCCTTGGAGACAAGACAACATCAAGGCAATGTTTCAAACAGTCTGTGACAGTACCAAACGTGGATCCTGCAAACCACCTCTGCTTGATCGATTGGCCTCGACACAGAAAGTTTGCAGGCCATTAGAGAAATAACTTCATCCCAATTCTGGAAATGCTTTTGACCTGATGGGGAAGAGGAAGGAAACCCAACTTGGTTCACACTCACTGGCCAAAGTAAGAGATCTTCATTCAGTGTGTTTAGAAGAGAAGCGTCAGCAGTGCACGCTTTGCTAACCTTATGGTTTGTAAATCTTTGTTACTGTGTAGGGGGTCATTGATGGAATAGTCTCGGCATAATTGCAGGTGAGGGGACGGGTCTCCTGAAAAGAAGGAGCATCTCAACACTTCTGGAGAGTACACAGGGCTGGCATCACTACAGTGAGTCTGGCAGAGCATTTCCGTGAGGGGGAGTGACAACGTGACAGAAACGGATGTGGTGCAGCTGGTGCTGTCTCGCAGTGGGGTAGCTGAAGGCACCAGGGACACTGATTTCCAAGGATAACAGCAGGAACCTCTTTCTTCCTCTGCTTCCCAGGCTTTGTAGGCTCTGCAAAGGTCTAAGTGATGTGTAGCAGGCCAGAACTCACTGACACGCCAGCATCCACCAGTGAAGTCATGCTTAGGTTGGCTTGTCTCTCCTGGGTCTTTTTGCCTTCTCAGACGTTCATTTGTGTACAAGATGGAGTTGAGACTGCCTCTTCAACAGGTTAATGAACATCACCTTCCCCAAGGACAGGCTGAGATCAAACCACGCATCCGCTCCCCTACTGCAAACATCTGTTTGCACCTTAGGGTATTTCAGATATGGGCTCCTGCGACAGGGAAACGGCCGGTGCCTGGTGGACATCCCCTGTGGGTGAGTGTCCGTGCGAAGATGTGAACGCAACTGAGGGCACTGAGAGCATGAGGTTGGTCAAATGCCACTTAGGACAAAAGTCATTTCAGGAGATTTCCACTGACTCAGTAAATCTGCTGCACTCCCAGACTCAGGACTGTCACCTTGAGCTAATCATCTAAAAGAACTGATAGTTTCTGAAACAAGAATGTTCTTTCCTTCAATACTCAGCAATTCTGAGTCAGTTGCATCAACCTGAATTGCTCCATCTACATCAGGGGTAGAAACACAGAGACGTCCCTGCCCAGCACCCGCCCGGCATCTTCCCCAGTTATTTTTGCACATCTCAGTGGCTATGTGCTCTCTGTTTACCCAGAGTTAGCATGCTCTCCTGGATGCCTGACACGAACCCCAGAGCTGCACACTAGACCAACCTGAAGACGGAAAGAGTTGAATTTCCATACATTTTACTAGCCAACTGCACAGCAGTGTGCAGTCACCTTTTCCTATGTTCTAATCATGAATCTGCCAGGGGAGGTACGTCTCCAGGAAAGTCTGCAGCATGAAATTACCTGAAAAAAAGCCTCAATTTCCTGCCTGGAATCTGTTTGGCATGAACTTGCTCCCCAGGAGCCTGCAGTATAGAGATCCTCCCCAAGACCTTAGGCTAATCAAACTTCTTTCTCTGTGCCTCAGTTTCCCAGCTTGCCTGCAGCTCCTAGGAACAGCATGGGCTAATGCTTGTGTAGTGCTCTGATGATGTAACCCCTTTCCAATGATTACCACAGTCTTACAAAGCCTAAAATTGGCAGCACTGGCTACCCGCCAATGCTGTCCCGTGAATGGTGACTCATCTTTATTGGCTGTGGCATGTCATATGCATGATGGCGACACGTGGTACAGAACAGAAGGTTTTTTATCAGCAATCCAAAATAACAGAGCGAGAGTTATGGCAAGGTGGTGGATGGACAAGCTGCAGGTGGGGATGGGCTAAGGGGTGACGTCTCTCTTTGGGCTTGCTCCAAAGCCCATTGGAAAAGAAAAAAAACTGTCGCTGGCTTCAAAGGCTCCTGGACCCAGTCCTTCCCCGCCGCGCCGGGACAATACGGCTGATGATAGGCCAAGCTTTCCCCATGCTGCTCAATGCCAGTGTGCCTCAGGCTTGGCCTGCTCTCAGCACGCCAGAGCAAGACGTCCTCAGTGCCCACTGCCAACTGTGGAGATGGCTTTTTGATGCTGCTGGGAATTGGCCCGGGACCAGCGACTCATTTCAAGCAGGGCACCAAATTGCTATCTGTCATCCGGCTTTGGTGAGAAGGAGGGGAAGGCAGGAACAGAGCCATATGCCCTAGTCTGGCAAAGCACTTGAGTCATATGAGTGGCCTCCCAGGCGAGCTGCTTATGTGTTTGGAGCTCTTTGGGCATTTTGTGAGGTGCCTCCTTGGTCTGCTGATGAACACTTAAAGGGAAACTGTGGTTGAATCAAGACAAACTTTTAATGCAGATTACCCCGGTTCCTCCTTGCTGACCCCTTCAGCAAGCACACAACTGGTGGGGTTCCTTACCCACACGGCAATGAGCAACTGCTTTTCTGCTCATGCCTCTTCTGTCACAAGGAGCCAGGTCTGGGGGATGGATGTCTCCCATTTCTTTTACTCCCCAAGAAGTGGCATGAGAGAGGAAGAAAGAAATGCCTTCAGCCCCATGGGTGAAGTTTCAGCATCTTTTTTTCCTTATGATCTGCCTCACATCCCAAGCCAAAGCCCAGGGTGTGACTTTGGTAGGTCTTACCTCCACCCCATCTCCTGTTACAGAGAAGTCCATGAGACAAAGACCTTTTAGGCCTACACTGCAGTTATCTTGCTGGATCCTAGGAAAAACACCGGTCAGAAAAGGGAAGAGGATTTCTGCTTCTGGAGAAAAAGGACTTTGCTTGGGCCTGCATCAATGTCTTACCCATCCCAAACAGTCTGTAGATGACATGTTGGTCTTTTTTTGTACTGAACCCTGTGGAATCTGATGCCTATGTAGAAAGGGTGAACCACGGTTTATTTATGATGGGTAACTCTGGTTACAGGACTCGGCACAAATGGGGACAATTTTGTCTAGTGAGGTCACAGAGATTTGAATTTGGGGGTTTGGATTCATGTTTGAGCACTGTTGGAATGCAGATATTTAGTTGCATCCAAACTGAAAGACACCTGTGGAAAACCGGCAGCAACAGCCCACAGCAAGCACTTTCCCCTACCCATGCTTTTCCACCCAGCATGGCATCTCCCACTCATAGTCCCCTGCGGCTGCATCTCTACTAAAAATCAAGTATTTGCAGGGATTGTTCTCCAGCCCGGTGGCCAGTAGACACACTGTAGCCCCATCCATATCCCATCTCCTGCCATCCAAAGGTGGCCATGTCCAACTGCCTGCTGGGAATGGTCCCTGGTCTGTGTTTACCTCTAAGCAGTCTTTGGGGATTTTTTGGCACAGAGTTAGCTGGTTCAAGCCAAAACCGTGTCAGGCCCATGCTAATGGGGCAACAGTGGTGATGATGGATGTCCATTGCTGGTGCCATTGCTGCTGGGCTCTCTGGCGGACGTACCTGCTCGACCCAGGCCAGCATGAAGGATCTTGCACTAACTTCTAGTGCTCCTTCAATGTTAGCGGTGCTACCTGTAGGATGAACTTTCAAATCTAATGAATGTCTTCTCCACTTTCAGTGGAGACAGGGGAATTTTAGTCTTTTCAGTTACGTTCAGGCCAGTGTTGATCACATCTGAAAATCACACCCTTGGGCAACTAAAGGCTGAAGGCTCCCTTTTGGACTTGGTTGCCCCACTAAGAAGCTTACTTTGATCTTTGGGACCTGAGTGGTAAAGGGACTGAGTAAGAAGTAATCCATTCATGTGTTGTCCTTTCGATACGGCCTTGGTTTTAGAGCTCAAACCACTCCTCAACAAGTCATGGTGCCTTGAGATATTTCCTATCATATGAATCTATCCAAAAGGACATTTCAGACAGTGTGCAGTTCACAGCATATCCATTATTCACAGCATGTTATTGGTTAACTATCGGCCTGTCACTGGGAGAAAATTAACTGAGACATTTATCTCCACATTAGACTTAACTCATTATCGCCCACACAGAAATCTTCTCACCCATGTGCAGGAGTGTTTAACTTGAGGCTGGCTCATCCCAAACCCGCTCAGCTCGATGGGGGATGCCTTCTCTGGGCCCTGAGAACAACAGCTAACCCAAACCTGCTGTTCGTCCTTCAATTCCCTGCAAAGACCAGTTAAGTCTTCTAAACTAAGTGACAGGGAAAAGCATCGTAGTGTGCCCCTACAAAAAAAGGACAAGCCCTGACCATAAATGGCCCCAAGACACGGTACAGAAAGAGTGAGGACATGATAAAAGAAAGGACTTTGCTTTGGGAGGGACAAGAAGATTTGCAAACTCCATGAGGATAACTCTGCAGCCAACACACGTCTGTAGCTGAGATGTCTAAAATCCCTTTTAGTGCCTAATTTGTATCACTCTGCTTAAAAAGAGCAACCGCCGCAGAAGAACGGAAGGTAATGTTGCTTTTTCTTAAATATACAAGCAGCTTCAGACTACTTATTGCAGGCTGCAGAGAGTGCAGATACCTCGCAAAATCCCAGAGATTTCAACAGGACTTTGCAAAATGAAGGCTTACGCTGCAAATCTCTTTCAGATCCACGGCAGGGTTATAGAGCAGATGGGCATAGCATCGGTGAATAGACAGTCCTTTTTTGGGGGGGAAAACCCTGCGCTGAAAACTGCAGCCTCATGCAGTCAAATTCCCAGCAAAAGCTTTGCGTAAAGAACTCGTGACACGAGTGAAAGGACTTTAGATGTTCTGCTAAATCTCATTAAGTCTTAAAGTAGCCACATGAAAAAATTAAGTAAAAGGAAACCTCTTTAAGAGGAGATTTATGCTGGAAAACTGGAATCCCTCTCACCTCACAAACTGCCTGGAAGTTAGATTTAACCTTTAAGCTGGTTATATGTGCTCCTTTCCATTCAGTGCAGAGGAACAGGCACCTCTGCAGGGTGAAGTAGGTTAAGGATGGTTTATACTGCAAGAATTGAGGTGGATTGTCTGCTAGGAGTGATTATGAAATGAAGATCTGGCTTGCTGGGCTTTTTTTGTTGTCATTAATATTATGTTTCCCCCTGCAAATACACCATGTTATTTAAATCAGGGGAGTCTTCTGGCCAGTGCTGTTCCGTAATCTGAGAGAGATGCCCACCCTTTTGTACCATCCTCTCCTAAATCTCAGGGACAGTTACAGTGAGCAAGGGACAGGGCTGCATCCTCTTCAGAGTCCCACCACCTCCTTTTGCCTAACCCTAAGGGCAGGTCTAAAGGCATCACCTAGGTTCTGTCTAGATGCCCTGGAGAAAGGTGCTGCTGGAGGGCAAGCATCTCATCCCACCTCCCTCAGCTGCTTTGGACACGGGCAAATCCACATTTTGGAGGCATCCTTCCTCCCTCACCTTCGCTTGATTCTCTTTTGGACCCACACAGCTGTAGCTGTAGCAGATGAATCACTTGCAAAGGGCCTGCATACCAACACCAGCTCCTTCCAGAAGCAGATTCAGAAGCTGGTGTCGACCCAATTGTCCCAGCAGCCACAGCACAAAGTATTCCAGCTCAGGCTCTCCGCGTGCACCTTCCAGGTCAGATCTGCTCACCCGACAGAGTACACCGAGTTCCTACCTCTTTTCTCTCTGTGCTATTTTCTGCTCTTCCCGAGTCATCAGGCAACGGCAGCTAAGCTGGGGTCTGGTCTGCCTTGTGCTAGGGATATGATGAAGGAACGAATCCTGACCTTCACAAAATCCCAGGGGTGTTGTCCCAAGCTTTACTGAGGCTGGGACTTGACCTCAAATTCCAGCTCCAGCACTTCTGCTGGTGATGTCAGACCACGCAGGAGATGCTAACTCCTGGGTGAGCAGGGGCCCATTAGTGAAACTGGTCTGTTCTTTCAGCACTGAAGGAGCAGAGCAATAAACACAAGTTCCACCCAACCCTTTCAGACAGGTACCTCTCAGGGTAAAATGGTTTTGGCAAGGCATGGCGAGGCTTTTCTTTCTTCTGCCCACCCAACAGATAGGGAAACCAGGAAATCAAGCCTTAGCCTGACTACATCCCCTTCTACTAGTCCTCGCAGTGCTCCCCTACCCACTGCAACCACAACTGGCAAGAACAACCCTTTCTGTCACCATGTTCCTAAACATCTCTGGAGGAGACGCTCTGGCTTTGAGTAAAGACCTCCAGAGTATTCACTCTTCTTACCTCAACAGCTACCTTAACACGGGAACTAGGAGAAAAAAGCAAAACTTCCCGGTAGCCACTCCAGTAACTCCCTTTCTAAAGCTCCTTAAATAGGAGATGGAGACATTAGCTGACCCATTTGGAGAAGACTGGAGCCTGGCTTGGCTTCCTGCACCGGGCTTGGCGTTGCAGTCTTAAGAGCAGGGAGGACTGGGGCATGGAGGAGGGATGTATGCCATATAAAATGGTAAATTGACCTTGTTCTCGTACTAAATGAATCCATAAGAGACTGTGCGAACCATATGGAAATAGCTGGAATCTGGGCATACTAGCATGGGCTCTACCTGGGTTTCTAAGTCCTGCTGTGGGCTGGTTTGCCCGCGTGCATCCCTCAGTGACGCAGCTGTCGCTGTCCCTGTTTAGAGGCAGAACCGGCCTCTTCCTGTGATGAGCCACGCTCACATAGACATGATGAGCCAGGAGAGACTGGATTTGATTTTTAAGCACACTGCCTTCCTAACAATATCCATCTTCCTTTGGTTTCTGCCTGCTTTAGGGGAAATCTTTGACGCTCCCTTTCATAACGGCTCCTCTCAGCATTTAATTTCCTTCTACATAATTAGGTACTGGCCGGGAGGAGGAGGAAGACAGAAGCACCGAACGGGCATGGAGGAGCTTTAGGAAACCTTGCACGTGAGTCAGGAGCACTGAGCAAGCTCTGCCGCTCGTATCCATCAGCAGTGCCCGCCGCTCGGCACGCAGCCCCGAGACGTGCGACAGCATCTCTGGCACAGGCAGGGAGGGAGGCCGGGAGAAGGGGCTCTGGGGACCCTGAGAGCTCGGCTGCTGGAGCGTGGCAGGCAAAGAGCCCTCCAGGGCCCGGGGAGGCAGGCGGGGACGTGCGCTGCCTTGGAAGAGAGCACAGCCTGCTCGGTGTGGTGGAGGAACGGAGGAACTGCATAGCTGAAGAAGGGAGGGGGTTGGAAAATGATGCAGCTTGTTCAGTGGATTAGGCAGCCATGCCTGGAAGTGGCAAACTGAAAGAGCCACGGAGTTGAAAGCCTGGAGGGATTATTCAGCCGTGTGGTCTGACTTGCAGCACAACAGAGGCCAGCAAACTTCACCCAGTTCTTTCTGTAGCGAGTCCGACAATCTGTGTAACGCCCTGGCAAGCCTCTTAGGTTATGATTTCTGCATTTTTAGTAGGGTTAATAATGTTGGAAGCAGCAGGAAAAGGGTGCTGGCAAATGCGAGCAGTTGCAGCAGGAGTTGTAGGAAGGCATGTTCATCATGTCAGCACTTTGGAGGCCTGGAGAGCTCGTGATGAAAGGTTTTAGAAAAAGACTGCCTAAATAGGAGAAGGGAGGAGACCTCTATAAAAAACATGTGATGGACATGTTTGAAGTGTGGAGGAAGGGGAGAGCACTCCGACTCACTGATGCTGTAGATAGTGGTGACCTTGGTCCAACCAGCAAAATTTAACCCCAAAGAAGTGCCCAGGTCCAATCTCAGCCCCAAGACACTCCCTAGGTCTGTCAGAAATGGCGTGCCACAAACAGGCTGTCTTTGGGAAGCCGAGTGTCACGCCTGGGGTGTGAATTGAGCAGGGGCTGAATAACCCAGCAGCTCACCAGCTGATACCGCTGTTGGTCCTTGGAAAGGACAATTCTCCCTCGAGCTAGTGACCCTTAGGCAGCCAGCACGCCATGGGCATGGGCTGGTAGAGCTGCTCACCCCAGGGCTGGCAGAGGGGCATGTGCCTCTCAGCTGGGGTGGATGCCCCGTGCTCAGGACATCACTGCAGCAAAGGACATCAGAACTGGCAAACTATTCTCTGTGGTTGCTTCCAAGCCTCTGCTCATGTACCTACCTTTGCAACGATATCTGCACTACAACATCCCTGTCCCTAAACAACCCCCTCTGCTGCATTCCCCTCTCTTTTTTCTTCAGTTCCTGAGAACCATGGTACCAGTGACTAAACCTTAATTCCTGGGCAGTCTTCAGAAAAGGTCCTACAGTGTTTAGCTATTAAAAACTCCCCTTATACTACACTTCACACCATCAGAGCATTGCACAGGCATTGACCCCTTTGTCCTCACAACACAAACTCAAATCTGGCCAGTTTTATCATCCTACTTATGCAAGGAGGGAAACTGAGGCAGGGAATGATTGTGTTTGCCCGGTGCCAGATGGCGAATGACTGGCGACACTTGCCATAGCAGCAAAGCCTGCCTGCGTCCTCCTGATAAAACCATCATTTCTTTAGACTGGACTGGGTGTGGAAGAGCTGAATCTCATCTTTTCATTTATACTGTTTTTTTTCTCAGTGGAATGAGCAGAAATTTTACCCAGCGAACGCAGCGCGGAGCTGGAATGAGATTTGTCCAAAGTGGCAGCCCCTTACACGCCAGGTTGCGTAGGGCAGACGGTTAGCAAAACATCCATCGGCAGCTGAGCATGGGATCAGAGGGGGGAGG